>CM062817.1:1578159610-1578759610 GCA_031772625.1 Pinus tabuliformis
TCACTAGGCAAAATTTTAGCTGATCCAACAAAAGACTACCTAACCCCGAATATATATGAGTTATCCCTATGTAGAATCTATGTCAACCTTTTAGGCTTTGTTTCAAAACTCTGTGGGGCTAGACTGGCCAATTGTCAACTCTCTCGGCTATGACACTACCTCTCTGCAATTTCTCTCCGCCTCTCTATCAGTATTCTCTGGAAAGTCCTTCTCCTAGATTCTCAGTGCCCCTATGCTACTGAATGATCACTTAGGTTGAATTTCTCAGCTTCCTAGCCCCAGAAATCGACTCTAGATCAATTCTCTTTCTCTCTCTCTCTCTCTCTCTCTCTCTCTCCCTAAATGAACCCCAAGCCTCCATTTTATGGTTTTCTTGTTGAGTCTTCAATGACCGATGTTAAGCATCTAATCAATGAAAAATATTAAAACATGACTTGATCCACATTCTAGATCATTCTAACCCATATTTTGATTAATACCCATTAATATTTTAATTTCCCTAATTTTAGACTTAAGAACCTGTTGATGCCTCTAAAATTGCCGCATCAACATCTGTTAAAACCACTCGGTCTGGACCTTAGTGCAGCTCCTTTTCCATTTGGTGTGGTGGCTCCAAATGGATGTAATGGAACCAGTTCCCTTGTGATATATGAGTTTATAGGTGATTGGTTTGTAATGTATAAGGAAATTAATAAGTGCATTACTCTATAGTGCAAAAATATACAAAGATAACTAATCTATCCTAGGATTTCTTCTAACAACGCGATTCTTGATTGTTTCTATTAACAAATAACCATAAAGATGACTTATTCATAAAATAGAAATATGCATTCATATGATATTTACTTTTTTTAATTAATTCAACAAAATAATAATAAATAACATTATCACATTGATCATAATATATCACTGACATATATATTCAAATGATAACAATTCAGAAACATTCAAAAGTGATAAGTTAAAGAATTGTTTTTAAGAACATATATACATATCAATAATAGCAAAGTTCATAAATACTCATTCCCATAAAGAAATAATACAAAAGTAGATATAATAGTACCATATGCATTTGGATTCTCCCGATGTAAACAACAATCAAATTCTACCTTCTAATTTGGGAATGCCTTCAAAAGACGCAATAGTGAAAATCTCATAAGAGATTCTTTGTCAGAATGTAGAACTCTAGTTCAGTGCTTTATAAAAAATATATATCAGAAGTACAGTAATGCAACTTCTGATTTAAGTTTTAATGCAAAATTGCAGACCCCTTCTAAAAACATGAAAGAATCTTTAAATACTAATAATGAAAACAAACTATGAATGAAAATCGCTATGCACTCGTATAACTAAAGACACATAAATATGGGATTTATCCTGAAAATAGCAGTATTGTGGCGGTCAAATGGATTCACTGTATCGGCTTCTTCTTCTCCTATGGTTGCAGTTGAGAAATGATATGCATAAGCTAAATTTCCAGTGGCTGACTCATTCTGGAGTGTAGTAGCTGTATAGGTGGCATCGGAGAGTTTGGAGACCATGTAGTTGATTGCGTCTGAGAGACACTTCATTGCCATTTGCTGACTATGTGGTTTGACAAGGAAAAACCAAAATGTTTCCCATGTTAGGCTTCAGATTCCTCTGATTAATTTTTCCCCTTGTGTCAGCTCTTGTTTCCAATGTTGTTCCAGCAATTTCACCTTTGGGAGTTTACCTAGAGATCAATCTATAATCAGATTTTATACATGCAAACTATTGTTTATCAATTCAACCAATTTATTTGTTGCAACTCTGCATCTGGACATTACTCTTTTAGCTTTCATTAATTGAGACTCGTATTTGGAAAACAATATTTCCTGATGTGATTCTTGTATCCTCGGTAGATTGGTAGATTTTCCTTCTTTTGAACCTTGCCATGATAGAAAATTGGTTAATTTTTCACTTGCCTTATCTAATTCGAGCCTAGCATCCACTGATTTTTCAATCATAGATGCAAAGATATCACAAAAGGGGGCATCCAATGGTATATTATGACATAGAATATCAAATTTTCAGGAGAAAGCCTTCGTCATTTCTAGGGCTTCTATTATGAATTCATTTACTTGTGGATATCCTTTGAACCATTCTATTTGGTCTTTCATTTGTGTGATTTGACCTTCATTTGATTTCTTCTCCTGCTCACTCAACAACTGTAGTCTGCTCAATTCCTAAGACAACTCTTGTAGTTTATTGAGGTATTGTTCACCAATCCTCTGCTTTTATAGTTTTAATTGATCTTTTAATTGTTCATTTGGCTACCTCTGTTCTATCAACTACCACTTAAGCTGATCTATCTTTTGTTGTTGTCCTTCCGATTGTCCTTCTAGTTGGATGATTGCTTTGTATTTTTCCTTCATTAGGTGGCTAACCTTTGAGGCCTTATCTATTGTTGCTACTGTATAAGCTCCCACATACTATGATAATTTTGTTAAATATTCGGAGCGATTGAACTCTACTTTCCATACCACATTCATCGTCTCTGCACAAGGAGTCAAAAGAGGACTTTGATCAATTTTCCTCTTCTTCCTCTCTCTTTTGACTACATCTCTATGCTTTGGACTGTAGAAGACATCAAGTGGTGGTATTTCTTCAATTTGCAATACAATCTCCTCAGTGGGATTTTCAAGAATAATTTTTATGTCTTACTAAAACCTGGGTGGGCCACTTGTTCCTACAATTGGAACTATGTTGACTTCTAGTTTATGCACTGTAGCCACTTCTAGTTTAGTGAACCATTGAGTTTTATCAGGGTTACTAATGATTGAATCAAATTGTTCCCATTCATTGATTAACTTTGGATCAATACTAATATCCGTATCAAGGGGTTCATTAGTTCTTACCTAGTTGTACTCACTTTCTGGTGTCTTCTCCTTCTCAGGAATCTTTTCAATTTTGGGAGTTTTCTCAGTAATTTTCTCTTCACTTTGGCCTTGAGGTTGTACCATAGAGGTTGTATTTAATAAGTCTAGAGGTAGGGTTTCCAATCTTTGTGCTCTGAGCTTATAGAATTCCTCTAGTCCTTCTGCTCCCAATTTGATTTTGGCCAAATGTTTGACTTGAGAAAATACTTCTGCTAAAACAAGCAAATCATCGAAGCTATCCTTCTCATGATCAAATTTGTTGATTTTGGCCTGAGCAGTAACATTGTAAGTAACCGATCTAGGATCATACTGCCTTTTTGGGATAGTTGCGAGTTTTAACAACTTTATTTTTCTCAGCTTCCTTCTCTACATGTTTGAAATCATGCAGGGTAAAAGCACCACATTGAAGGGGAAATGTGGCCACATGTGCTTTTTCAAATCCCTAAGATTCCTCGACATCCCTTCAACTATTATTTGATGTGCTAATGCTCTGGCTAACAATTGATCAGGGATATATAGGGGAACGGCATGTGGGTTGGCAGGGCTATTGAGAAGTCTTATATAGGTGAATCTCTCTTCTCCAAACCAACTACCAATTGTAGTTAGGTCGACTGACGCTTCCTCAGGTAACCTAGGAGTAGGCTTATTGAATATGGCATAATACATGGGAAGGATAAAACTATGACAAATTCTGTATAGGTGGTTTTTGTAATGGGGTTTCCATAGTTCTTTATGATAGAGATGAATGCGGTTGGGATCCTGTAGATTCCAATTCCATCCTAAAATGGGATATTTGGAATTGAAACAGATAATGTCCATAATATAGGCACTCATGTAAAATGGGGGTATCACCCGGGTAGACACATCCTTGCTTTTTCTATAGTCAAGTATCTGGTTGGCCAATTTATCAGATAATATGGTTGCCCAGTCCATGATAATCCCATTAATTGTATTGTCCATTAATGGTACCATCTCTATAGAAAAATTAGCAGAATCATGGACTTGAAAGAGTCGACACATCATTGCACCGGCATAACAATAAGGAGAGGCCAAAGAATCTATGAAGTGCATACCCAATTATTCATGCATGTCCTTGGTTGGAAAATGCTTCCATTTTCTAATAGGGTCGAATTTGATGGGGTTCTCCTTGGTTAAAGCCTCCAAAAATTCTTTGTTATAACGCTTCTCCGGTTGAGGCAAATGGTACATTTGTCTAATATCTTCTGCTCTGAAGGAGCAAAACATTCTTCCATCAATTGTGAAGAATGTTCTATCTATGGTTGTGATGCTCTCAATAACCCAGCTGACCATGTCATTATAGGCTAAAACTTTAGCATGAGATGCTATTCTATGAAGATATGAGCAAGCCAATTCCTTAAGAGTATTCTCTGATTTACCTGTGCCATCTGTTGCTGCTTCCACTTAGAGTTCTTTAGGATCCTCTGCTTCTAGCAAATTGTAGATACTCTCCCATGAAGCTTAGCTTAGACTGAGGTCGCTAGTATCAAATATAAAATCCTTCTTCGTTGGTTCTTCTTTGGCTATAAGAGGATCCTTTGGTTTCTTCACCTTCTTCGTCATTTTCTCTAGATTCATCAACTTAGAGTTGCTCTACACAAATAATGAAAGAACGTAACAGATAAATAAACCCGTTCAAAGCCAATGTGAAATGAAAATCATTATGGTAATTCAAGCATGATAATCGAAATGTAATCAAGTATTACCAAGGATGAAATCCTCGAAAGACTCAACCTTAACTGTTAAATTAATGACCTCCACAATTGCCAATAATGAAAAATATATGTAATATTTATATGTCGCATCGCACATATGCGTGATGGTCCTTTAAAATGAATCTTTTGGTTTTTCTAATCAGCGATCAACGATAAATCACATATTGAAGATCGGGAGGTTCACCGATGAGGCTTAATGTTTTCCATTGGTAGCCCAGATTGCAATAAAAGTAAGTAGTATAATAAGGTGGAAGGATAATCAATGAATCTATTTCCTTTTCATTTATTGTTGATTTAAAGTTTAAAACCTCCAATATACGTTTAACAATCTTTTATCACATAGTGCACTTTCCTTTATAAGATTTTATCAGCAATTTCCAAAGCGCTTCGTTATGTGTCTCATGGTATCTGCGATGGCCGATTGCGATTGTATTATCACATCAGAGGTTTGGCATAGACCTTTAGGATGCTTCGTTGTTGAGCTTGCAATTTGCGATCTCCAATTGCATTATCACGTTAGGTATTTCCTTGATATATAATATTACATTTGTTTTTAACAAAAGGTTTTGGGTAGTATTTCTATCAGATTAGACCTTTTGATAAGGATTTCTATGTGCATATGTGACTAAACCCAAACATGTGATTATTGTCGTTTTATTGAATTTAACTAAGTCTTAAAAAAGGAACCCATTTCTGTTTAAAGTTTTTTGATAAAATTTTGAAATGGGGAGTTGTTGTACAACACAAAAATTGTCGATTCACCAGAAGAAATAGTTATCTCTAAGAAAGTAATGAAATATTTATGACTTTCTTAATTTGGAAACCTTTGAGGAAAAATAAGTCAATCTAGGAATAATTAGATAAACATTAACTTTGAATATAATGAAAAAATATTTTTGCAATTTGTTTCCAATCCTAAAAATAAAAAACATTCCAAGTTTATTTGAGCCCTGATTGGTTGATAAAGATAAAATAAGGAGACTTCTCTAACTTAGCTTTTATGATGACTTTGTTTTCATTGGTAGTTCCTCTACTGCTAACAAACATTTATAGTGTGGACAGGGTTACCTTTTAAACATTTAATCATTCGTTGTCCCATCCATTTAAGCTTATAAATTTTGAGAGATAATCCAAAAAGATAAGTTTACACATATTTTTTCCTTTTTGTATTTTTATCCTCTTTATTTCTTTCAAAAGATAAAAATCCATTGTCTTGGTTTGGTGGCCAGCTATTGATAATTCCACTGGTTTTAATTGAACCGAACAAGCTGGCTTGTGATGAGACTCCTTGTATTATAATTATAAGCCATTACCCTATTTTGATATGCAATATTGGTAATGTCAGTTTAATTAGTTCGCTATGATCATGGTAAGCAGGCTCGTAATGAGACCTCTTATCTTCTATATCAAACATATTGTAGAATTACACTCTAAAAAAATCATAAACTTTGTGGATGGGGTGAATGATTTACTCCTTAAGAGTATATGGATGACAATTTAAGAGTTGTAGATGCTAGGTTTGGATAAGTCTTTGCTTTTTTACAGATAACCTCATTTGGGGTTTTAAAATTTGAAATGATTTATAGTATTTTCAAGGCTTGTAAAAGGTTTTACAAATTTAAAAGAGGTTTTTAGAGTTTTATTTTTATCTAACTTCCTAGAACTGTAGTCTTTTCCTTAAAGGCTTCCATCTATCGAAAGTAAGTATTTACACTATTTTCTTGAATAACTTTTAAAATAGTAAATGGTCAATGGAAGACTATATACAACCTTATTTCCTAGATATAAAAATTCAAACAAACGAAACTACAAATTGAATATTTACAAGTAAGAAGGGGTTACCTTATTAAGTAAAGAATTTTTCAAGATAAGCCCATTGAAAGGAAGAGAATCTCTCTTTCCTAATAGATCCTGCAATATGAACGTTGATGGGCCTATCTTCTCGATGATTTGAAATGGTCCTAGCCACATCTTCTGAAATTTAGTGTTTTTACCTTTATCTTCATGCGCTTTGTTCTATTTCAAAACAAGATCACCAATTTGCAAAAATTTTGGGCCTCTAGAATTTGTATCAAAAGAAGATTTAATAATGTGTTGATGTTTTGCATGCATAATTATTGCTTTTTCCCTTTCTTCTTCTAATTTAAGGATTTGATCATATATTATTTGAATGGAAGAGGAGGGGTTTTCTTCAATAAATTGCAGTAGGACCAGAGATGGGAGTGCTAAGTTTGTTGGTATCACAGCTTCTTTCCCATATATTGAATTAAATGGAGAAGTACCTATTGAGGCCTTCTGTGTTATGCGGTCTACCCATAATGAAAATATCAAAGACTTATGCCAATTCTTTTGATTCTGATCAATGGTTCTCTTAATTATCTTGAGAAGATTTTTGTTGGTTGATTTTGCTAAACCATTACCCTGAGGATAGTAGTTTGCAGAATATTTCAATTTAAATCCTCTCTTAATAGCAAATTCAAGTATGGTATTTCCAGAAAAATAAGATGCATTATCAAAAATGAGAGCATTAGGTACACCAAACCTGGTAATGATGAATTGATCTATGAATTCAATAATTGCCTCAGAGTTGGCTACCTTCAAAGGAATTGCTTCTACCCACTTTGTAAAGTAATCTGTGGCTATAAGGATATATCTGTGTTGTTTGGAGGAATGTTGGATAATCTTTCCTATGATATCCAGTCCCCATTTTTCAAATCATTGTTCAATGTTGACTGGTTGCAAAGGAAATGTTGGCTTTCTTTGTCTTCCACTGGCCATTTGACATCTTCTACATTTCCTTACATATTCATGGGCATCTCTAAATAAAGTGGGCCAATAATAACCAACATGTATAATTTTGTGAGCTGTTGTATCGCCTCTAAAATGTCCACCTGCTACACCATCATGTAATTCCTGCAAGACCTTTTGTGCTTCAGTTTTTTTAAGGCATCTTAACAAAACTAAATCATAATTCCTTCTAAACAACACATCATCAATAATCTCGAACTGTTTAGCTTTCAATATTAACACACATTTATTTTTGTAAGAGAGATTAGAAGGAGCGTATCCATTTTTTAAATAATATAACAAATCCACATATTGAGATCGAGGGTTGATGATACCTATCTCATTGATTTCCTCAATATTGTTTTAACGTTCATGTTCTTGAATGTTAGAAGCTCTTGTTAACAACCTGAAAAAACCTTGACCTTTCACAATTTTCGCTGGTTTAACATCTAAATCATATTCTTGTAACGCTGTAACCCAGTTGGCCCTCTTCTCTCCCATTTCCCTTTGGACTAGTAATTGTCTCACTGCTGAGAATGGGACTATTACTTCTGTACAAGTTCTCAGGAGAAATGACCTAAAGTGTTTAATAGATTTGAACACAGCAAAGGCTTGCTTTTCTACTTTAGAATAGTTAAGTTCAGCACTTTGTAGATTTGAACTGGAAAAGGATATGGGTGCTTCAACTTGGTGATCATTGATCTATGTCAACACATTTGCATAGGATGTCTTGGATGCTAAGGTATATAAAATAAAATGATTGGAAAAATTTGGAGTGTTAAAAGGAGGAGCACTAATGATTTCCTGTTTGATCGAATCAAAAGCTTCGTTTTGTTCATACCCACATTTGAACATTGAATTTTTCTCAATCATGGTCTATAATGGTAAAATAATCTGTGAAAAATCTGGAACAAATATTTTTACAAAATTTATTTGACCTAAAAATGATTACATTGGTTTTTTATTATGTGGGAGAGGAGTATCAGAAATCTCCTTGATCCTTTCTGGATTGATATAAATGCCATCTTTTGATACAATTAACCCCAAGAGTTTACCTTGAATAGGAGTGAAAAATGATTTCTTGGGATTTAATGAAATCCCATACTTTGTACAATGTTCAAAGATTTGCTTCAAATCATGTAAATGATTTGCTCTTTTATTGGAGAAGACAGTAATGTCATCCAAATAGACAATGACCGACTTATTAATCAAACCCTTGAATGCTATATCCATTGCTCTCTGGAAGGTAGGTCCAACATTAATCAAACCGAAAGGCATTTTTTGGTAGGCATATGTTCCCCACTTAGTTCTGAAAGTAGTCTTCAATCTATCATCTGGATGCACCAATATTTGATTATATCCAGAAAAACCATCTAGAAAATACATTAATTCAAAACCAGCTACTGAATGAAGAGTTTGTTCCATTGTTGGTAGCAAAAAATTATCCTTTTGATTAGCCTTATTAAGATTTCTGAAATCAATGCAAATTCTAATGTCACCATTCTTCCTTCTAACAGGTACTAAGTTAGAAACCCATTTTGAATGTCTAACATGGAAAAGTATCTTAACTTTCAAGAGTTTGTGTAACTCTACTTTGATCTGAATTTCTAGGTTCGGATGAATTTTCCTCAAGTTTTGCTACATTGGTTTCTCTTCAAAAATCATTGGAATTATGTGCTGTATGATAGAAGTATCATATGTTTTTAAGTCATCATAATTCCAAGAGAAAACATTTTTGTATCTATTCAATAGTCTAATAAAGGAAAATCTTTCTTCTGAGGTGAGTCCTAATCCTAGATTAATATTTTGTGGTTTGGCCTCACTGCCAAGATTTATTAATTCAATCCTCAAAGTAGAGATTTGAAGTTTTGAATTAGTAACTTGTTTAAACCTATCCTTGATGTCATAAAGATCCTCAGGCTTGAATACTAATTTACATATGGAATTTTCCTCAGGTCTTTACTTTATTTGCAGATCATGATCACTCTCATCAATAATATGATCCTCATAGGATTTCTCAGAGGTTAAGAAATTCAAAATGTCCTCATCGTGATTGAATACCCGGCAATTTGTGAATTTTTTTGGATCCGATGGTCTAAAAATCAATTCTACTGAAAAACCATCAGGGTTGTAATCCTCGGATGAGAGGAGCTTAAAAGCAACATTGGCTAATAAATCAACTACTCCATTCTAAGATCTAGGAATGCGAGAGATATTAAATGCTAGAAAATGAGATATAAGGTCTTGCACCAAGGATTGATAATGCTTGAGATGTCCAGAAAGGCAATGAATAGTATTCCTTACCTATTTGATAACAATATCAGAATCACCGAATACTTTTAGATATTGCACTTTTAGGCCTACTCCTTTGTACAATCCTTGAATTAGTGCCTCATATTTAGCAGTATTATTCGTACATTGAAATTCTAGTCTACATGATAGAATAGTTTTTTCCCCCTCAGGACTAACTAAAATACATGCTACTCCTACACTGTCATTAGATTTTGACCCATCAAAATATAAAGACCAAAATACATGCTTATCTACAGTTTTATTTACAATTTCTTCAACAATAGTAACACACCTAGATGTATCTGTATGAGAAAAAATTTCTATTTGTGATGTTAAACTATTAACAGAGAAAGGTGATGATTCAGCATTAAAATTACCAAAGAATGATTCTGCTGAGTAATTTCCAAGAACATTATTATTGAAAGATATGGGCTGAGTTTCCTGCTCAAACTCTGTTATAGTATGGGTCACGTGCCTCTCCTGGTCAATCTTAATTTGATTTGGTTTCCTTTATAGGGAAGCCACATATAAGATAAATCAGTAAAAATTTAACCATGGAGTTTCTCAGACCAATCTCTGCTTAGAATTAACCCATAAAACTCAGGGATGTCAGCAATCAATATATCAATTCTTTGAACAACTCTAGGATCAATTGATAACCTAATGGTGACTGAATTAAGCTCTCCTAAATCTTGAACCTTAGTTTTATCCAACTAAAGAATATGCACTGTAGATTTTTGGGGCTCAATATTTAATTTTGAGTAAACCAAAGCTGGCATTATGTTTGATGAAGCCCCTGAATCTATTAAGCAATTATGCAGATTTCTATTGTAAATTGCATAGGTTGAGAGAAAAGGAGGGGTAGAGAATTAGATCTATCTCCAATCAAAACAACATTAGTAGCTTCTACTCTATTGAATGGTGGCTTACCTATTCCTTTAGCTGCTTTGGATAGTACAACATTTGGGAGAGCGGAAGAAGGTACTGCATTTAATTCTTTAAGTAGAAATTTCTGTTGATGTTTGAGCTTGTTAAGCTCAAACAAAGAGATATTTTCTCTAGTATTCTTAATGTCTTCTATGATGTTGTAATCCATAGAGTTAGAAACTGCCAATGTCTTGGATGATGAGGGTGGATTGGAAGATGATCGCTGATTTTGAGTAGGAACTGTTGTAGATTTCTTTAAGGGAGCCTTATCTTTCGTAGTAGGACTTACATTTTTCTTGTTTTGAGTTGGTTAAATAAGCTTTCCAGCTACCTTACTCCTGGTATTTACTGGGAAAGCTTCATGTTCTCTTTCAATATCTGAATTGGGAAAAATGAAGTCCCACCTACCATGGCACTCAACAACCTAATCTTCATCAGTTTCCTGTGATGACAAGATTGTGTCTTCATCTTCACCATTATCTAGATTTGATTCTGCATTATATATGGCATTATGTGGTTTTGATTAAGCTCTTTTGAAGTTTCTAAATGGCTTCTTAGTGGAGGTATCGACTACCCATTTCTTAATTTCTACCATTTCATTTGCATAGTCTTTAAAACCTTTTGCAGACCCTCCATATCATATGGATCTTTAGCCACTTTCTTCTTTGAATCATCTTTAAAAGTAACCTTTTTGGACTTTCATTCTTCAAGAGTAGTTTTCTTCTCTAAAGCGATGATACATTTCTCAAAGGCGATTGCTTCTTTCCTATTCTCTGCTAAAGTGGGCATTGCAGCTCTGTCAACAAAGATTTTTATATTTGAAGGTAAGGCAGAAATGTACCATTCACTTTGGACCTTTTCACTGGGCTTAAACATGACAGGAATCCTATTTAAGAGCTTATTAAATCACGAGTTGAAATATTTTATAGGTTCTCTTGATTCAGTTTTAAGGTTTGAGATGTAATTGATTAATGTTGTTGTAGACCTATCATCACCGAATTTGGTCAAAAGCTGTTCTTGGAAAGCATTGCAACTAGTAATAGATCCTGTTGGTAATGAAAATTATCATGATCGAGCTGCTCCTTGTAAGGTATATGGAAAATCCTAACAACAACATCTTCTTACGTCACTCTGTTTAAGTTTATTGAAAACATGAAGTCATTTATGTGTTCTTCTGCCAGTATGCCTATATCTGGGTTAAACTTTGGAAACCATTTTTTGGGATGAGCTGGCAATTGACTCAAGGGTGCAGGCATTGCAACTGCCCGTATATTTGTCCATGGCCTCGGTTGTGGTTGATAGTGTGCCATTGTTGAGCTAATAACAGAGGAAAGCGAAGGTGAAGTTACAAGTGGTTGGGAAGAAGATGTTGAAGCTCCAGTACCTTATTGGACAATAATATGGAGTTGGGGAGTGGATGGTTAGCCTTGCAATGGTTTGGATGAAATGGATGAGGATGATGAAAGAGTCTCACTATAAGACTCTTCAGGTGTCTTCCTTGCTCTTTTCCTTTTAGGCAGAGGAAATTATGTTGGTTCAATACCAATTTTTTCACTCTGTAATCTTGTAAGAGGATGGGAAGGAATATATTGCGAAGTTATACTGCCTTGAGATAACTCAGAAATTTCTGTTAATATTGAAAACCCTTGAAGATTGTGAATTAAAGACTGAACATTAGGATATTAAGGAGTGGATTTTTCTAATATGTTCAGGTTTTCAGCAGTGGTTGTTGCTTTCTCAACTTCTCTCTTAAAAATTATAGATTTAGAATGCGAGGGAGAAGTCGAGGGAGATGTTGAGGGAGATTTACTCTTGGAATGGGTTATGGATTTGGATTTACTTATCATTCATATTCCACGCCCTCCTTCTCGCACCAAAAATGTTGATGCCTCTAAAATCACTGCATCAACATTGGGAAAAACCACCTTGTCCGGACCTTAGTGCAGCTCCTTTTCCGTTTGGTGTGCTGGCTCTGACTGGATGTAATGGGACTAGTTTCGTAGTGATAAATGAGTTTATAGGTTATTGGTTTGTAATGTATAATGAGAGTGATAAGTGCATTACTCTATAGTCCAAAAATATACAAAGATAAATAATCTATCCTGGGAGTTCTTCTAACAACACGATTCTTGATTGTTTCTTTTAACAAACAACCATAAAGATGACTTATTCATAAAATAGAAATATGCATCCATATGATGACTACTTTGTTTAATTAATTAAACAAAGTAATAATACAAAACATTATCGCATTGATCATAATATATCATTGACATATATATTCAAAAGATAACAATTCTGAAACATTCAAAAGTGGTAAGTTAAAGAATTGTTTTTAAAAACATATATACATATCAATAATAAGAAAGTTGATAAATGCTCATTCAGATAAAGAGATAATACAAAAGCAGAGATAATAGTACCATATGCATTTGCATTCTCCCGATGTAAACAACATTTAAATTCTACCTTCTAAGTTGGGAATGCCTTCAAAAGACGCAATAGTGCAAATCTCATAACACATTCTTTGTAGAAATTCAAAACTATGGTCAAGTGCTTTATAAAAAATATATATTAGAAGTAAAGTAGTGAAATTTCCGAGTTAAGTTTTAATACAATGTTGCGGACCCCCTCTAGAAACATGAAAGGGTCTTCAAATACTAATAATGACAACAAAGTATTAATGAAAATCGCTATGCGGTAGTATAAATAAAGACACATAAATCTGAGATTTATCCTAAAAATAGCAGTACTGTGGAGGTCAAATGGATTCACTACATCAGCTTCTTCTTCTCTTGTGGTTGCAGTTGACAGATGGTGATCATAGGCTGAATTTCTAGTGGCTGACTTATTTTGGAGCAGCTGAACTGTATAGGTGGCATCGGAGAGTTCGGAGAACATGTAGATGATTGCATCCAAGAGACACTTCATTGCCATTTCCTGACTATGTGGTGTGACAAGGAAAAACCAGAATGTTTCCCATGTTAGGATTTGGATTCCTCCTGTGTCAACTCTTATTTCCAAGGTTTTTCTAGAAATTTTACCTTTGGGAGTTTACCTGAAGAGTAATCTGTAATCAGATTAGATACATGCAAACTGTTGTTTATGAATTCAACCAGATTATTTGTTGTGGCTCTGCGTTTGGACGTGGCTCTTTCAAATTTCATTAATTGAGACTCCCATTTGGAAAACAATATTTCGTTATGTGATTCTTGTATCCTCAACAAATTGGCAACTTTTCTTTCTTTTGAATCTTGCCATGATAGAAAATTGGTTAATTTTTCATCTGCCTTATCTAATTCGAGCCTAGCATCCACTGATTTTTCAATCATAGATGCAAAGATATCACAAAAGGGTGTGGCTAATGATATATTATGACATAAAATATCCAATTGTTCGGACAAAGCCTTGGTCATTTCGAGGGCTTCTGTTCTGAATTCATTTACTTGTGGATATCCTTTGAACCATTCTATCTGGTCTATCATTTGTGTGATTTGTTCTTCATTTGATTTCTTCTCTTGCTCACTCAACAACTATAGTCTGCTCAATTCCTGAGACAACTCTTGTTGTTTATGGAGGTTTTGTTCATCAATCCTCTACTTTTCTAGTTTTAATTGATCTTTTAATTGTTCATTTCGCTGCCTCTGTTCTATCAACTGTCACTCAAGATGATCTATCTTTTGTTGTTGTCCTGCCGATTATGCTTCTATTTGGATGATTTCTTTGTCTTTTTCCTTCATGAGGTGACTAACCTCTAATGCCTTATCCATTGTCGTTGTTGTATAAGCTCCCGCATACTGTGATAGTTTTGTTAAATCTTTGAAGGGATTGACCTCTGCTTTCCATACCACATTCATTATCTCTGCCTGAGGAGTCAAAAGAGGACTTTGATCAATTTTCCTCTTCTTCCTCTGTCTTCTGACTACAACTCTATGCTTTGGACTATAGAGGACATCAAGTGGTGGTATTTCTTGAATTTACAGTATAATCTCCTCAATGGGATTTTCAGGAATAATTTCGATGTCTTGCTAAAACCTCGGTGGGCGACTTGTTCCTACAATCCGAACTGTGTTGACTTTTTGTTTTTGCACTACAGCCACTTCTGGTGTAGTGAACCCTTGAGTTTTATCGAGGTTACTGATGATTGAATCAAACTGTTTCGATTCCTTGATTAACTTGGGATCAATACTAATATCTGTATCAAGGGGTTCATTAGTTCTTACCTGCTTCTGCACACTTTCTGGTGTCTTCTCCTTCTCAGGAATCTTTTCAATTTCAGGAGTCTTCTCAGTAATTTTCTCCTCATTGTGGCCTTGAGGTTGTACCATAGAGGTTGTATTTAATAAGTCTAGAGGTAGGGTTTCTAATCTTTGTGCTCTAAGCTTATTGAATTCCTCTATTCCTTTTGCTCCCAATTTGATTTTGGCCAAATGTTTGACTTGAGAAAATACTTCTGCTAAAACAAACAAATCATCAAAGATATCCTTCTCATGATCAAATTTGGTGATTTTGGCCTGAGTAGTAACATTGTAGGCAATCGATCTAGGATTGTACTACCTTCTTGGGAGAGTTTTGAGTTTTAACAACTTTATTTTCTTGACTTCCTTCTTTACATGTTTGAAATCATGTAGGTTAAAATCACCACACTGAAGGGGAAATGTCTACCACATGTTCTTTTTAGAATCCCTAAAAGTCCTTGACATCCCTTCAACTATTATTTAATGTGTTAATTATCTAGCTAGCAATTTATCAGAGATATACATGGCAAGGACATGTGGGTTGGCAAGGCTGCCAGAAAGTCTTATATAGGTGAATCCATCTTCTCCAAACCAACTACCAATTGTAGCTAGTTCGACTGACACTTCCTCGGACAACCTAGGAGTAGGCTTATTGAATATGGCATAATACATGGGAAGGATAAAACCATGACAAATTCTATATAGGTGGTTTTTGAAATGGCCTTTCCACAGTTCTCTATGATAGAGATGAATGGGGTTGGGATCCTGCGGAGCCCATTTCCATCCTAAAATGGGATACTTGGAATTGAAATAGATGGTGTCCATAATAGAGGCAATCATGTAAAATAGGGGTATCACCCACGTAGACACAACCCTCCTTTTTCTATAATCAAGTATCTGGTTGGCCAATTTATCGGAGAAGATGGTTACCCAATCCATGATAAAGCCATTAATTGCAACCTCCATTAATGGTACCATCTCTATAGAAAATTTAGCAGAATCATGGACTCCAAAGAGTCTACACATCATTGCACCAGAATAACAATAAGGAGAGGCCAAAGAATCTACGAAGTACATACCCGATGATTCATGCTTGTGCCTGGTTGGAAAATGCCTCCATTGTTTGATAGGGTCGGATTCGATAGGGTTCTCCTTGGAAAAAGCCTCCAAAAACACTTTGTTATAATGCTTCTCTGGTTGAGGCAATGGTACATTTGTCTAATATCTTCTGCTCCGAATGACACAAACATTCTTCCATCAATTGTGAAGAAAGTTCTATCTGTGGTTGCTATGCTCTCAATAACCCACCTGACCACGTCATTCTAGGGTAAAACTTTAGCGGAAGCTGCTATTCTATGAAGATACGAGCAGGCTGATTCCTTAACAGTATTCTATGATTTACTTGCTCCATCTGCTGTTGCTTACACTACGAGTTCTTCAGGATCCTCTACTTCCAACAAATTATAGATACTCTCCCATGAAGCTTGGCCTAGACCGAGGCAGGTAGTATCAGATATTAAAACCTTCTTCTCTGGTTCTTCTTTGGATACAACAGGAGCCTTTGGTTTCTTCACCTTCTTCGTCATTTTCTCTGGATTCATCAACTCAGAGTTGCTCTGCACAAACAATGAAAGAACGTAATAGAGAAATAAACCCATTCAAAGCCAATGTGAAATGAAAAGCATTATGGTAATTCAAGCATGATAATCGAAATGTAATCATGTATTACCATGGATGAAATCCTCGAAAGACTCAGCCTTAATTTCTAAATTAATGACCTCCATAACTTCCGATCATCATAAATGAATGTAATAATTATATCTCACATCGCAAGTATGCGTGATGGTCCTTTAAAATGAATCTTTTGGTTTTCATGATGAGCGATCAGCGATAAATCACATATCGTAGATCAGGAGGTTCACTGGTCAAGCTTAACGTTTTCCATTGGTAGCCTTGACTGTGATAAAGGTAAGTAGTATAATAAGGCAGAAGGATAATCACTGAATCTATTTCTTTTTCGTTTATTATTGATTTAAAGTTTAAAACCTGCTAATATATGTTTAATAGTCTTTTATCGCATAACGTACTTTCCTTTATAAGATCGCATTGATGATTCCCAAAGGGCTTCGTTATGTGTCTTGTGGTATCTACGATGGCCAATTGCGATTGTATTATTGCATCGAAGGTTTGGCATAGACCTTTAGGATGCTTCTTTATTGAGCTTGCGGTTTGCGATCTATGATTGCATTATCGCATCGGGGATTTGCTTGACATATTATATTGCATTTATTTTTAACAAAAGGTTTTGGCTATTATTTCTATCAGATTGGACCTTTTGATAAGGATTTCCATGTGAATATGTGACTAAACGAAAACATGCGATTATTGTTGTTTTATTGAATTTAACTAAGTCTTAAGAAAGTGACCCATTTCTATTTAAATTTTTTTGATAAAAATTTTGAAATGGGGGGTTGTTGTACAGGACAACGGAACTCCATTAAAAATATTAATTATTTTCATAAAATACAGTCTGGGTTGAATTTCATCAAACAGTTTCCAGGTGCTTTAGAAATCATGTGCCTTAGCCTCTCCACCAATTTTCAAGGCTAGAGCACTTCCGATGCTAAAAACAGTTAACACTCCATCTTAGCAAGGAGAGTGCTCTAGCAACAATGTCCACCTACATGCTACTCTATTTTTGAAGCACCTCCTTTTTGCACTATTGTTCCCACCAACAATGTGCTACTCCTACTACTATACTGCTACCCATGATACTATCACTTCTAGTGCTGCATCTATACTACAACTCACTCTCAAACATTGCATCTACTATGCTCGTAGCACTACCACTATTAACACTACATCTGTACTGCAATCTAGTTGCTGAGAGAAGCAATTGAAAAATATCGAAAATTAGCTAAACTTAACTGTGTTGAGCATAATATAATGAATTTTGGAATTTGACTGCTGCTAATTCTGACCCTCTGAATCTTCTGCATTGTTGTTGTATCTTACACTGTGTGAACTGGACCACTGCCAACCTTGCTTTTTGCTGATCAGTATTTGGTCCCATGCTACTACATATATCCTCCAGATACTCCACTACATCATCTAACACTAAGTCCATCTCGCTACTACTAAATCTTGGGCTCCTGGAGCATGGAGTTGATCCAAGAGGTGGACTCCTCAAGGATGTTGCCCACATGTATTCCTCCCAACCAAAACTCAATATCACCCCATCTCCCTCCTAGAGATGTGTGGGATGTCATGGAAAGCTCATCCTTGTCAATATTTGTTGAAGCGGACTTAGGATCATGTTTCTCATCCTTGTCTTTTCTCTTCAGAGGACATTGGGATGCATAGTGTTCCATCTCGCCATAACTAAAACATTTCAACTTCAAAATGTCCTTCTTTTATCTCAACTTCTATTGTCCCTTCAATGCTAGAGATGTGTTCTCCTACTCCTCCTTCATCTTTGTGCCACTCCCACTGCTGCCACTGAGGTTTACCTTCACTAGGTCCCTCCTTAACTCCTCCCATTGAAGAGATGCCCACATCTGCTCCCATGAAGGTAGTTTTTCTCTGCCCAATATGCTTTGACAAAAACTTTCCATTCATCCGAGACTCCATTTAGAGCTATCCTCACCAACGCAGTTGGTTGAGGACTGAAACCCACTAGAACAAGTTTGTCTCTAGTGTCTAGAAGACATTGAAGATAGAGGTTGACCACTTCTCCTTTTGCATCAAAATCCACTGTGACTTCTACTCTAAATACATCTTCCATTGTTTGGAAGAGACTTCATACAGAGACGATAAGGCTTCCCACATCTCTCAGGCTATATCGTTTCGCTATAAGTGTGAGACCACATGATCTTGAAGTCGATAGAGAATGAGCCTCTTTTCCTTCCACTGCTGAGATTTTTCCTTCTTCTTTTTAATTTTGTCAGCATGAACAACTACAACACTATTGATGTAGGCCTTGAAATCATACTCCTCCATAAGAGCTAAGATTCTAGTCTTCCATATGGTATAGTTGGAAGCTCCTTCCAACCTGTCCTGATATGTGAGCCCATGTAATGTCATCTCACCCAACTATCGAAGTAACTCCTATGGTCACCCCTTTTCACTGCTCAGCTGCTCAACAAGTGAGAGATTTGAACTTTTAGGTGGAAGTTTCTCTAAGGAGAAAATTCCCCTTTTACCTGGCTTTGTTATTTTACGATATATTTCTTCCTCAGTAGAAATTATGTCATTCAAGCACTACGCTAAGCCTTTGTGTCACTCCCTCTACCTCTACAAACTCATGAACTGGTAATCATACTGATATTTCCTTGGATCTCCTTCCCGATAAGGACTCCGCAATCCCTTCAAGGGGATTTGAATTTCTACCATGCACGGCTTTCAACATCACTACTCAACACTAGATCTGCTTTTCCTGTTTCAAAATCAATGCTCTGATACTATGTGAAAATTCCTAGACTCAAAGGAACCCTTAGTGCAACAAAGATGAATCTAATTCATCTACTTATTTTTTAATTTACATTCATCAAGTTATTTTTCTAAATACTGAAAAATTAATTATGTAGTTTACACTAATCAAATATTTGATCTCATGAAACAAAAAATAGAGCAAAGTATAAGATGCATAGGACACACTTAATTTTACACATAATAGTCCCTAGCGAAGCCCAATGCAAGAAAATTGGTGCTGCAATTCTAAGGGTTTATTATGATGCAGGAGAAATATCTAAATAAAAATTTATGATGCTCATAAAGCAATCCTTTGGAGAGAAAAATGTTGGCAAAAAATCTGAGTGAGTTTTACCTCACTTCACACTACAGAATTCTGGGTGATCGAGCACAAGACTGGATAACCCCGGTTATTTCTTCGTTGGCATTACCTACGCACTATGTCAGCCTCTTAGGCTCTTTGTCAAGACTGTGTAGGCCCAGACTGGGCCACCGTCAGCTCTCCTGTCTACTGCACTGCCTCTCTGTAAGCTCTCTCCACTTCTCTATTAGTATTCTCTAGAAAGTCCTTCTCCCATATTCTCACTGCCCCTCTGGTGCTGAATGATGACTTAATTCGAATTTCTTAGCTTCCTATTCCTAAAAATTAAACTCCAGATCCATTCTCTTTCTCTCTCCCTTTGTTTTGAAATGAACCCCAAACATCCATTTTTTACTTTTCTTGTTTAGTATTCAACGATCAAGATTAAGTCTCTAGTTAACAGCTAAGATTAAAACATGACTTGGTCTACCTTCTAAATCATTCTCACCCATATTTTGATTAACACCCATTAATATTATAATTTCCCTAAGTTTAGACTTAGGAACCCCATTAAAAATATTCATTATTTTAATAAAATACAATCCTCATGGAATTTCACCAAACGGTTTCTGTGTTCTTTAGAACTCATGTGCCTTAGCCTCTCCACCAATTTTCAAGGCTAGAGCACTTCCGATGCTACCAAAAACTAACATGTCATAACTCGTAGAGGGTGCAAACATCAACAGGTTTGAGTGGCATACAAAGAA
This sequence comes from Pinus tabuliformis, assembly GCA_031772625.1. Taxonomy (NCBI): domain Eukaryota; kingdom Viridiplantae; phylum Streptophyta; class Pinopsida; order Pinales; family Pinaceae; genus Pinus; species Pinus tabuliformis. The sequence goes on from CM062817.1 coordinate 1,578,180,026, forward strand.
ATCAGGGAAGAGATTTCATCATGGTTTGGAAGTAGGGTCAAGGAATTAACCTACCTCTTTTTATTTCACCAACCCTCAGTACCACCTTTCGTGCAAAAGAGCAGGTTGGTTGGTGTGTTCACATGGGCTGAGCTAGGGTGTCATTACCTGATTGTGCTACCCTCCCCCTATGTCGCATGGGTCATAAAATCCCAGTTCGAAAATGACGAGGTGATACCATGTGGTACTAAATGTCACATACACTTGGCTATGAGGCCATTCAATTAATGTGAGTAACTAATGAAGGTAGCGCATACATCAATGTTACTCAATATATAAGTGTCAAGAATCCACAATTAGTAAATTATTAAGGTTTAGGGTGACAAGTGGCCAGGATTTGTAGATAAACAAGAATAATTTGTGGCACTGTAATGAGGGGTTCATAGGAAATCCAATGACTGGTTCTGCAAGATCCATGGGGAACAAGTAGGAGCCCACATATTTTGTAGAAGAAAATTAACACTCGTGAGTTCCAAACATTTAGAACGAATGCTTAGTGAGGTTTTATAAGGTATGTATAAGTAGTGACACCTCAATTAATGATACATTAGAGGAAAAAAAATGGTGGCTATGTACAGGTTCATGACAAAGAAATTAGATTTTCTCTTTTAAGGATGTCATCATAATTTTACACTTGCTTTGAGCTTCAGGCTTCTTTCCAAATGTGAGTTTGATCCTCATGTATTTTTCTTATCCCATGAATGTGTTTTACATCTTTTGGTTTCACCACTTTCGGTTCCTTTTTAAACTTCTTCTTTAGATTTTCCATTTATACAGGGAATCCTTAAATTAAAGTTGTTGAATTCTTCTACAAATTTTCTTCATTGAATACATCATTGTTCTCCATTTTCTTCTCCAAAAATTTAAACTTTTGTAGAAGGTTACCATATGAAGTTGCAAGCTTGATCATATGATATTGATTGTAATTAAAAAAAGCTCCTGAAGACTGAGAGGATTCTTCGGCTTTATCTTTCACGTCTCCTGAAGCCTCCTAGCTAAATTCGAAAACAGCCTCTAAAGACTGCTGTTTTATTTTATTTGTTCTTCTTACCACTAATTTCATTTGAGAATTGAAATAATAATATGTGAAAGAAGGAATTGTATGTGGAACTCCCTATAACTCAAGAAATGATTTGAACAAAAATGATTCCTAAGGAATCTTGTTAGAAATGCATGTCACTAAGGTCTAAGGAGATTTATTAGAGATAGTATCCATTCCTTTGTGTGATTATGTTATCTCCTCATTCTTCTTAGTGATGGTTTCACTAGGTATTTGTTTCTCTTTTTCCTCATCAAGTTCCATTTCTTCACATTCTATAGTTTCTCGTTTCTTTTGTTCTCTTCCTTTAGAAGAATTAATTTCAATAATTTCTTGTTCACTTGTTCTTTCCTCTTCTACTTTTTTTGTTTCTACTACACTTTCCATATTTTCTTTCAGAGTTTTCATTATTGTGACCTCTGCTTACTTACCTATGACAACAATATCTTTTATTTTCTCAATTTTAACCCTTTTTCCTTGTGAGAAACTACAAAACTTATCAGAAGTGAGTTGGTTGAAATTAAGCTGAAAAAACTCAGAAGCCTTTAACTCTTCAAATGAAATGTTGATATCTAAACCTTTTTCTTTTAGGAAATTTTCCAATAGATTTTCCCTAAATGTTTGCAACCAGTCTCTTTTATCAATATTTGAGTTTTCCTCTTTCAATAGCCTATTGATAATCATCAATATCTATGAAAATTTCATCAAATGGATGTTCCTAATGCGTAAATAATTTCATATAGATAAATATTATATAATGAACATTAATATTTCCATTAGGATCACATTTATAGTGAGGTGAATAAAATAACCAAACTTCTTGAAGCTCTTTGGATTCCTAGAATCCATGCCCTCTATCCCTGATGTTTTATGTCACCAAACTTTAATGGACAACTAGGCCAAATTTTCTTTTGTGTTTGTTGAGATTTCTGGCTTGCCCATTTAAGACAACTTGATTTGCAACTTCTCTTAGAAAAACCCTTTCCAGGATATAATGGGCTAAAATGTGATGACCAACCTCACTTTCAAAAACTTTGATATAGGAAAATAACTCTTCCACAAACCAATGATTGATTGACTCTAGGCCTTCTTTCAAGTTTTGACTAATTCTAGAAGGTACTTTTCGAAACAGGATATCATGGAAATGAATTAAGACATAATGACAAATATCATAAAAATGAAATTTAAAATTTCACTCCCACGAGACAAGAGAAAAATATTAGATGGGTAGCTACTCATCAAATGGGTAGTTCCATTTAATGATTGGGAATGAAATTGAGGCAATGATAATATTTCTCAAGGAGGCGTACATATGGAAAATGTGTTTGTATCCAAGGGGATATGATAATGACAATTTTAATGAATGTGCGATATTCTGTGACAAAATCTGAACATAGTTTAGGCATTTCCCCTCATTTAAAATGTTATGGATTATTGGGATCCATTTGGTTTTACAATGTTCGGGATCTTGCTCCCCATATAATTTGTTTAGCATTTTAATAAGAAACCTTGTCGGTTTCTTAAGAATAACTACGGGATACATTTTATTCTCTCTCTCCTTCAAACCTTCATCTTCTTTGATTAACCTGTCTTCAATAACAATGTCATAATTCTCTCTACACTTCTTGAAGGCAATCCTTAAAAAATTCTTAAGGAAATCAACATTGAGGTGGATTTCTGTGGGACTAAGCTTATATATCGCTGATAGGACTTCAGTTTTCCATGAGGCTATGGAAATTTTCGAATGATTTGATATTGTTCAGGTTTTAATATCGACACGAGAAAAATCCCATCAAACCATGTCATAATAAGGAAAAAATTAGGAAAAAATAAGCCCTAGCTGCTATTTTGTGTAACTTTTTTTCTCTCATTGCTTCAAAATAGTTGTTCTTCGTTCAAAAGTAAATAGTGTTCATAAGATTTATTAATATAGGTTATAATTTCTTTATACAATTTTTCTTGAGAGCATAATTTCAGATTTGAATAAGAGAGACTACTGTATAACACTTTAATAATGCATATTGGAAGGATTTTTTGTTAATGATGTCTAGGTTAGGTGATTAATATTTTTAAATGTAGCTATTACTTTATTTCTTTTAATGTAACGTTATGGGACATCATCTTTCCCTTAATAAGTTGAAGAGTGCATTTAGGCACATTACTATCCATTTTGATTGAAAAATGACTCCAAACTCACAATAAGCTAGAGTTCAAGTTACCTAATCAAAAAGAAGTTATGATGTCCACGTTCAAGCTTTATCTATGGAGTGTTTATAGCAAAAATTCTAAATTTAAATTTCGTAGCACCAACAAACAATTTAAATACATTAGATGATTGTTTCTCATATTTTACCAATCAATTTTGATGCCTACAATCATAAATATTTTTTATAGATGGTATGCTTCCAAGTATCTTTGACACCATACAACTTACTTTTATCTCATATTTTACGAATCAATTTTGATGCCTACAATCATAAATATTTTTTTATAGATGGTATGCTTCCAAATATCTTTGACACCATACAACTTACTTCTATATGGAATAATAAAGATAACTTGAAAACAAATCTAGAAATATAATTGTATATTTTAAAATATTATTATTATTATTATAATATTAAATTAAATATTTTTTATTTTAAAATATAAAATTTAATATCATTTTTTCATATTTATATTTATACTCTATAAATATATATCATTTTATTTTAATTGTAAACCAAACGTTATATTTATATTAATTAATAATAATTAAATTTCTATTATAAAATAACGGCGAAACATTTTACTCTCCACAAAAGAAGGAAGCTAAGCACCCGGGCCCTTCAAAAAAGAAGGATCGATTTGTATTTTATATCACGGACCGTTTTGATTAAAAATGAATCTGTGAAAATTGCCACATGCCGGAGACAGACATCCCAAACCCTAGAATATGTAAATCGCGATACGCAACAATCATTAAAACGAAAACTTGATTGTTTTGAATTTAAAAATGTAAATAAGTAACCGTGAAAATGTGTTTTATTATTATAACTTTAATCTTTGTGTTTTATTTTAAACTTAAACCGAATTTAGGTGTCCACCAAAATATAAATGTACAGTGTACAAAATTTTGTGGAAAAGGTAACCTATAGAGGATGATCTATTAAACATTAACCTGGAAGAAATAAGCCTATATCCATTAACAACAGAGAAATGAACATGGCAATGATAACAACAGCTTCAACTATTGACGCGTCACCCAATTTGACAACATTTTATATGAACGGTTAAACTTTGCTCTAAAACAATGGAATCAGTCCATATCAACCCAAAAATATTTCCATTAGTAAACCTCACTGAATTGCATTGAATCTTTTAATATATGCATGAGATATGTATCAGTGAGAAAACAAACCAGAGCAAGAGGAAGATCTAGCTGATTATGCTCTACACAACTTCAGCATGCTATCTAATATTATGAAATCAGAAGGAACACTGACCTTCAAAGAGGTCGCTACTAAGTCAATAAAAGAAATCATGGGTTTGGATCATCAGATCAGATCAGCAAGGAGATTATCTGTATGATCCATGCCTGGAAAGATATCATGGGTACGGAGGGGCGCCTCCACCGCTGTATGATCCATCCCTCTTCCGAGGTATGATCCATCCCTCGTCGATATCATCTAAAATTTTCATCGCTTCCAGGAAAAAAATATCCGTAGAACTCATCCGTTGAAAGTCATCATATGTAGGGATTGGGCATGATAGTGGAGGGACGGGCTGGGCTCCTGGTTTCTCCACCTCTTTCCAGCAAATGTTGCTAGGTCCGCACAAGGAATCAACAAAAGTTGATGGCAGTGCAGAGCAGACTTCGTTTGGTGCAGGTTCGTTCGGTGGTTCTACAGTAACAATTGCAATATCTGATGAAGACTCTGAAACATTTTTTTTCTGATCCGCTACTGTTTTCTTCGTACCCAATGTCTCCTTGCCCTTCATTTTCTTGCACTTGTCATTGTCACGCTGGCCTGTGAGCTTTTGGACCAACTGCTTGAAGTCTTTCCTTTCTACTTCAGTAACCCTAGATGAGCCGAAGTGAATAGTCACCGGGACTTGGTGAATATCATTGGCCAGTGACACACCAACAGGCTTCTTAATTTTCTGGGATTCATTGCTGATCCTCAGCTTGTCTCCAGCCATAATTGTAACTACAACCCTTTCAGTAAAACAATGCTCTCAGTTGATTCGAGTCTAGTTATCAATTAGCATACACATATATACTCTATATCTTGTTACATATTCTTCATGCTAGCGCGGGATTTACTACAAAGACTAAATCTCTTAAATTTATTACCCACGCTCATCAGTTATATCTGTTATGCTCTGAAAATATCAACTTGCTTGAGAATAACCAACCGTACAAAGCATATCGATTGGAGAGTAAGTGTGCAATCTGTTACCATCGATCTGTGTGCAAGTGGTTGGCTATCATCTCCACCAATGATTTAATTTAATTTTTATTCTTTTCTTTGTATGAATCTCTCCAATGTGAATGTGTTTCTTACAGTGATGTTTTAATTGGAAGTTTCTGTGTAATCATTCTTTCCAATTAAATTGGAAAGTGGATATTTAAAATAAGATCTAAGATATTTAGTTGAAATACTTTAGTAGATTCCGAATAACTATTTCTTATATTTCATTATTTTTGGAAATCTTATAAAAATATATAGCAATCATAATTCTATTTCATCCTTTTAATTTTATTTATTTTAAATTATCAAAAAATTAATATATATATATATATATATATATATATATATATATAAATATTTTATATTTTAAAAATTAATATAAATATAAATACAAATATTCTCAAATATCCCAAAATAATAACAAACTTAAAATTAATGTTAATGAAATATTCATTTTTATTATTCTTCCATACTGGGATCAAATCTCTTGACCACCACCACCTCACTAACTAAAAGTTTTTATTTCATATTTATTATAATCTAATTTTGTCATTTAATAGCATAACAAAAATACTGGTGGGATAAAATGATAATAATTCAAATATTTCCAGAGAATTTTTTGGCGGACAAGTTTTGAACCAACAAGTGTGGTTCATCATAAATGTGTGGTATAAATGTGTTTATTCCATTTTTTTTTCATATTCAATTTCCTTAACAATTTTTTGGCATTATTTATTTTATAATTATTATAATTTAATGACTTGTTTTAATTGCATAATAAAAATATGTTTATTTAATATTTTTCACTAGAAAAGGTAATTCATAGATGTAACTATATTTTTCAGGATACAATTTCAAAGAAGATTGCTTATGATTGTGGTACTCTAAACAAAATGCTTTTTTGCTGTGAAAATCATGAAAATGGGAGCAACATTTTTTTAAATTGAAGTAGAGATATTTTAAAATCAAAGTTACAATTGTTAAATTTCAAGATTTTGGGTGCCTGAGAAATTTTTTGATGGTGTTGAATACATTTCCACCTTCAAACTTTTGCAAGATTTGCTAAATTTTTTTTCCCAAATTCCTACCAAAATTGGGAGTCCAATTCCTCCTCCTGGTTATTGTTTGAAATGCTATTTTAAATTCATAAATATATTATTATAGTAGAAAATTGAAATTCTACAAAATAAACAGCTTAGATTCAAGTTTTTTAAAATTTTTGATGGATTTCCTTTAAAAGAGAAGAAAAGCTTTGAGAAAAAGTTATTTTATCTATTAGTTAGAGGAGGTGATAACAAAAATAGTAATTAAAATATTTTATTCAATCAGTTTTTTAAAATTAAATATCAAAAAACAATACCCATAGCAAAAATGCATTGATTGATAACTATATAAATTAGATGTGAATATGTATAAGATTTTTTGAGTAAATCTTTCATTTCATAATGTTTATAGTATACCAATATATTTTATGGTTAATTACGTGTCTATATATATTTCTCAAAATAATTATAATTTGTGGATGGTGCAAAAACGTGGACTTCACAATCTATAGCTAATACCCTGGCCTGTGAGCTTTTGGACCAACTGATTGAAGTTTTTTCTTTCTACTGCAACAACCCTAGATGAGCGGAAGTGAATAGTCATATCATTGGTCGGTGGCAAACCATAATTGTAACTACAATCCTTTTAGTAAAACAATGCTTTGAGTTGATTTGAGTCTAGTTATCAATTAGCATACACATATATACTCCATATCTTGTTACATATTCTTCATGCTACGGTGGAATTTACTACAAAGACTAAATCTCCTAAATTTATTACCCACGCTAATCAGTTATGTATGTTATGCTTAGAAAATATCAAATTGCTTGCGAATAAGGTTTGAGTTGATTTGAGTCTAGTTATCAATTAGCATACACAGATATACTCCATATCTTGTTACATATTCTTCATGCTAGGGTGGAATTTACTACAAAGACTAAATCTCCTAAATTTATTACCCACGCTAATTAGTTATGTATGTTATGCTTAGAAAATATCAAATTGCTTGAGAATAACCTACGGTACAAAGCATATCTACTGAGAGTAAGTGGGGTATCTTTATCTAGATGGCCGATTTCCTGGCAATCGGACTGGCACGGTCAAATTTTTGACTGAGCCGGTGTACGTCCGAATGCCAAATATTCTGGGAATCGAGATAAGCTCGGGGAGTAAGTGTGGAAGGGGTTACCATCGATCTGTGTACAAGCTGTTGGCTATCCTCTCCACTAATTATTTAATTTAATTATTATTCTTTTCTTTGTATGAATTTCTCGAATGTGAATGTGTTTCCTACCATGATGTTTTAATTCAAAGTTTATGTGTAACCATTATTTCCAGAAAATGGATATTTGAACTAGGAAGTTCTGATATATCTAGTTGAAATACTTCTTAGATTCCAAATAACTACATCTTAGATTCCAAATAACTATTTTTTAAATTTCATTATTTTTCGGAAATGGTACCACAATTTATAGCAATCATAATTCTATTTCATCCTTTTAATTTTAATTAATTTTTAATTTTATTTATTTTATATTATCAAAAAAATTAAAAAATATATATATATCTATTAATATTTTATATTTTAAAAATTAATATAAATATCAATACAAATATTCTCAAGTATCCCAAAATAATAGCAAACTCATTATATTTCATTTTCTAATTAAATTTAAAATTAATATTAATTAAATATTCATTTTATTATTTTTCCATACAGAAGTAAAACAATCATAATGAAAATGGGATCAAATCTCTATAACCACCACCACCACTACCTCCTGACTCAGTAAAAGCTTTTATTTCATATTTATTATAATCTAACTTTGTCATTTTATAACATAACAAAACACAAGTGGGATAAAATAATAATAATTCAAATATTTCCCTTTAAAGTTTTTTTTTTAAATGTAAATTAAAAAATTAATAGCTATAAATGTGTTTATTTCATTTTTTTCCATATTCAATTTGCTTAACAACTTCTTGGAATTATTAATTATTATAATTTAACCACTTTCTTTAATTACATAATAAAGATATGTTTATTTAATATTTTCCACTAGAAAAAATAATACATAGATGTAATGACATTTTTCATTATAATTTAACTATACAATCTCAAGAAAGATTGCTTATAATTGTTGTAGTCTAAAGAAAATGTTTTTTTCCCTTAAAATCATGAAAATTTTAGTAAATCTAGGTTACAATTGTTAAATTTCAACATTGATGCCAGACTTTTTATGTTGCTAAATCCATTTCCACCTTCAAAAACATGATTTTTATGCAGGATTTGTTGAATTTTTTTTACCCTAATTCCGACCAAAATTTACCTTCAGGGCAATTGTCACTCATGATTTCTTGTTATTTGAAATGATTTTTTAAATTCATAAATACATGCCTCGTACACTTGTCCCTTATGATTTGTTGTTATTTGACATGATTTTTTAAATTGGTAAATACATTATTATCCTCGAAAACTAAAATTCTACAAAATAAACTACTTACTCTACTCTTGCTTATTTGACATGATTTTTTAAATTGGTAAATACATTATTATCCTCGAAAACTAAAATTCTACAAAATAAACTACTTACTCTACTCTTGATTATGTCATATAGCTAATCGTACTCCTCTACTCTTGATTATGTCATATAGCTAATTGTACTCTTGAATCATCGTATAACCAATAACCAAGAGGTTGCGGGGTGCCTCCTTGGAAAGGTTGTTAGAAAGATGATTCTTTTCTATAGAATATTTATTTTGGAACAAAATTTCTAAAAACTTTAATGTAATTATGGATAACTATTTGTTGAATGATAGATTTAATTTCCATTAAATATTCTAATTTCTTTCTAATAGTGTACATAAATGATAGGTTGAGATTTATCTACAAATTAGTTGTATATTTTTTTTCTTTTTAATTAAATCAATTGATTTAAAAAAATTGTGATATCAATAAGTATCATGTGAAGTGAGTTATGGTTTCTTTTTGCATATGGTATTGATAAGCAATTGTAGTGGCCCATGGTATTGTAATAAAGCTTATTTACAAATTACTAATTGGAGATATTTATCTAGTTTAGCAATATTGTAATTTGAATGACATGACATTTATTTTGACTTTTAGACTTTTTAGATTTTCTCCTCACGGTGAAATCTCAATTTGTGTTATTTGAATTGGTTTTTTGACTATACATATGGATTCAACACTGTGAAAAATGTAGATTATCCTATAGATTCACAAGGTCATGCAATTTACTAAAGCACAGGACAAGAATCTACTTCTACTTTCATGGAGCGGAAGCCAATAGATCAATGAAACCAATAAGAACAAGAAGAAGATAAATCAATGACACATAACACAAGATGTATCCTGGTAGAGCTACTCCTCAAAACCCCGCTATCTCTATTTCATATATAAGAAATATGAGTGAAGCTACAAAGCTTGTTCTCACTAGAACAATTCGGCACAAGTATGCTCAACTCTCTTTAGCTCAAAAACAAGCTCTTAGCCAACACTTAACCAATTCTGGAGCTCTCCAAGCCCCTATTTCCTTGCGAAATTCCTATGGTTGAATAACCCATATTAATGGGAATCTAATGCATCCAAAACTACCCAATCCAAAGTAGGTCCAATTCCTTATTGCATGCATGATCTATACAACTCAATAAATCATACAACTAATAGTACAATGTCTGTGCACTCTAGTCTCAACTTGGTCTTTCTCTGAACTCACATGCATGAGTTTCTCATGAGGAAATCTTCAGTTAACTAGAGTAGCACTAGTGGATGCATTAGTGCACCAACTCATTGTTAGTCCTCTATTAGTTCCAAAAACAATTTAGAACTAATTTAACTAAACTTAACTCAGTAAATTGAGTGATCTAATTTCCAACTCAATTTAAACTCATATTGGACCCTTAAAACTTAGGGAGAACATATACATGACTACATAAAGACTTCCAACTCTAAATTCCTAAGCTAATTAAGTTAATTAAACTTAATTAACTATTTAAAAGTTGCTATGAGAATATAATTCGATTTTATTTCTCACTTTAATTCAAGGACAAATTAAATTGGAATTTCTTGTTTCCATTTCTCAACACTCCCTCTCAACAAGAAATGGATTATTAGCTACCCCGATCGTGTCTCTATGAAACATGAATTTACATCTTGACAATGCCTTTGTCAAAATGTCAGCATCTTGCTCCTCTGTGGGAATGTACTCTAACAACATAATCTGCCTCAATACACAATCTCTCAGATGATGATATCAGATATCAATATGCTTGGACTCATCATGAAAAACTTATTTTCAAAGAGTTTGATACAACTCTGATTATTAGATTAAATCATAGTTGGATCCATCTGCTGATCAAATAGACCAACCATGATCTTACTCATCCAGATGGACTCACATGCTTCTTGACTCGGAGTCATGTACTCTGCCTCTACCGAACTAAGTGTAATCGATCTCTATTTCATGTTGGACCAAGAAACTACAACTGACCCAACAGTGAAGATCCTTCCTGATGTTCTCTTCATGTAGGATGGACTGCCTTCCCCATATGCATCGATGAAGCCTTGAAGCTTCACTCCCTCTGTCTGCCTGTACCATAATCCATACTGAGAAGTGCCCCTATGGTATCTCAACATATGCTTTGCCACCTTCCAATACATCTTGGTAGGCCTAACCATTGCTTGACTAAGCTGGTTAAATGCGTAGCACATATCTTGTCATGTGTTCACCAAGTACATGAGTGAACCCACAAGCTTCATGTAAACAATGGCTTCCACTAATTCCCATGACGTAGCATTCTCCTTCTTCTAGTTACCTACTAGAGGAGTCTCCATGGGTTTGTTGCTCTTCATGTAGAATTTCTTGAGTATCTCATTGGCCTACTGGCCCAGAGACACAAACAACTCCCCATCTCCTTGCCATACCTCCATGCCAAGAAATTAATGCGTGAGCCCCAAGTCCTTCATCTCAAGCTCTCTTGCAAGGTCCTCCTTGCAAGATTTGGTGAGTTGATCATCACCTCTTAGTATGATATCATCAACATAAAGTACAATGATCAACAACTTCTCTTCCACCACTATGTGGTATAGGTTTGCATCCACTTCACTCTTCGTGAAGCCCAACCTAGTGATGTAGCTATCTATCCTAGTGTACCAAGCATGGCTATGGCACTCTGCTCTATGTACATCTCTTCCTCAATCATGCCATTAAGGAAGGTTTTCTTCACATCCATCTGATGTATCTTCCAACCCATTTGTGTTGATAATCCCAATATAGATCTGATTGATGAGTACCTTGCAACAAGAGCAAAGGTCTCATCATAGTCAATCCCCTATACCTGTGAAAAGCCATGGGCCACAAATCTAGCCTTATGCTTCTCTGCATTACCATCTGCACCTTGCTTTACCTTGTAAAGCCAATGGGATCTCACCACTGGCTTGTCCTCCAGTCTCGAGACCACATCCCAAACATTGTTACAAACTATGGAGTCATACTCCTCCATAATGGCATCAAGCCAAACTAGCTACTATACTTCTTCCTTAAAGGAATATGGCTCTGTCACAACACATTTGCCCATAAGAGCCATGTATCTAGTGTACCTCTCAAGTGACCTCCTCTACCTGCACTGAGAAGTGGGTGCTCCCACATTCTCCCATGCATCATCCAACAATATGTTAGCCTCTCTGGCATGGTTTCTGCCCTCTCTAGAAGACTTTTCCTGAGTGGATGTCTTCACTCCTGGATCCTCTACATGTGGTCGCTCCACATCAATCTGAGGCTACTCAACCTTAGGAGCTAAAATATCCCCATCTATGTGTAGCTCAAGCTCCCTCTCAAGAGAAACTCGCATGGCCTTCTCCTCCTCAAATCTGACATCCCTGTGAACCACTGTCATCTTGTTGGTCGGCAAGTACACACGATAATTGTGAGGTGTATCAGTGTACCCCACAAATATACCCAAATCTGTTGTCGGCTCAAGCTTCTTCCATCCATCTTTGGTCACATGGCAATATATCGATGACCCAAAAATCCTAAAGTGAACAACATCTGGCCTCTTACTGGAATAAGCCTCCTCTAGTGTCCTCAACTCAAGTATCCGATGTGGGTTACGATTCTGAACATAAATGACTGTGTTGCATGCCTCAGATCACAAGTGTTGTTGTAGGCCTTGATCATGCCACATTGCCCTCGTTGCCCCTACTATGCTTCTATTCTTCCTCTTGGCCACCCCATTTGTTGATGCTTATGGGGTGTCATCAACTCCCATTTAATCCCTTTCACTACAAAGAAGTTATTAATCTCATTTCAGACATACTCATGACCGTTATCACTCCATAGAGCTTTAACCTTCTTGTCTGATTCTTTCTCCACCAATAATTTAAACTCACAAAACTTTGTGAAAGTTTGACCCTTTTTCTGCATGAAAAATATCAAGCATTTACAAGAATCGTCCACACACATCTGAATGGACCCTCTCTAGAATAGAATTTTCTCGACTATCTCTATCATGAAAGCAATACTTGGTGTATTTTCCCCTTGCATGTATCAACTTTCTCAAGCGTACCTTTGGGAAGACCGGTAGAGTTCTCCTACAATATCTTCAAAGCTCCATGATGCAAGTGGCCCAATCACCTATGCCACAACTTGCCAATGTGTCGACCTTGCACCATTTCTGCTTTTGTGCTCACAGTAACACATTCCTCTACCTCCAACTTATAGATGTTCTTCACCCGAATCCCTATCTTCTTTACTTGATGCATGGCTATGTGTCAAAGGAACACCTTTCCTTTCGAGAAGATCACATCATAGCCTCTATCATCAAGCATGGAGAGTGATACCAAGTTCTTCCTTAGCCCAGGCACATATATAACATTCTTCAAGGTGAATGGAGCCCCATGATCCCTCTGAGAAGTAATCGTGCCCAATCCAATAACATAATGCTTCCCATTGTCACCCATCTCGATATGCATATGGAGATCTTTCTCCTCCAGGTCACTGAATAACTCTTTGTCATGAGTCATGTGGAATGAATCTCCACTGTTTACATACCATACACATCCCATCATTGATGACACCATGCATGCAATGAGGGAAAAGTCCAATTCTAATTGAGAGGCCAAAGCCTCACTCGCCACTCCTCCTAGGGACTTCTTCTTGGACTTCTTGAGTCGACAATTTGTAGCAAAATGGGCCAGCTCATGACAATGAAAGCACTTAACTTTCATAATGTCTTTCTTCTTAAATCCATCATAAGAATGTGATTTGGAATGGAAATATTTCCCTTTCCCTTTCTTTGCCTTAATCACTAAGGCAAAGTTCTCTTCATCATCAATCTTTGATGAAGAGCCATCCCTTGTTTTCCTCCTAATCTCCTCTTGCATCAAATCTGAACACAGTCATTCCCAATCTGGTAGCTTCTCCCAACCATTGACAGAGTCCTGATAACTATGCCAACTCTTTGGGATTCCTAGAAGAGCAAGACTCACAATATCATCCTCGGTAACCGTGATTCCAACACTTCCAAGTTCATCACAACATTGAGTGAACTTGGTCAAGTATTTTGGAATAGTCTCACCTTTCTCCATTTTTATTTTTCAAAGTTTGTCCTTCAGTGCCAATTTCCTCTAGTCATTGTTGTTCTAATACAAGTTCGTCAATGCTTTCCACATAACATACGGAGTTTCGTTTCCATAGAGACTCGAGACAATGTGGTCTCAAACTCCCTCAAGGATTATCTGCCTTGCCTTTGCCACAAACTTCTTCCATTCGACCAAATTATGTGCATCTGACGCTGCTAGCTTAGGAATTTCTTGATCAACGAATTCCTTCAAGCCATTATCCTCTAGCACAACCTCCATTCTATCCCTCCAGGCCATAAAATTTGAGCTACCTTCCAAGGCATTCTTGAGTCGCAAACCGTAGAACGCCATTTGCCGATCCTGAAGTATGTATTGGAAATTAGAATTTCACATGTAACCCAAAACTCAAAACTTCAAAATACCCTCTAGTATACTGTTCTCAGCTCTGATACTATGTAGATTATCCTATAGATTCACAAGCTCATGCAATTTACTAATGAAAATGACAACAATCTACTTCTACTTTCTTCCAGTGGAAGCCAATAGATCGATGAAAACAATAAGAACAAGAAGAAGATAAATCAATGGCACATAACACAACATGTATCTGAGAAAAGCCACTGCTCAAAACCCCACTATCTGTATCGCATATATTAGAAATATGAGTGAATATACAAATCTTGTTCTCACTATAACAATTCTGCACAAGTATCCTCAACTCTCTTACCTCACAAGCAAGCTCTTGGCCAACACTTAGCCAATTTTGCAACTCTAAAAGCCCATATTTCCTTGTGCAATTCCTATGGATGAATAGCCCATATTAATGGGAATTGAGTGCATCCAAAGTTGCACAATCCAAACTAGGTCCAGTTCTTGATTGCATGCATCATCTATACAACTAACTTTACTGAACTTAACTCAGTAAACTAAGTGGTCTAATTTCCAACTCAATTTAAACTCATACTCGACCCCTAGAACTTAGGGAGAACATATATATGACTACATAAAAACTTCCAACTCGAAATTCCTAAGCTAATTAAGTTAATTAAATTCAATTAACTATTTACAAGTTGCTATGAAAATCAAATTAAACTTTAATTATAAGTTTAATTCAAGGAAAAATTAAACTCAAATTTCTTATTTCCATTTCTCAACAAAAAACCCATAGGGAACTTCGATTGTGCAGGGGTTACCCATGAAGCTTGCGATTTCAATAAGTTCCTCTCAAATTTTAGAGAAATTAGATCAGAAAAAACCACCTGAAAAGCTTCCAAAAAGTCTCACTAAAGACAACTCGATTTTGAATTAAGTGTATTAATGTTTATTAGGAGTTTATAACTATCCACATTTGGGTACACTAGCTAATATATTGTAAAAATGATAAATATTAAAGCAAGCACGTAAATTGAATGAATAGTGTATATACATACATACATACATAGATCTCTCTCTCTCTCTCTCTCTCTCTCTCTCTCTCTCTCTCTCTCTCTCTCTCTCTCTCTCTCTCTATATATATATATATATATATATATATATATATATATATAATCAGTCAGCCACTAGGTGAAATGATTTTTTAAGTACACCTTTGAATGCATAAATGGATTCAATACACTGAAAAACCACTAGAAAATATATTTTTGCAAATTAAACAACTTGCATTCATGAATTTTAAAAATATGTACCATATTTTGAACAAAATTATCTATAAAATCTCTAAAAAGTGATCTTTTGTCTATTAGTTAAGTTGTGTGTGTATGGAGATGTACCTTCACTTTACTATAGAGATTCTTAGTACGTAAATAAGCTTTGTAACATTAGACTAACTTACTCATATCACATGCCCAATAAAATTAAGTCTTGTTTATAAGGCAGATGTTCATATGTTAACTCTTTAAATTAATCAATTTAATTAAAAGGGAAAAACCTGTCTAACTACCATGAAGATAAATCTCAACTTTTGATTAGCGTATACTACTATAAATATTCTAGAATATCCATGGTGGGGCACAGAGGAGGGAGTTCAGCTCCCGCTTATAGTCAAGTGGTTGCGAACAGAAGCAAGAGAATTGGATCGCATCCCTTCAAGAAACCAATGGAGATGGTAAGAGAGGCTACGAATAAAGAAAAATCAGAAACCATCGGACCTCAACAATAGGAAGAGAATCATGAGGAAGCTAGTAATGAGAAGATGACAAAGGTTAGCAGTGAGAAAGTTGCTCCTATGAGTACATCAGGGGCTTCTAAACCCAAGTCGACCACTATTCCTTGAGTCATTTTAAGTGTCCCAGTGCTGCAAGTGCACAGAGAACACATGCTAGAATATGTTGTCATCTGTAAATTTAAGGGGATTTGGTCAATGGAGAAGGCTTTGCAAGCATGGATAAGGAACCACTAGAAACCAAAGAGGAAAATTGACCTTCACCTTACATCCAAGGGCTTCTTGACGGTGGTGTTCACAAGCTTAGAGGATAAAGACAGAGTGTTCAAGGGAGGACCCTATTTTTATGCTTCTGCAGGCCTTTATATGAGACCATGGGTAAATAACTTTGTCCCAGGACGAGAAACTTTCACCTCATTGCCAGTATGGATAAGACTCTACTCCCTTCCTTTAGATTATTGGTTTCAGAAGTCTCTAAAGGTTATCGGCAACAAGCTAGGGCATTTTATAAAGATCTGAGATGCTACTCTAAGAGGAAAATACACTTCCTTTGCCTGGATATGTGTCAAAATGGACTTATCTAAGGCACTTCTGGATGCAATCATTTTAGAAGTTTATGACAAGGAATGGGTATAGGCGGTGGACTATGAACACATCCCACTTAGGTGTTGTAAGTGCCATGAACACGGGCACGTATATAGGGACTTCCCAATGAACAAGCTGGAGAGAAATATGAAAGCCACTATAGGCAAGGATCCCAAAGGTTTTACTAAGGTTGGGGGTAAAGGGAAAGGAGGTAAGTAGTACCAAAAGAAAATTAATGAAGACAGACAATTGAACCACAATAGTTTCAAGATCTTAGAAGAAGAAGTCGAAAACAATGGGACTAACCAAGAATCAGAGAATATTCCCACTGAGAAGGAAGGGGATGCTTATATAGAGGATATACCAGAAAAAAGAAAACAAACAGATGATTTTCCGAGCATTATGGAGCTCAGTAGGGACCACAAGATGACCCTAAGTGAGGCTGGAATGAAAGACCATGAACTGCAGGAGATTCTAGGGAGGGAGAATTTAGATATAGAAATGCTTTTGGAGCAGGGAATCACCAAAGGGGTAGACTCTCTACCAAAAGAGGAGTTTGACAGGGTTTAACAACTCTTCCTCTAAAGATCAGAAATGAAGTGTTCTAGAGTCAAAACAAACCATGACAACCAAGAGAATAGGGGAGTGAAAATGATGGAGGATACACCGATGCATTCTTCCAAATGTTGCTAACCAAATGTGGGAAACCAGATGTGGGAAACTTATGATTAACTCAGGTAAGATGAGGGATCTTACCAGTTACTCCATTACAAACCTTTCTTAATGAAGCTTACAACCTAGAACATTAGGGGTCTAGGATGTAAAAGGAAACAAAGAACTCTTAGCAATAGAATAAAAGAAGAAAGATCAAAAATGGTTTTTATTCAAGAAACAAAATATTCAATGGACAAAATCAGAGAGATACACAACAAATGGTTAATCAAGTATCAGTATCTAGAGGTTAAAGAAGATAACTTGGTGGGTGGGATTCTTACTCTATGGGATCCTCAAAAACTTGGAATCTTGGATGCTGAAGCTTCTAGGAACTATCTATCATTGGTGATTCAACCTTCGGGTGAAAAGGAGATCTACATGATCACTAATGTCTACAGTCCTCAAAAACTAGAAGACAAACTTAAGCTTCTCACCTCCCTTGAGGAGCTGAGAGAGATATCGTAATATTCCCTAGATTCTAGCAAGGGATTTCAATATGATAAGATCTCTTCTAGAGAAAAAAGGCAGTACCAGAAAGATTAGGCAAAGACTCCATTGCCTTTCAGAACTTCATGAATAACATGGGGCTAGTGAACACCGAAATAGTAAATGGCACTATTACTAGGAATAAAAAGAGGGGAGGGGCTTCTCAAGTCACCTTTAAATTAGATAGATTCATAATCTCAGAGGACCTCCTTCTCACAAGCCTTGATATGTCAGCTTTAATCCTTCCCCTCGGAGGCTCGGACCACTGGCCTGTCCAGCTTGAAGCTACTTTTATGGGTACACCGAGGAATAAACCTTTTAGGTTTGAAAATGTCTGGATCTCTCACTTGACTTGACCAACAATATTGACAAATGGTGGATGGAAGATATGCCCATTCAAGGTACCAAAATTTTCATGTTGCAACAGAGACTCAAACACATCAAATCTAGGCTTAAATATTGGAACAAAAAAGAGTTTGGAAATATTTTTAAAGCCAAAAGATAAGTTGAGCAGAAACTCCAAGAGATTAATCAAATCATCATCTCAGAGGGTTTTACCAAGGAACGAAAAATTCAGGCTAACTCTCTTCAGAATGAATGGGAAGATCGGTGCATGCAAGAGGAGATTTTCTAGAAACAGAAATCGAGGGTGTAGTCGATTAGAGAAGGAGAAAGAAACACAAATTTTTTTCATATATCAACCTTGGATCACAAATCTCATAACAAAATTTCCAAACTTAAAGATTCAAAAGGGAAAGAGCTCGTCTCTCACAAAGAAATGGAATCTTTCCTAATTCAACACTTCCTTAGCATAGCAGAGGAGCCTCTCATCCATAGATCTCGGTTCATTAACAAATTCAAAAAGTTCATTGCTAAGCTTGTAACCAGGGAAGACAACCACAATCTTAACAGGCTAATGTTTGAAGAGGAGGTTAGTGAAGTTATCAATGAGATGCAAAATGGGAAAGCTCCTGGCCCTAATGGTTTCAATGTGGATTTCTTCAAAGCTTGTTGGAAAATAGTTAAACAATATATCCTTGATGTTGTGAAAGACTCTAGAAGATCCAAAAATGTTTTGAAAGCTTCTAATGCCTCTTTCATAGCTTTGATTCCAAAGCAGGAGAATGCTATGACACCAGACAGATTCAGACCCATATGCTTATGTAATGTGGTGTAGAAAATTATTTCCAAAGTGATCTCTAATAGACTCAAGCCTCTTCTTCCTGCTCTCATCTCAGAGGAGAAAACTGGATTTGTGGAAGGAAGATAGATTGTCAACAACATCATACAAGCTCACGAGGTGGTACACTATCTTAAGAGTAATAAGCATGCTGGTATGATCATGCAGCTGGACCTAGGGAAATTTTATGATAAGCTAAGCTAGTCTTACATCAGGGCAGTGCTAAGAGCTTATGGCTTCGACCAAAACTAGATAAAATGGGTTATGGCCCTCGTATCCATAGCTAGCTTCTCCATTCTACTTAACGACTCTCCCTATAGAACCTTTATGGCCTCTAGGGGTCTCAGACAAGGGGATCTGCTCTCCCCTTTCATCTTTGTTCTCATGATGGAAGGGCTAGGCAAAGCAATCAAAATGGCAAATGCTGAAGGAAGAATCCAGGGTCTCAAACTTACCTCGGATGGTGCTACTTCTACTCATCAACAATTTGTTGATGACACAATGTTGCAGGGCATTCCTATGGTCAAGGAAGCCAGAGCTTTCAAACAAATCCTAAACGACTTTGCTTTGCCCGCTGGTACAGAGGTAAGCCTTGACAAATCAAGGGTGTTTTTTTCAATACTGACATTGTTATTCAGAGCCTGTAACTAATAAACTTCAGGATAAAGTCAAGAAATGGACCTGTAGGTCTTTGAATTTGGTGAGGTGTCTTCTTCTTACAAAGGTTGTCATGCAGGATATACCCATTTTCATGTTTTCAACTCTTCTTGCTCCCAAAGGAGTTATCCAACAAATCAAGAGTATTCAACGAGATTTTCTTTGGGGCAAAGGCGAAGAGAAAAATAAGTGGGCTTTGGTAGCTTGGGACAAGTTTTGCAAACCTAAGGCCCATGGTGGTTTGGGGTTTCATGACCCTAAAATCCTTAGCAAAGTTTCAGGAGCCAAACTTTGGTGGAGGTGGCTCAAGGAATTGGAAACCCCTTGGGCCAAGCTTTCAAAGCATAAATATGCAAATAATTGGTAGGAGAGGGATCATATCAGAATTTCAGGGCTCATCAAGGGCTTCCACATTTGGAACCTTGCTTGGGAGAATAGAGCCATTGTCCAGCAGCATAGTTTCTGGGAGATCCAAGCTGGGAACCTTGCACGGTTTTGGGAGGATAACTAGCAGCAGGAACCAATTTTTTTTACAAAATAACTAACCGCTCTCAAAAATGACATTGAAAACAAAGGTTTACTTATGGTAAGTGACTTCTAGGATTAGGTAAGGGACAATGGTAAATGGAGAATGTGGAAGAATCTTGGTTATAGTGAAGGGAGTCCTTTGAAGGCCTAGGCAGATTCCCTTGATCTTGACTTGGATTAGAGGAAGATTTTGGTGTCATCCTCATCTCACTAACTGAGATGGGGTCGAAAACCGAAGGCACCCTTAACCTCAAAGAAGCTAAATGCATGGGCCTAGGTCTTGATTATCCAAACCCTGACCAGGTTTGGAATGACCTTTGGCAAAACTCGTAATGGATGAAAATCAAGCTGTTTATGTGGTTGGTTCACCAAAAAAAAATTCTAACATGGGAAAATCTTCTGAAAAGGGTATTTTTTGGCCCATCCAAATGCCATCTGTGTGGCTTATAGGAGGAGACAATGGAACATTTACTAAACCTCTGCCCCTTCACCTCTACCTTGTGGGATTGGGCAGCCTCAGTCTTAAGGAAAACTGACAAGGACAAACTGAGCATCACCAACACTTTGAAGAATTTGAGGAAATACTTCTCAAGTAATGAAATCATTAACAAGGCTTGGACTCTAGTTCTAGGTTTTATTATCTGGGATGTTCGAAAGAACACAATGGAAGGATTTTCAAGAACAAAACAGGCTTGAACTGGAATATCATCGTCCAAATTTTACGACAACTCAAAGATACAGTAGGAGCCCTTATGTGGAAAATTCCTAAGGACCCCCCTTCACCCCAAGATGCTCGCATACTACTGCAGTGGGGTCTCCATTCTCTGGTTCCCCAACGCACTGACAAGTGTGTGAGAAAAAAAACTGCTGGTAAAGATATATGGTAGCCTCCTCCTAATGGTTTTTCGAAAATCAATATACGCAGGACCTCTAATGGCAACCCAGTGATGGCTATATTTGGCAGTGTCATAAGAGATGAGCAGGGGTGCATAAAGGATATCTTTCATAGTCATTTGGGGACTACCACTAATAACATGGTAGAGCTCATGGCCTTAGAGCAGTGCTTGGAAATCCTTATGGAGTTAAATTTACACAACGCCATCATTGAAGCTGACTCTGATTTCGTCATTAATGTAGCAAAGAAAATGTGTAATGGAACAGCACCTGGAAAAGTGTCGAAACAATGGAGGCTCTCTCAGGTCTTTCAGCATATTCATTCCCACTTGTGAACCTGAGAACCGTTAGCTTCGTTCATGTGCGAAGAAAAGCTAATATGTTAGCTAATCGTCTAGCAAATGAATGGGTGCTATGTAAGGAAAGCTATATTTAGTACGGCTGGGAGTCTTTACCCTCTAGTAAACTACATGAGGATTGTTAATGACAGGCAACCAAAGACATGGTGTATTTCCAGACCATGAATAATGAGCAGGAGGAAGACTAGTGGGAATTGAAGGAATGCAACAAACGCGAAGTGAAGAGAAGGACTAAGAGGTGAGGTAATGATGCATAGGAGTTGTTTAGATCATGCAAGATCAACAGACATAAATGGTGGAAAAGATTAGCGGGAGTAGGAGAGGGCAGAAGTCCTTAAGCCTGGTTGAAGAGCCGCAATAAATCCTAACTGTCGATCTTATTTCTAAATGATGACACCACAAGTAACTATGGGGTGAGCTATTTGTAACCTGCATGCGAGCTAAATGGATGCAGAGTGTAGGATTTAAGTGCATCCACCATCGATTGGATATCGGGATTTAAAGTGGTTGGAGGTTAAGTCTTAGAGTAGACCTGAAGTTTTATTGACCAAGGTTCATAATCTATATCAGCTTCGAGAAGGGGTTAAGTGGCACACAAGTTCCTGTTGTGATGTTGTGACAACCGTTGGATCAAGAACCAGATCGGTGATAGAGATTTAATCACAAATCGCATTCGGGAAAAGAGTTTGGTCAGTGATAAACCCAGTTTTCTGATATTGCGACGTGCCGAGGTTTGTGATGTTGCGATGGACTACGGACCGTCAGATCAAAGGGTTGATCGAATGGCAGAGGTTAACTATCATATTTCATAGGAATCAAGTGGTGGCAGCGGGCGGACCTGAAGTTTTATAGACAAAGGTTCATAATCTATATCGGCTCTAGGAAGTAGTTGAGAGGTGCGCAAGTTCACGATGCGATGCATGACAACCATCAGATCAAGAACCAGATCGACGGTGGAGATTTAATCACAAATCGTTTTTAGTAAAAGAGTCTTGGCAGTGATAAAACTAGTTCTACGATATTGCGATGTGCTGAAGTTTGCGATGCTGCGATGGAATTTTGACAGTCAGATCAAAGGTTTGATCGAATGGTGGAGGTTAAATCCTGCATTTCGCAGGCATCAAGTGTTGGCGGCTTGCGGAAACTGCGATGTGCGATATGCCAAGAATGGGATGAAGTGTCTAAATTTGTTTTTATGTGTTATGTTTTGGGTTTTGTTGACCCTGTTGTTTGTTTATCATCAACGGGTCTATATTTTTCTAGTCCTTACACTTGTAAAGACATGTACCATATGTAATCTTGGTTTTTCTATTAATTGAAGGCTCCACTCTTACTTGACAAAAAAAAAATTCTACAATCCCTATTCCAAAATATACATGTCTATGAGAAAAAAATGTCATTTGAGAGGTTATGGAGGCTTGATATTGGCTCATTGTATTGTAAGGGGGATTGTTTACCTATTAAGAATCAGAGTAGTCTTTAAGTGCGACTTTTTGGAAAGTTTTCTGATTTATTTTCTGATCTAATTTCTCTAGAATATGACAAGGATTCATTGAAATCACATGTTCTATGAGTGAAATATTCATGATTGAAGTGTCTCTGGGGATTTTGAGAGTGTTGAATCCATATATGGACTCAAAAAACTAGTTTAAACAACAAAAATCAAGATTTGGAAACAAACATTTCACTACATTCTAGATAGATATCTGCCAAAAACTCCAAAAAGTCACATATAAAGACTACTTTGAAAATATTCTCCATGGTAAAGTGAGATAAATATCCATGCTTAAGAATATTTTTCCATTTTTTTAATATGCATATGTTTAACTTGAATCTTAATTCTTTTAATAATGGTAATAAAGTAATAATTTAGTTGGGGGAGGCAGGAGCGATAGGGGTGATTTATGGACTGGATGGAAAATGGAGAGAAAATTTGGTTGGGGGTTGGGAACATCATCAAATAAACAAGAAGAGGTCTTACCCCTTTGATAGGGACTAAATGTAGCACTCTCAAGAGGAAGCTAATAGTTATGAGTAGTGGGACATTCAATGATCATAATTCAAGCATGCCATAAACTCTTTCAAACCCATGAAGAGAATCTACCACCAATATACTAGTGAATATAGATGCTCTCAATGAGGTTTGATTAAATTTATTTTTAGCATGTTATAGGGAGAATACTAAGGAAGTGGATGATCAAGAAAGTGAACCTAAGTGGAGAATACTAAGAGTGAACCTAGTGCAAGTGGTCATCATAAATGACGAATGAAAAAAATCTATATCTCATTTTCCATGACTATGTAGGGTGTAAGGATGGGGCTTGAATCCATAAGGAAATAAGGAGAATCAAAGGATGACAAGTTATTAATGATTTCCCCAAAGCCCATGTACACACAAATCCTCGAATCTTGAAGTAATCATGTGTTATGAATAATATACACACACACACACACACACACACACACACACACATATATATATATATATATATATATATCTATATATATATATATATATATATATATATATATAAACAACAAAATAATGTAAATGACAATAATAATGATTAATGTATAATTAACTAATAGTTAGCATCGAAGAGTGATGCCTCTATGGACATGATCATTATGAAGAGGTACCTCCCTAGTTATATAAGAATTCCCTCACCATAAATCTAATCATCTCATATTAATTATTTATATAAAATGTAATATAAAATTACTTGTCCTACAGTGGATGTTTTTGCCTTCGAAGTATTCTGAAGATTACTCCACTCTGTATACAACTTTTGGTGTTAGGTCCCTATACTACTATGTAATCCCTATTGTTATTAGTGCAACCCACTTATTATATTCTTGTGCCCATGTAGTCCCCATATTGTTATTATTGTGCCCCATACAAGCCCACTATTGTTATTATTGTGCCCTTATATTACTATTCTTGTGTTGGCTCTAATTATATTATGACCCCTTAGACTCCTATATATAGAAATGAGGTATTTTCATTTGTATCATCCAAGAATTGTTCATTTGTATAATGTAAATGAGGCTGCCCCCTCGAAGAAGCTGAATTATATGGTTTTTATATTTCCTTTCTATTTTTTTGTGAGCTGGTTTCATAAGATTTGGTATCAGAGCTTTGGATTCTAGGGTTTCGTTGCTCCAAACAGGTCATCGTGGCATTTTTGGTATAAATTTCTCTCTACAAATTTTCAGAAGATAAAAAAAATCCCAATTTGAGAAGAAATTGTTCTGAACCTCGGGTCCAAATTTTAGACCTTGTCTCGCTACATTTTCGGAGATATGACCTGAGGAATTTAGGGTTTTTGCAAGCTCCATAATTTTATCTCAAACAGGTTATCGTGAAAGTTTCACTATAATTTATTTTTTGTGAAGGGTCAGACTCTGAAGTTAGAACCCAGTTGAGCCGATATCTTGGTGAAGCTTGGGTCTAAATTTTAGATCTTGTGTCACTATATTTTTGGAGATATAATGTGAGGAATTTAGGTTTTTTGAAGAATCCCGAATTACATTCTAAACAGGTGACCTTGGGAAAATCGTCATAACTTTCTCTTTGAGCATCAAATTAAAATTTCATCAGCAATTACATAAAGGAGATAGATTTTAGTCTTCTATGTATATTTCTAGATCCAAAGGTTGAAATCGTAACATGTGGCACGTCATACAAGTTCACTCTACTGACTGGTGGCATTGGAGATAAGAATCAGAGTACTACCATAGGATGTAATTTTAGATCCTGGAGAGTCGAAATTATATAGATACAACAGGTTCAATATCGAGCTCTTACAAAGTGAAAAAAGAGGAAGAAATGCAACATGATATATCAAAATTATGAGATCAAGTGCAACAAAATTCACTCTCACAAAAAATAACAGAAGCTAAGATGGATGGTTTAAAGAAAGATGTGGAATATCAAATGGACGGTTTAAAGAAAGACATGGAAGCTAAGGTGAATGTCGTGGAAGCTAAGTTGGATGGTTTGTAAGCTAAGATGGAAGGCAAAATGGATGAGTTGAAGACAAATTTGACAAAGTTGCTACAAAAAATGTTTACAAACGGAGAAAAAGTAGCAAAGGAAACTCATGATGAGAACAAAATAAATGTTAATCATGATTTCATAGACTGTAACATTGGATTGAAGATTGACCATGTTCCAAAGATAGATATGAGGAAGTTTGATGGCAAGGATCTCAGAACATGGATACTACAGATGGAGTAATTTTCTGATCTCCAAAATGTGCAAAACACACAAAAGGTATGCATTGAAACTTTGTATTTGGAACCAAATCAGTTTGTATGGTATCGATGGCTTTGCTCTTGTAAACAAATTTTCCTTGGGCAATTTTTACGGAAGAAATGATAGCACATTATGAGGATACAAGAGGCAACACCTTTTTTAGCCAATTGACAAATCTCAAACAAAAGGGTTCAATGATGGAGCACGTTGAGGACTTCCAAAAATTGAACATAAGGGTAAAAGATATTCTAGAGGAGCATAGGATTTATTTGTTCATAGGGACTTTAAAGGATAACATCCAACATGAGGTTCACTTTTGGGAACCTAATTCATTGTAGAAGGCATTCATGTTGGCATGAAAAATGGAAAGAAAAATTATGGCAACAAGGAAGCCTACCACTCACAACTATGGAAGTGTTGCTTCACCCTAGCCTTCCACAACATACAAGGTTGACACCAGAACAATTGGAAGAAAAAAGAGAAAAAGGGATTCATTTCAATTGTGATAGAAAATACACTAAATATCATAATTGTGCTAAGAAGAAATTAATTTACATAGATTGTGAAGAAGAGGGAGAAAAGGAACAAGAAACGTCATAAGAAGAGGATATACACCAGGAACAAACCTTAGAGAAAGAATAAATGAATCCGACCATATCTTGTAATGCATTGACCAAAATTACCACTCCTCAAACTATCAAGATAGAGGGACATATCAAGAAGAAAAAGGTTTTCATGTTGATGGATTCAGGCAGTACCCATAATTTTATTCATTGTAATATAGCCAAGGAATTGAATTTCTTCCTATATCCATCACCAGAGTGTCAAGCGATGGTTGCAAGTGGAGGAACCATAAATTTCTCTAGAAAGTGCCATAATATCAAGTTATCCATGGGAGAATATGTATTGAATAGCCCAATGCTTTCCATTCCAATGGGTGGTGTTGATGTTGTACTAGGAGTCAAATGGCTACAATCCTTGGGTACAATAGCTTTTAATTTTCAAGAACTTTTCAAGAAATTTTCTTTGGAAGGAAAGGAATTTGAATTAAGGGGTATCATAGGGAAACCAAGAAATATAATCGGCTCTAATGGAATGACAAATCTTCTAAAGAAAGAACAAAGAGGTGTAATTGCACAATTATGTTCGCTAGAGGGTCCCACATTGAAACCATCTATTTCTCTAGATCTCCAAAAATTCGTGGACAATCATTCAAAGGTATTTGAGACTCCCAAAGGCCTCCAACCTATTCATGATCATCATCATGCTATTCATTTGATTCCAGGAAGTGTTCCTCCAAAAATCAGGCCTTATAGATATCCATATGCCCAAAGGAGTGAAATTGAACGTATGGTTGTAGAAATGCTAGAGGTTGGTATAATTATCCAACCAAATTCGATAAATGAAGTAAGGGATGAATGGAATAATGATGAAGAAGGGTGGGAACTCATTCAAAAGTTGTAGAAGATCGCAGTCCAAACAATATTTCCAGAAGTTGACAAGGAAGGAAAAATCATATTGGAACTTGAAGCAGTCACACAATCGAGAAATCAACAACTACGAAATTGATCAATTTAAAAGTATCTTATCAAGTGGAAGAACTTACCCGTTGAAGATTCCACATGAACAGATGATAACATTATACAGAAGAATCCATAACTACTCAAGCATTGATGACAACACTTTTTGAAGGAGAGGGGCATGTTAGGTCCCTATACTACTAGTGTAACCCCTATTATTATTACTGCAACCCGCTTATTATATTGTTGTGCACATATAGTCCCCATATTGTTATTATTGTGCCCCATAGAAGCCCAGAATTGTTATTGTTGTGCCCTTATATTATTATTGTTATGTTGGCTTTGATTATATTATGACTCCTTAGACTCCTATATATAGAAAGGATGTCTTGTCATTTATATCATCCAAGAATTGTTCATTTGTGTAATGTAAAGGAGGTTGCCCCCTCGAAGAGGCTAAATTATAAGGTGTTTATATTTCTTTTCTATCTTTTTGTGAGCTGGTTTCATAACATTTGGTCATCACATTGGTATCAGAGCCATGTTCTTCAATATCATCCATTGACCTCTAAAGTTTTCCTCATACTTGTTGTCATGAAATTAAAGTTTTTTGCTATATATAGTTGAAGCTTCTCCAAGTTTCACATCGTTATTCATGCCTTGGGCGATAGATTAAAACAAAAGTTACTAATTAAAATACATATGCATATGCATATGCATATACATATACATATACATATACATATAAGAAAAGAGAAAACGAAAGATTTAAAAAAAAAGGAAACGAATATATATATATATATATATATATATATATATATATATATATATATATGAAAAACAAAATCATTTTTTTGATATAAAATTATAAAAAATAAAAAATAAATAATAAATAATAGAAGGCTTGCTACCATACACATAGTTTCTATAGACCAGACTTCCATGACACAAAGCTGCAACCACCTTCACATTCTATAGAATCGACGAGGAGGTCTATATTTTGCAGCAATAATAATCTAGTCAGCCTACAACAAGCAGCCACTACCACCCTCTGACTCCGCAAAACCACCACTATTGTTGTCACTTCTTTACGCCAGAGATCCAAGTGTTATTCATAGTTGGTACTTATCACCGCCATCGACATCATCTCCCGTAGCCCAACAAACTAAGTTAACCATGTAGCTTCGATAGACTGCCGAAGTGCCACCGGTGACCATAGTTGAAGAAATCCTCAGAGAAAGAACATCTAACAGCACAAAAAAATAATAGTCACCACCACTAGTGATGCCCTGACACATCATTTACTGCATGTACTAACCCATCCTCTATTTTTTGTTCGCTTGTATCCATTGACTAGTTCTGCCATTACTGTTGCTACCATCATTTATGACCACTACCACTGTTTATCACCACCTGCGTGACCACCCTCAGCTAGAGTCTCTCCCCATCTATGCATTGTTATCGACCCAACGTCGTCTAACCACTTCACACTATCGGTAACAATATAACAATCGACTAAGTCGAATATCTCCACAATGCATGCCATTCCATTTGTCTTTTCTTTTTGCATCGATAGCCACCAGTATACTTGGGATGTTTTCTACTGCAGTCTTGATTAAATATGAAACCCGTTCGACTGCATGTGCTCAATTGTAAACTCTTTTGTATTGTGCCATCAAACAACTACAACCACGAATCAATTCAGCATGTGAGGTGATCCATAAGGTGTGTTGTGACTATTTGTATGATCACGACCTCATAAGAATTGTTCTTAATTTTTGGAAAGGAAATTAATAAAATGTTTTTTTATGAGGTTAGTATTAAATTACGTTGAATTAATTGCAAAAAATTATTTCAAAGGTATTTATAAGGGTAAGAAAAACAAATTATTATATACTAAAAAGTTCATATAATAAAAAAGATTATTGATAGGGAAATATATGATTATATTTCAAACACTTTGAAAGAGAAAAAAAGGTTAATACGTGAATGAAAATTCATCATAATATTATAAAATGTTAAATAAAATCAAGAAAAAATATCTCCAATAAAATACTATAGAATTTTTCAAAGGGGAAAAAAAGAAAAACCAAGATACACGAGGTTTTTAAGGGTAAACATTATCAATTTATTCTCACCAAGGTAAAAAGTCACAAAAAAAGGTATTATGATAAAGAAAAAAAATTATTTATAAGAAGTAGAGAAAGAGAAATATTATTTTATGACCAAAGGGGAAAAGAATCACATCATATTAGTGGATAATAGTGATATAAGTGAAAGTGAAGGAGAGAAAAAAGGGAATTATTCAAGTTACCCAAAATTAAGAAGCAAAAATTAAAGTGAGAGAACGAAGGTTCTAAGGAGAAATTCAACAAGAATCTTTCGAAGAAGGAAGAATAAAATTCACGTTTAAAAACTCTGAATCAAATGTTATTAGAACAAATAAAAAATAAGGAGAAGGATACTAAGGACAAAATCGATGATTTAGAAAATTAAGAACTTTCACGTCAAAGGAGTCACAACCAATCCCTACTTACACAAATAAAGAAGCTTGCAAGTGACAAGAAGTCACTAAATGACAAGTTAGAAAAACTTCAAGAGGTGTTGAAGTCTCTAGTCATTTCGGTCTAGGTTAAAGATAAAGGAACAAATACCGATCTAGTTAATATCACAGATCAAGGGGTGAGAAACCAAAAGAGGTTACAACATATTTAGAAGTTACTATTAAAATGATGGACATTTCAAACGATGATGCTAACTTAACAACAACAGCACGTGAAGGAAATAAGGGAATTTCCATTAACATGATAAGGAAAAGTTCAACCAGAAGAAATCCACAACAACATCTCAATCACAAGAGAAAACTTTACAATCAATCTATGTACCAGTATCATTCAGAAGGGAAAGAACAAATTTATGTTCCAAATAATACAGAAGTTTGTAGAATTTGGTCTGATGATAACAATTCATTGCAAATTTCCAGTGACCAGAAGATTTCGCAGAGGATTAATATAGGATGGTGAGATCCATTTTTTATTTGAAAATTCTATTTATCGCTCCAAGGATCATATCATCTTGCAACAATGAAGATGACAATTCCACGACAAGTTGAAAAAACGGTTAAGGTATGCCACCAATAAACTTTGAGGATATTATTTTGAAGAGGAAGGAAATGTTATTAATAAAAAATATATAAAAATGACAAAAATAATTTAAATGACAACAATACTAATTAATGTTTAATTAAATAGCGGTTGGTAATGAAGAGTGATGTGTCTAAGGACATGACCATTGTGAAGAGGTACATGCCTAGGTATATACGCAGACCCCCACCTCATTTTAATCATATCGTATCAATTATTTATATAGAATTCAATATACAATTACTTGTCCTAAAATTGATGTTTTTTTCATTGAAGTATTCTGAAGATTACTTTGTTACATATACATCTTTTGGTGGTCACATCATGTGAAGGATAAGAAGGATAAATTCTCCTTTTGGAAGTCAGGGTATAAGACTGCCAGGCTGAAGGATATGTGGATTCCAATTTGGACAACATTAAATCCTCATCTCTGACCAAGCATAGAAGGTACCATATTCAATTTGGAGAAGCTAATTATGCAAGAATGTTTGGAGAGAATGGTAGTAGGAGATGCAACATTTCAAGGAAAATTGGTACAGAGATGGAATGTCATAATTCAATGTGTGGGGCTCAAACATGGAGACAACTTAGACCATGGCATATTTTATAAAGGATGCTCACGGTTGGCCAAAATGTTTCTCGTTTGAATTAGAATAAAATCAAATAATGAAATGGCCTCTTTAGTTAGTAGTGGAGATTGAAGTGTGATCGAGAAACAATTGGAGTCTATCAATGTTTAATTGTTAGTTCTAATTAAAAAGGTTAGTCAAAAAATCATCACAAAGGCCTCCTCCAACTTTCTTTTGGTCACTCGTTGATTGGAGGACATGCGTGGGGATGTTCAACGTCTCTAGAAGATGATAGATAACCTGACCACCAAAATGGAAAATTTCACTATCAATGTAGAAAACATTAAGATTACATTATAAACCATGGCCATGGGGGTACTCATGGATGTATTTGGAATTGTAGAAGTTTCTACCCAGGATGAACATGATTCTTTACACCCTATTTAATCTCTTGGAGTGACGTTTGCAGTTCCAATGCAGATTGGAACTCACAAGGAGGGGAAAATAGAATTATCTACTATTGAAAAGCCAAGAAGCAGGTATATTTTTAGTATAATATGATTTTTTTTAATTTTATATAGATATGTGACAATTTATTGACTCTTTTGGAGGCTATACAAGGCGACTACCTTTGATACCATAGTTTGAACTAGGAAAATTTGATGCAAGTTTTCTATGAACAAGTCTAGAAGTGTGATGATGAAGAATTATATCTAATTGTAAAAGAGTTGGCATGATTCCAGTTAGATCAATATAAATCAACCCATTCCTTAAAAAAAAAATGTGTTCTAATTTAGTTATTTTTCATGAATTTTTAATTTGAGCAACATGAGATGTATAATGAAATAAGTGTTTTGATGCTTATTATCAATTGATGCTTATATATTTTACCAATCATTTAGTTTTAATGGCTACTTTAGTATTAATCAATTTAGTTAAAAGGGAAAGAAGTGCATAACCACTTTTCATATTGAGCTCAATATTTGATAAGTGACTACTATTGATAATATTTTAGAATATCCTTTGTTGGTTAAATTCTTACTATCCATCTAACAAGTATACTTAATTAAATGAGAAATCTATAATCTCTACCCGCTTAAAAATAGACAAGCCAGTTTAAAAAATACATTATTTTTCTTAAATTTAAGTAACTTTCCAATAAATTACGAAAATATTTAAATTTTATTGACATAAATGAAAATTATATATCTCCCCATTGAGGGTGCCCATAAGCCCAAGCATGAGGCACTACCTTCACATGATAATAACCACAATAAATGAAGGGCATTATACACCACCCAATTTAGAGATGCATGCAAAGGGTATTTCTTTCAATTGGTTGGTATTGAGGAAAGGTCATGTGAGGTTTATTTTATGATTATAAGATGTTGTAGAGAAGTTGTGAAAGAGGATATGACATTCAATCCTGGTCTCAGGATAAGATATTTTGATTTGATGGGAAAATAGAGAAACTATGGCAAAGAATGGTGGATGAAGTCAAGGATATGGAAAGATATTATAAATTGTTGAAGGAAGCTATGGCATGGAAGATTGTGTATGATTAAGTTAATTATGTAGTCTGATCATAAAGTTTTCTTTCCATTTTTTTGTTGATGTATTTTGGGACCTCTAAATTCTATGGTTTCAGAGGTCATCCTTCTTTGAATAGCCAACTAGAATGGTCTACTATGAAAATTATGTTTGAGTTTTCTTTCTGAGGTATACCTTGAGTTTGTGGATTAAAAGTGTAGGTATGTGAATTATGTCTATTATGATCCAAAAGTATCAAATTTCTTGAGTGACCCATCTTGATATTTCGATATAACTTACTGTGCATTAGTATATCGACTGGAGAATAAGCATGAATGTTGTTACAATCTGTGTGTAGGTGATTTGTGATCATGTTTCTCCACCAATGATTTAATTTAATGATTGATTTTTCTATCAATCTCTCCCATGTGAATATGTGCTCTCTAGGATGATATTCTAATTGGAAGTTTCAGTTTACTCATTCTTTAGAAATGGATGTTAATCATGAACATTGTGCGAGCTTTTTATTGGCATAAATGTACCATGATCGACTAATTTATCTTTTAATTAATTAATGTAATCATAGACTTGGAAATATCAGTTGATATTTCACAATCACGACTTTGTTGATTCTTCAAACTCTCCATCATAAGTTGGGGGTCTAATTTTCTTGAATTCCCCTTGTAGTTCCATTTTTTGTCTCTTTTCTTGATTCAGATGTGATTTCATTGAGTTGTGATCCTCTTCATCCTCAAATTTAGCTTCCTTAAATTCAAATACATCATCATATTCATCTTGTTTGGAAGTCTCTCCTTGGTGCTCTTACTCCATTATTATTTCCACAGTTTTAACATTGGATCTATCTCTTAAAATTTTAATGAGTTTTTCTTTCTCCTCAGTGACTTTTAGCAATTTTTCATGTCTTTGATAGAGGTTTACTAGAATGTTCTCATATATCAGACCATATTAATCAATTCCATTCTAGGAACTTGTGCTTGTACCCCTAGATACACCCATAGCTAGTCTTAACCTATGTGTGTTTATCCTTGAGGCTTAACCATCACTTCTCTTATTCCTTACTCACTTATTCTATGTAAAAGAGGTATTCATTTCATCAAATGACATCATGGTAAAGCTCATAGGCCATAGCGTTGCAAGCTATTTTCTTTGATACTATATGTAACATGTATCTAAGTTCAAGAGAACAATAATTGTTATTTACAAAGAAAGTTTTTTTTCTTTCTAAATAATCTACCTACATCATTTTTTCACAAGAAAAGGTTAGATCATCAATTCTACATGAAGAAAAAACATCTTATTTACCATTGCAATTTTCTTTTTGTATCACAAACCATTTACTCATTTATTTTTCATTCTAAATCTTGTTTGTATCAAATGTTGGAGATCAATATGGTGCTTGGGCTCTCTCTAGATTACTCATTGACACTCAAGCTCATTTGATACATACTCTTTACTAAATTTAAATGTCTTGAACATCCCAAATTAATATCCTAATATAAATGTTAGTATAACATAATAGGTAGTTATTAGTTTTTTTTTTAATTCAATGTATTCATAAACTATGGTTGCTACATAAACGCTATATCATTCTAGACTAAGAATAAATGACACAAAACCTATTTAAGTTTCACCTCCAACATTATATGTATATGTATTGGGGCTATTAATATATTAATTGATTGAGGCATCTTCATGGAACCTTTGTATATATAGAGGGTTATGGTAATTACGTGGCAAATCCATATGGTATGAGGCTTGAGGAAATCCCATACCATCACCTCATGATCCATACTCTTAGATTGTGGTGATATATCATCTAGTGTCAATGATGCAATTTTGATTCAACACATTTGATGGTAATTGTATACCGATCTCTCCTCCACTGACCACTCCATTTCCATTTTCTCTTATCCAAGAATGGAGCTATGCAACCATGGTATAGTTAGAACCATATGTTATACTTCATGTTCCCCTAGAGATATCATAATGGATCAACATTCATATCAAAGGTTTCCCGATAGTGATTGTGTCTTTTCTTGTCAATAGGGAAGGATTTCATGCTAATTTATTTGCATGTTTCCCTATACTCTCTAAGTTATCCTTATAGTGCTATGGTTCTTTATATGAAAACATTTTCCATAGAGTTGACCTCCTATTTTCCATATGTTTAATTTTTTTTATTATATAGAGAAAATTGGGCTTATCTTCTGACCATTGGTTGCACCAACTAGATTGTTCCAGGACACTCTAGCCTCAACATCCCCTCTCATGGCTTCATAATGTAAATGATTTTTTTCTAATGAATTATTTTAGATGTAATTAAATTTGTATATATCAATGTACAACCAAAAAAGAGTAATTTGAAATTGGGAAATTGTGCTACACTATCCCCTCAGTTATATGGGTCATTTGAAATTCTAGCGAGGGTAGAGTGAGTCGCATACCATCTAAAATTGTTACATTAAATTTCATATCATATTTCATGCATACCTTTTGAAAATGCATATTCATGATCTTGTTCATGTTATCCATTAAAATGTTGTATAGGTCGAACAAGAAGGTGAGTTCGAAGTCTTGAGCCTCTAAAATGTTTAGACCATACGAAAAATACACTTTAGAATTGAGCCATCACCTAGGTTAAAGTGAAATGGAATACATTTTGGCATGAGGAAATAACCTTAGAGATGGAGGATGAAATTAAAGAAGTGTTTCCAATGCTATTTCTAAGGAAATCAAAATGGAAACATTGAGGAGAGTGTTCCCTTTTAAGAGGGAAGATGTGACACCCATGGTAAATTAGTTTTAAAAAGTAATTTATGATTTCATAAATTGGATATGTGGCTATAAAGCCGACCAATAAAAAGTATACATTTTATGAGAATCAAAATATTTATTTATGATAAAAATTATTAGTTTTTTACTTATTATTTTTTTGGAAGTACAATAGAGGCTACCATGTAAGAGGACTCCTAATGGCTACCAAACAATTTGAATTCATTATGGTAAAAGAATGGACAGGAAAAAAACACATAAAAGAGAAAAATCCTCCATTATGAGCATAGGGGTTTTGTTGGTTAGTCAAACCACCAAAAAAAACATGACTGTAGATAAATTTCATTCATGAAAAATGCATGAAGAGAAATGTGGGAGATAAAGGAAATATGAACTAAAAGAAACAAGGTTCTAGTGGGACAAAAAGACTATACCTGAACCAAGAACTAGCGTGATGCTGCTTGGGTTAAGTGGGTGTAAGTTTTGAAATGTTTTGATTTGCTTCTTAGTAGGAAAGAAGCCTAGAGCTCTGGGAGACTATTACAATTATAGTTCAATGGTTGGGAGGAATGTTATAGCCTATGTTGTATGTCTATGAATTCTAGATAAGTATATGAGTTATTTTGGATTTATGTATTAATTAGGTTAAGTTTAAGGAAAAATAAAAAATATTAATGTGCCAAGCAATGTCCAAATTAAATTACAATATAGCAAATTTTCTATAAGAATATGCAGATGTTATTAATAGAGAAAAAAATTCCTTAAAAACAAACTGGACTGTAACAAATAGCACTGTGTGATGGCATCCTTCAAGGCTAAAATTAAACCCATTTCAGGAAATAGGGAAACCAAAGTAGAGGAGCATTCTATGTAGGAAGCACAACCCGGAAAAAATCCATCAAGGAAACTCGATATTTTAGGACCGACCTAGTAGTGGACCACAATGTAGACTTAGCTCGATGATAATAGGAGAAAGTCTTCCGTAATCTCTATAGGATTCCCTAGGGGTCGAAAGTTACCTTCCATGAGAAAATACAACAACCTTTAGTTATTGAATCAACCATACCTTTATGAAATCAAAACAAATTAAGAAACTAAGGAACCTATTACTCTAGTGAATAACTTTGAACATATTAAGGACCACTATCCGCTGAAGAGGGTACCTACAAACATATTAGGCTTGGTGAGTGAAAACCCAGAAATTAAATTCATATGAAAAAATACTAATAGGTTGAAGGTAAATTAACCCAACTCATCATGTGCAAGGGTGAAGGCCATCACGGGAGATGCACAGGCCTTTCTGAATCCTATACAAGAGGTCAACCTGTAGAGAACAAAAAATAAATCTATCAAAGTTCCTATAAAAACAAGTACAAAGAAATCACTAAATTCAGAGAAAAAAACAATAGCAACAATGAATTTAAATGTTAGCATGCCATAAAACCCTGAAATGTCGCAGGCGCAGGGAACCAAGCTAAGAAGTAAGTGCATGAAAATCTTGTGCCCCTAGGGTTGTCACCATGTGGAAACACCATGAAACCTATAACAGTTTCCTAAATCCTTTGACACTGGGGAGCCATACCTCAACCAAAAAGAAAGAAAACTCAAGCGTAGACAATCATGGAATGTAACCGACATAGCTACAACAGGTGCTAACAACAATGAGGTAAGGCTTAAGGGTTTCATGCACTTATGGTTGGAGGGTGTATTATGAGTCGTTGAACTCCAACCAAAATATAGCCACCCTTGAAGTCCTTTGAACCAATGTCTAGTCAAACAGGGAATCCATGTACGTAGGGAGGGTAAGGCCACATGGCCCTAGGGATGTGGCACAATTCTATTCACTAGGGGTACCATTGGAGCCTCAGTGACCATTGAATTAGCGGATATTAAGGGTAGGGAGGTGCACCCTTTAATAAACAAGGTTAATTCCAAAGTATAAAGAAATAAGTTAATGAAAAATCATATAGATCGAATTTCATAGTATAGGGGGGACCTTATAAATCATGAACCTATAGTTAGCATACTAGTTTATGGTGGGTTGGGGAATGCATTCATCCACTAAGGCTTGATGGTTATATCCATGGAAGGGTGTTCATAATTGAGATATAGGTGATTAAAAATTAATAAGGAAAATGCATGGGGAAAATGGAGATCCTAATTTATGGGTAGTATGGTGATCAGGTTGAAAGAGCATGTTGAAATTCCATGATCTTTGATCTAGATTAGAGTCTTAAATCATTGGTGCTACCAAATCAAGAATATCAACCATAAACTACTTTACACAACAGAAAATTGTAAATAAGTAAATCATACATCCACAATATACACCGTTTTTAAACAAAATCGTATAATAATGTACATTAATCAATATTCGTTATATTAATCAAAACTGATAAATACAACAATCTATGGTTACAAGATAAAATGTCAAACTTTCTTCACTGCTTCTATGACATATCTTGTCCTGTCGGTCTGTCGCACCAATTCTTCTCAACTTCAGGAGGGCTGCCCTCTAACATTATTGCATATCCTTCTCCTTAAGTCAATGATCAATTTAACCAACCTAAGACACCTTTAATAGCGATAACAAAAATGTACATGTTACTAATGAAGCGACCATTGTGTCATGCCTCTAACATGTGAAATTGAACATAAATTTTGTTGATGGGGTTGACCTATCTAACATATCTACTACAATTGTAGTCAAACATGCATGTTGATTCGGTTAATCTCCTAAATAATTTTAATAAAAAAGACATGTTAATATCCAACCTAACATTTCACTAATAGTGACAATGGAATGTTCATGTCAATGACTAAGCTAGTTGACTTGATATGTTGTTCACTGGGATGATTAACACATAACTCACTAAGCTGACCAAGTTGACAATCCATTGGTTTTGTCATTGAACTGACACACCTTTAATAGACACAACTAAATGTACATGATGTTAAACTAGTAAACCATCATGACATGCCTTTAAGATTAGTTACAAAGTGTGCAAGTTCTAGATTGGGCAAATCAAACTGATATACCTATGATAATCATAATTGACCATACATATTTGTTATGATCAACCCTTCAAGTTTTCCCTTGCTTCTATACAAAATTAAGCATGCCATGCAACTCTCAAAGTAACTTTGATACCTATACAAATTAATTTTATATTTACTTGTTTGATTTGTGTTAAAGTGTTTCCTATTTAAAGGTCATAGGATTGGATCCAAAGGAAATTAAGGTATGTACACCTCCACATATTAAATTTTTAAAGCATTGAATGGAGGGCATCCCTTGTCTCACAAACAAGGGGGTCTCATATGTCAAATTGGCAGCTACCTACATTATAAATTAATATTAAATACTATTCTTATTTTTTCTATTAATATGAATGCTTCTAATATTCAATATATTGTTAAGGATACTACCTCTCAACTAATTAGCGAAGTATTTAATATTGGATGAGAGAGTTGTAAGGCTGAAATTTTGACTACCACAAGTTAAACTTGGTATTTGTATTATGTCAATGCAAAATTAGATTTCGTACCTCTCTAGGAATCAATAAAAATCATTTACACATACCAATCTAAGGCATTCAATAGATGGTTAAAGTAGTGGTTGGGAGGAGTTCATTGTCAGATCCATCCAAGGGTTTCCAAACTAGAGAAACCAGGGCATGTGTTTGATTTATGGGCTAACATTTGAAAGATTGCTATGAGGAGAGGAGTTGGTGGGAGTCCTTCTTATGTCAAGGCCCTACATCTCTTCTATTATTTCTTAAACTAGGATTGAAATAAGTGATTATAGATATATGATACATATAATATGGAAACCACTCACAACACAACAATATTGAACATCTGCATGAGACATAATTTATTTTCAATATATTTTTTCTTTAAAAAAGGTAAGATATGCTACCATGATGCAATACAATGATTCAACAACATTAGGCACCAAAGAGATGACTTGGACAATGGATCTTATGTACGATGACAATCATCCACTATAAACTTTGATTATTAGCCACTATGACACCCCTCATTTATGGTCACTCATTGAACATGCTCAGGAAATTTGAGATCACTGGACATGGTTAACATGCTTTTGTTAACACAATCTAGTATGGTGTGAGGGTATTGCCTAAAATGCAAGCTTTCTAATACCGTTTACAACAACATTGCTTCACGAAAAGAATTTGACATTGCTTCATAATTTTACCTTTGTATATGAGAAAGAAACTAAATGTTACTTCTCCCATATCGAAGATAATGCTCTTGATTACAAATTGAACAAATTAGCCAAAGTAGTAGTAGATTGTAGTTAAGAGTACCACGTATTACTTTAGAAAATCTTGATTACAAATATGTATATTTTATGGTGCAAATGTAACAATGTTTTGAAATTCTTTTGTAAGGCATGAAAGTGGTTAAGTTTGGCATGCTTTTCAGAGATATGCATGTGTACGTGATGGTGGAGTAAATGATTTATGGTGGGGGCATGAGGTTGAACCCCAACAAACACAAGCATGAAGATAAAATTAGGAAGGTTGGTGGTGTGGGTAAATGGGCATTGGGCTATTTAACTTGCTTTGACATATATTTGTCTTTTGGATTGAAATGTTTTCGATGAACACAAGAAAGTGTCAATTATTTGATAGGAGACATTGCAATGTGGTAGAAGTGTCTCAAAAGTTATGAAAGTACCCCTTTGGCTCGATAATCACAACTAAATGGAATTTATTCTATTACAATCACTTGAGACTTAAACATAGCCCCATCTTCAATAAGCAACCCCCTTAAGAAGGAAATTCAGTCCATGAAGGGTGAACATGGGATGTGGCATAATTGAACACATGTTGGAGAATAATAGCACACTATAGTCACACCCACTATCTCTACCGCCCACCTCCTCATCCAAGGATGGGGCTAGATAATGTTTCCTCTGTCACTTCTGATGACTAATTATGGTAAGTGGTGTCTTGTTAGTTCCTTTTGTATTTTGGCATGTAAGGCCTATAAGGGTGTGGGTCTCCTAGTTGGGTATTTTTCCTTTTGTCGGGGTGAGGCCACATGCATTTTAATGCCCTTGCAAATAATTTTTTATTAAGGAAAAATCTCCGACTTACAAAAAAAATAACACACTATACTCACACACAATGCAATAGGAAAGCCCCCTTCATTGTTATGAACTATCTTAAATGGGTTTAGTAGCCTTGGATGGATCTAACAATCACAATTGAATGTATATGATGTTAAATAATTTAACCAATAAAACATGTCTTCGACAATGGTAACTATACTTAGACTCCATTTACTCCATTAAACAATCAAGTGAGACTTTAATAATTGTAACCAAACATAGAAGTCATTGATCAACTTGACCAACCTAACACACCTATAATAGTGATAACCGAAATGTACATGTTACTAATAAAGCGACCATTGTGACATGCCTCTAATATGTGCAATTGAACATAAATGTTGTTGATGGGGTTGAGCTATCTAACATATCTCCTACAATTGTAGTCAAACATGCACATTGATTTTGTTAATCTCCTAGATAATGTTAATAAAAACTACATGTTAATATCCAACCTAACATGTCACTAATAGTGACAATGGAATTTACATTTTAATGACTAAGCTAATTGACCTGATATGTTGTTCACTGAGATTATTAACACATAACTCACTAAGAAGACCAAGTTGACAAACGATTGGTTTTGTCATTGAACTGACACACCTTTATTGGACACAACTAAATGTACATGATGTTAAACCAGTAAACCATCATGACATGCCTTTAACATTCGTAACAAAGTGTGCAAGTTCTAGATTGGGAAAATCAAACTAATATACCTATGATAATCATAATTGACCATACATGTTTGTTGTGATCAACCCTTCAAGTTTCCCTTGCTTCTACACAAAATTAAGTGTGCCATGCAACTCTCAAAGTAAATTTGATACATATACAATTCAAGTTTGTATTTACTTGTTCGATTTGTGTTAAAATGTTTCCTCTTTAAAGGTGACAGGATTGGATCCAAGGGAAAATAAGGTATGTACACCTCCATAGATTAAATAGCTAAAGCATTGAATGGAGGGAATCCCTTGTCTCACAAAAAATGGGGTCTCATATGTCAACTTGGTAGCTACTTGAATTTTAACTTAATATTAAATACTATTCTTACTTTTTCTATTAATATGAATGCTTCTAATATTTAACATATTATTAAGGATATTACCCCTCGACTAATTAGTGAAGTATTTAATACTGGATGAGAGAGTTGTAAGGCTGAAAGTTTTGCTACCACAGGTTGAATTTGTTGTGTGTATTATGTCAATGAAAAATTATATTTCACACCTCTACATGAACCAATCAAAATCATTTACACATACCAATCAAAGGCATTCAATATATGGTTAAGGTAGTGGTTGGGAGGAGTTCATTGTCAGATCCATCCAAGGGTTTCCAAACTAGAGAAACAAAGGCATGTGTTTGATTTATGGGCTAATGTTTGAAAGATTGCTATGAGGAGAGGAGTTGGTGGGATTCCTTATCATGGCAAGGCCCTGCACTTCTTCGTTTATTTCTTAAAGAAGGCTTGAAATAAGTGATTATAGATATATGATACATATAATATGCAAACCACTGACAATACAACAATATTGAATATTTGCATGAGACATAATTTATTTTCAATATATTTTCTCTTTAGAAAAGGCAACATATTCTCCCATGATGAAATACAATGATTCACCAACATTAGTCACCAAACAAATGACTTGGACCACAGATGTTACGCACGATGAGAATCATCCACTGCAAACTATGATTATTAGACAATGTGAAACCCCTCATTTACGGTCACTCATTGAACAT
Organism: Pinus tabuliformis; assembly: GCA_031772625.1. Classification (NCBI taxonomy): domain Eukaryota; kingdom Viridiplantae; phylum Streptophyta; class Pinopsida; order Pinales; family Pinaceae; genus Pinus; species Pinus tabuliformis. The sequence continues at coordinate 1,578,222,468 of CM062817.1, forward strand.
GCTCATAAGGTTTGAGATCATTGGACATGGTTAACATGCTTTGGTTAACACAATCTAGTATGGTGTGAGGGTCTTGGCTACAATGCAAGATTTATAACACCCTATACAACAACATTGCTTCACAAAAAGAATTTGACATTGCTTTATAATTTTGCCATTGTATATGAGAAATAAACTAAATGTTACTTCTCCCTTATCCAAGGTAATGCTCTTGATTACAAATTGAACAATGTATCATGACATTTCCTTTCTCTCTTCATGTGAACTTGCTCAATTAACATCTAGATACCTTGTGAGATAAAAGTCAATGTATGTATTGTATTTGGTATTGTGTCAATTATTCATTTTGTATGTCTTAATATTGTGTTAACGGCCTTCCAATGCATGGTTAGTCTTGAATTAAAATTTTGACATGGAAAATCTCAATTTTGCAATTTTGGCAATTAGAGGAATAGTGTAGGGACAACATGTATCCATCTTGGTGGACAGTGGGGCAACCCAAAATTTCATTGATGCACAGTTGGTCGAGCGTAGAGGCATTCATATATTGATATATATCTTGAACAACGTGGGTTAGACAGGATGCACATACTTCACCTCAGTTGTCTTCTTGATTGTTGGTTTGATATGTTGACGATATGGTTGATAGTCTGATATTGAAGTCAAAATCCTTCCTTAACCCTTTATAAAAGAGGTGTCTCCTCAAGTATCTCCAATAATATCCTATGAAGAGTCCTAATATTTAACATGGAATTATTACCCACCATGATCATCTAATAATTAATTGAAATAACACTAGACCCCAATATAGGGAATGGGTGGATCATATGGTGGGACTATGCTAGTGGGAACCCTAAATAAATGGCTTGAAAACCCCTTGATTTTCTACCTTTATGGCTTTCATCTCTAGAATTTCTTGTCAGACACACAAGTCTTAGAAGACATGACAAGGAAGATGAGAGGGAGTCGACAAGGACACTAGGTTGTCCTAGAATATCATAAAGTGTGTCCAAATGGATGAACATCAAATGGGAATTAAGGTCATAGAGTAGACTAGAGTGTTAGAGAAATAGGGTGCATCAAAATATTTTTGGAGTGTCCCAAAGCGAAATATATAATTCTTGTCTACTCTAAAATACAATATACATTTATTGTGGTGATAGTAATCACAAGATTCTCAGAACTAGTGGTATAGTGTTTGGTCATGAATGAATATGTGGCAAAGAAATCTAAAGCTTTTGACTCATTGGCATAGAAGAGATCATGGGGCCAAATCAAAATTTCAAGGGACATGTCAAGGATATTCGATAAAATGGGTTTAGCAGCCAAAGGCTACCTTCCAAATAATTTAAGGAGAGTAGGGCATATTTAGAGAATGCCAACTCAAGAAAGCATAAGAAAGAAAAGCGGAAAAGTATCTAACAAATATGGTTAGAGTACGAATCAAAATCCCCATCCTTGAATGAAATGGTGGTTTATGCAGGGCTTGTGAGAGAATATGGGATGGAGGGTAGATTGGCATGGTCAAAAAATGAGAGAAGATTTTTATTTAATAAAGGAATATGGGATGGAGGTTATATCTAAGTTCAGGGAGGATTTTAGATTTTTTGACTAGGATGGAGATGGAATATGTATCATAATAAAGGAATTTGGGATAGTAATGCATTCTTTGTGTCGAAACCCCAATGTATATTGGAAGTGGTCCAAATGTATTCAATAATCTAGTCCTGAATACAAACAACCAAAAAAGAGTAGTTCTAATCTGCTTGTAAATGAAACATATTAAATACATCATTACAATTTGATTTTTCTAAGGAGAATCAAAGAAATAGATGAGTCTGGTCATCCATCACCTCCATACATAGTAAACAACAACTAGGCCCACCCTTTCATTTGTGACACAAATTGTCCCATGCCAAAATGAAGCCGAAAAGGTACATTTGCTTATATTCTTAGGCAAAGCGAAAGTATGAAGCCAATATACAAAGATGCTCTAAAGGATTGCTCGAACTAAAGTCAACTTGCCTGCTAGGGAGAGCCACCTGTGTGCCCATGATGAAAGTTTACAATGGATTTTCTCTATAAGTTAGCTCCAATCCTTAATTCTATAACATTTGTTTGGAGCATAAATCGAAGATATTTAAAATCTACATCCAATGCAGTGGAGGTAACACCAAAAACATGAGAAATATCTGGTACCATTGCATCATTTGGGTAAGAAGAGATCATATGCGATTTAATATTATTCAAAAGGAATCTAGATACCAATAAAAAAAGGTCAATCTACCAAATAGTAGCACATCATTGACAAAAATTAAAGGAGTAACTGCGACTTGTCTACCTACACACCTGTAGCAAAAATTACATTTAATCCATCTACCTCCCCACCTGCAATCAAAATTACTGCCCTTATGAATTTTGTTACTAATTCTTCCACAATCAAATATTTTATCCTTAATATCTTATTCTCGCAAAAGTTTTCATAGATATTTTGAAGTGGGCATATTGTCTACTAATCGATATTATGTAATTTTCCTCCACCAGCCTTAAAGAAATTATGGTGTAGAGTTGCAACTACTTATGAAGTTTTAATCAAAATCACAAGGCAAAAACTTGCTTGACTTCTCTCTGGAAGTTAATTCACAATTTAGAACAAAAATTCCATACATGCAATAAGAAATAACACACATGTACAAAAAAAATTTCATGGGCAAAGCAATATGCCAAAAATCCCAATGTTTGCATGCATTAATATGATGAATAAAAATGTATTACAAGCTATTTGCTCAACTAAGCACAACCTGCACCTGAATAACCTGTCTCTCTACTCACTGAGAAGATCTAACCCAGAATTAGTAAATTTCTACCTCTGCTTGAGCCCATATTTCTTTGTGCAATTCCTTGAGAAATGAGCCCCCTATTATTTAGGAATTTTTACAAAATGGATTGTGAAATTCCCAGGGTTGATCATCTCACTGCATGCATCACCTGTAGAGTCAAGGCCAGTCTACAATTGATGTTACACTGCCTTTAAATCTCCACCATAGCTAGGGAACTTGAATTCTCCATGCACTAGCTATTTTGGGTTGATTGTTCAGTTAATTGGATGATCACTAAGTTTGACTGAATTCCCACCGCACAGTTGGCCATCCACTAGTTCCTCAAGAAGTTGGAACTAGTTTAACTCAAAACAACTTGAGATAACTACTTTTGATTGCTACAAATTAGCAATCATGAATGCTTAACTTAACTCTAACTCCTCCAACTCAAATTTACTGAGTAAACCATGTGAAACAAGCCATGTCACACAAGTTAACTAAATCCAAGCTGTCTATTGATGTGGAAATTCCAATTTTCTCAATTTAATCAAGGAAAAATCAAATTGAGAATTGCTTGCTGCATTTTTTAAGACCCCCTATCTATAATAATGGGATTATCAACCACCCCTATCCTGCAACTATGGAATTCGAAGTTCCCTCTTGATAAAGCTCTTTTCAAAATCTCAACATCTTACTCCTCTATCAGAATCGAGTGTAGCAACATCATCTGCCTCTAAACACAGTCTCATAAATAGTGATATTGGATATCTATATGCTTAGATTTATCATGAAATATAGGATTCTCAAAGATATTGATGTAACTCTAATGATCACAATTGGATCCATCATCTGACCAAATAGTCAAACAAGTATCTTTCTCATCCATATCGCCTCACATGTTGCTTGACTTGAAGCCATGTATTAAGAACCTGTCTAGTTGAGCACCACAGTTCTTTTCTTCCTATCATAGCAAGAAACAACTATGGACCCAATACTAAAAATTCCACTTGACGTACTCTTCCAGTGTGATGGACTTCATACCAAATTTTCATTTGTGAAGCTGCACAACTTCACTTCCGTTGTTCATCTGTACCATAGCCCAAACTAGGTAGTGCCTCTAAGGTACCGTAAAACATGCTTAGTTGCCTTCCAAAATAGTTTGGTTTACCTAACCATAGCTTGGGTTAGTTGTTTTACTGTACAACACATATATGGTCATGTGTCCAAAAGATACATGAGTGGACCCACTAGCTGTTGATAAATTGTAGTATCCATATCACCTGAAGTGGCATCCTCCTTCCTCTATTGTTTGTTAGAGATGTTTCCATGGATTTACAACTCTCCATGTAGAATCTTTGTGGTATCTTATTTGCATAATTTCCTTGAGAGACAAACAATTCCTCACCACCTTGTCATACTTCCAACCCGAGAAGGTAGTGCATTAGACCTATGTCCTTCATTTGAAATTTCCTTGCAAGTTCCTCCTTGCAAGATATGGTCAACGAATCATCACTCATTAAAATACAATTATCAACATATAAGACACTAATAAGAAATTTACCTTCTATCCATACGTGATGAGGTTTACATCCACTTCACTTATGGTGAATCCAAAACTAGTGAGATAACTATCGATCTCGGTGTACCAAGCACGAGGTGCTTGTTTGAGATCGTACAACACTGACTTGAGTCGACACACGTAAGACTCTTGATAAAATGTCTCAAAATTTTTTTGTTACTCCATGTACACCTCCTCCTTAATAAACAAATTCATAAATGTTGTTTTCACACCCATTTATTGGATATTCCAACCCATCTACATATTCAGACCAAGAATTGGTCTAATGGATGAGTACCTTGCTACAAGAGAAAATGTCTCCTCATAGTCAGTTCCCTCAACATGAGAGTACCTTTTGGCCACAAATATAGACTTATACTTCCCTATATTTCTGCCTGTTGACTGCTCACCTTGAAGGTCCATCTCAAAACCACTGTTGATTTATATGTTGGTCTTGGGACCTTTTCCCAAACACGGTTCTTTGCAATGGATTCATATTCCTCCACCATTGCATCAATCCATACAAGTTTCTCTATTTCTTCCTCAAAATAGGATGGCTCAATCTCTATAAGCTCAGTCATAAGAGCCATGTAGCTCGTGTACCTCTTAGGTGACCTCCTTTTCGTACACAAATTTGAAGGATATCCCACATTCTCCCTCACATCCTGCACAAGTTTATCAACTTTGTTATTTCTTTTTCTTCCCTCTCTGGAGGTTTTTCTCTAGTGAATGTCTCCACTCTCTCCATAATTTTTGGTTTCTCTACAACTTCCTGAGGTTCCTCTTTTGGAGCTAAAGTCTCATCTTTTGGTGGGATCTCAAGCTCTCTCTCAAGAGAGCACAACATAGATTTCTCCTCATCAAAATTTACTTCCCTTCATAGAACTACCATTATCATTGATGGCAAGTACACATGTTAGTTGTGGGGACTTTATCTGTAATCTAAAAATACACTGAATTCTGCAGTTGACTAAAGCTTATTCCTTGATTATTTGGAGACATGGTAGTAAACAGAGGCAACAGAAATCTTGAAGTGCGACACATCTCGCTTTCTTCCTCAGAAATCCTCCTCTAGTGTAATGATGCCAAGAATATGATGAGGAAGTCGGTTCTACAAACAGATTTTTGTATTGAATGCCTCAACCCACAAATGTAGAGGTAGGCCTTAGTCATGTATCATCACTCTCATTTCTCCCAAAATGCTATGGATATTTTTCTCAACCACCCCATTCTGGTGTGGGTTGTGTGGTGTTGTCAACTCTCGTTAAATTCCTTCTTTCACATACAAATGTTTAAATTCATTCAACACATACTCACCTCAATTATTGCTCTTGAGAACCTTCACCTTCTTGTTGGTTTCTTTCTCAACTAGTGCCTTGAATTCTACAAACTTGGAGAATGTCTCATCTTTCATCCGCATGAAGAGATCCAACACTTATGTGAGAAGTCATCAATAAAAAGGACAAAATATTTATGTCTGTCGGTAGAGGGTATCAAGAAATTTCCACTGACATTAGAGTGGATCCTTTCTTGGACTACATGTGCTTTATTGTCCTTATCATGGAATGCAGATTTTATGTAATTCCCAAAGGTACATCCTTTGCGTACATCCTACTGCTCAAGGTCTCCTTTAGGGTGGCTAGTGGTTCTTTTTTGTATAATATTCAAGGTGCCATGATCCAAGTGGCCAAGTCTTATGTGATAAATTTCACCTACATCATGGCCCTACACTTTCCCTTCCCTACTTCTTAATGAAACACAATCTTACACATCTAACTTATATAGATTCTTCACACAAACCTTGATCTTCTTCACCCGTCTCATGGCTATGTGTCCTAGGAATTTTTTTCCTTTGTTGAAGATCACATCATAACCATGGTCTTCCAAAACTACAACAGAGATGATAATTTTCTTTAGGCCTAGAACAAACATGACATCCTTGAGCCTAAGAGGGAAGTCTAACTCCCTCTGAAAGGTGATTGTACCTATACTAGTCATGTTGTATCTTATGTCATCCCCTAGCTTGATGTGCATATGGATATCTTTCTCCTCTAGGTCACTAAAAAAATATCTACACCATGTCATGTGGAACAATGCACCTAAGTTGAAGTACCACATGCTCCCCATCACTATGTTGGACATGCCTATGATAAGGGTAAAGCCATGGTTGAACTATGAAGCTAAAACTTCACTCGCTGCTCCTCCTAAGGTCTTCTTACCTGCCTTTTTCTATGGGCACTTCGTGGCATAGTGCCTGTATTCATGAAAATGGAAGCATTTAATTTTTGGCAAATAATTCTTCTTTCTCCCTTAGTTGGATTGTGGTTTTGTTTGAGATTTCTTTCCTTTTCCCTTCTTTCCCTTTCTAACCAATGCAAAGTTTTCTTCATCCTTGCACTTGGATGAGGTCCCATCTCTGGTATTCTACCTTATTTCATCCTATACGAAATTGTACCTTAAGTTTTCCCAATTCGGTAGTTTCTCCCTCTCATTCACTTAATCTTGATAGCTATGCCAACTCTTGGGAAGGTCCAAAAGGGATATTCTTACCAGTTCATCCTTTGAATGAGTAACACCAAATCCTACAAGCTCATCACAAATTTGTGTGAACCTCCTCACATATTGCAGGAGAAAGTCTTTCTTCTACATATTGATATTTCAAAGTTTATCCTTGAGCACCAAATTTTTGTTATCACTAATATTCTAAAATAGGTTTTTCAGTGCCTACCACATTACATAAAATATTTTGTTTCCCATGGAGATTGCTGACAATGTGGTCCTGTACTCCCTCGAATATTATTATCCACAACTTCACTACAACTTTCTTCCAGTGAGCAAGATTTTGTCCATCGGATTCTACTGGTTTTGTAACATCTCTCTTGATGTATTTTCGAAATCCATTGTCATCAAATACCTCCTTCATGTGATCCTTCCAGTCAATGAAATTATAGTTTCCTTTTGAGGCATACTCTAGCCACAACCCATTGAAGGTCATCTTTCTGGTTCTTAAGAGATCTTGCTACACTAAACTACAAATTCGAACCTCTTGAGAGACAAATTCAAAATTCCTACTCTAATGTGAATGTTGCTATGATACGATGTAGAAATTATGGTGTATGTTTGCAACTGCTCATGAATTTTTTTCAAAATCATAAGACATAACCTACCCTACTACTCTGCGGAAGTTAATTTACAATTTACAACAAAAAATTTAGACATCCAATAAGAAATAAAACACATGCACACAATATTTTTCCTAGGGAAAGTAATCTTCTAATAAATACAATGCCTTCTTGCATCAATCTTATGAATATAGATGTATTACAATTTTTACTCAACTATGCACAACCTATAAGAGAATAACTTATCTCTCCGCTCACTAAAAGGCTCAAACCCAATCTTTGTCAATTTATGCTTCTTCTTGAGCCCCTATTTCCTTGTGCAATACCTTGAGAAATTAGGCCCCTATTATTTAGGATTTTTTCCAAAATGGATTGTGCAATTCCTAAGGTTGATCATGTGACTGCATGCAACACCTGTATGCTCAAGGCTATTCTACAACTAATGCTACATAGCCTTGGAATCTCCACCATAGCTGGGGAACTCAATTTTTTTGCATGCACTAGCTAGTTTGGGTTGATTAATCAGCTAACTAGATGACCACTGCATTTGACTGAAGTCCCACTGCTCAACTAGCCTTCCACTAGTTCCTCCAATAGTTAGAACTAGTTTAACTAAAAACAACTTGAGATAATTGACTTTGATTGCCACAAATTAGTAATCACACATGCTTAACTGAACTCTAACTCCTCCAACTCGAATTTATTGAGTAAAATGGGTGACACAAACCATGTCATACAAGCTAATTGCATCCAAGTTGTCTGTTGATGTGGAAATTCAAATTTTCTCAATTTAATCAAGGCAAAATCAAATTGAGAATTTCTTGTTGCATTTTTCAACATTCCTTGAGGTGAATCTAATTGATGGTGCTAATCTCGCACAACAATATGCCAATAATAAAAACCAATGGATATAAGTAGCGTTGAAAATAAATAAAACTGTCAAAAAACACAATTGGTGGAGACCTCGAAAAGTACTCCAACTATGTTACCACCTATTAACGTTCATCGAAAGTGCCTTCATCGCTCATCTCACGATGCACACCTCTATTTTCGACCTCCATTACACTAAATCCCATTATTCTTTGTCAACATCCATCGCTCTACTTCCCAAAGAACCAATCAATAGTGTAAATACGAGCCCCCAATCTTTACCTTTTTTACTACTGTGTCATATTGAAAATTTTAAGACAAAAGGTTTATTTTGTCTTAAAAGATTGTCTTAAAAGTCCCCTCTGTGTAGTAGTGTGAGATGCAATGACATACATGCTGTCTCTAATCGTATCAACAGAGATCAAAGGGACAAAAGAGTTATTAATGTTTGGGAAATCTTGCCAGGGAAAGTTTTCACATTCTTCAGAGTCAGCTAACCCCAAAAAATGAAGATCCCAACAAGTCGTTGTCCTTATATAAGATAACATGAATTGAATGTGAAATAGAAAGATTGGTATAGGGGTAATACAGTAGTAGCCTGCAAGCTGACAGAGTTAGGGTGCAATGTCAAAGTCAATTTTGTAGTTGTTCGGTATTATTTTCTTAAATTGATATGTTTTTGCCTTGATTGTTAATTGTCTTAAATGGGTTTCGTCTTAAGTGGCCATTGTCTTAAATATAAAGTTGTCTTAAAATATTTTCAATCTGTCTTTGTCTAAAATATAAAGTTTTGTCTTAAAATAATTTTGTCTTAAAATAAAGTTTTGCGTTAAATTTTTTTTGTCTCAATTTTTTTTTTGTCTTAGAATATTTTTGTCTTAAATATAAAATTTTCTCTTAAAATACATCTTGTCTTAAGGTTTTTTTGTCTTAAATTTAAAATTTTGTCTTAAACTCTGTTTGTCTTAAGTTGTTTTTGTCTTAAATATAAAGTTTTGTCTTAAAATATTTTTGTCTCAAACTATTTTTGTCTTAAATTTTATATTTAAGACAATTCAGTTGATATTAAATTTTGATGTAAAATAATTAAAATAAAAAGTGACTTTTTAAGACCAAATAATTATTTTGTCTTAAAAGTGCCCTTGTTGTAGTATTGATTGGAACATTTGCATTGGATAGTGGAGCCATGAGAGTACTGGATTCATAAACTAGCTACCTGTGAATAGGACATGATGCAGTGATACAATGGTGCAAAGTTTAATGGGGGGAGTATGTAACAACCCCTCCCTTATGTGTTAAATTATTTTAAACCTAAGCTGAGGAAATCTACGTGTGATACCCCTCCTTTATGGGTTAAACTATTTTAAACCTAAGCCGAGGAAAGCTAGGCGTGATACCTTCCTTTGTGGTTTAAAATGTTTTAAACCTAAGTTGAGGAAAACTAGGTATGATATGTAATATGAAAAGAAAATACGTTATTAAATAAATTAATAAAATAAATCACTTGAAGGGTGGAGCACAAAGATAAGAGATTCTTGCTAAATCTCATTGAGGAATGGGACAAAAATAAATCTTTCATGATAAAGCCTCTAAATTTGATTCTAGATAAGCTTGGATGGATTGGAGATAAATATCCATCGAACATAAAATCTTTGTCGGAGATAAATGCAAGATTTTATAAGGAGAAGCCTCATGGGGGAAAAAGATGATCTTTTCCTGAAAAAGACCTAAGCAAATGGAAAAAATCCATAAAGGCGGGATGCCACTAATGGAAATTAAATCATGAAAGAGGGTATTAAATAGCAAGAGCATTGATCAGAGGAGGACAGCTGATCATTGGCAATAAAATTGGCTTGGGGGGAATCAGAGGTGATTCATGGTTGGGTGTTTGCGCTATGCTCTGCAAGTGATGTTTTAGTTGGTTTCACATGCGTGGAATTACACTATGTTATTCCTTACCTTCTATATACTCCAATTCTTCCTACATATATGTTTGGCTGTAAGTGTGACATATGTTGGTGATGCTATCTGTATTCATGTAATTTATTTCATTCTTATGCATGTGGATGAGTGAAATATCCAGTGAATCTAATGGTGGTCTTCATTATGTTAGTGAAGCAACGTAGTAGGTATTTAATTTTATATAAAATCTCTAGTTTAAGATGGCAGATATTAGTAGATACACGCGGATCATTATGGTATAATGTATTAACGGAATAGTCTATGATGGTCAGATTGTTTATTGCATAGATATTCAATGAGGCTAGATTTGTATTCTCTCCATTCCTTAAAAGTTATCTTATTATGGAAAGGGTGGAATTCTATTATGCATGTGGTTAACCGAGTTAATGGATTTTATAAAGTTCATGCATGCATATGGTAATTAGGATTTATTAGTATTAATGAAGTTATTGTCATGAGAAATAGCTCTGTGCAACGTGATCTATAAAATCATCTCTAAGGTCATCGCCAATAGACTTAAACCTATCCTCCCTGACATCATCTCGGAGGAGCAGTCAGGTTTCGTGGAAGGCAGACAAATTCTGGACAACATCCTCTTGGCCCAAGAGATGATACATACTTTGCAGTCCAGAAAAATCCCTGGTATGATGATTCAGCTTGACCTTTCAAAAGCTTTCGACAAAGTGAATTGGAACTACCTGGAGGCCACGCTAACAGCCTTTGGTTTTGACATTCGGTGGACCAAATGGATTCTTGCCCTTATCAAGTCAACAAATTTCTCTATTTTGGTTAATGGATCTCCCTCGGCCACCTTCTCTCCTTCCCGGGGCATCAGGCAAGGAGACTCGCTATCCCCTTTCCTTTTTGTGATCCTCATGGAAGGGCTTAGCAGATACATTCACAGAGCCAAGGCAGAAGGGAAAATCAATGGATTGCGTCCTCTCCCCTCCACCCCTGGAACTACTCACCAATAGTTTGCTGATGATACCATGCTACACGGCACTCCAACAGTCAAAGAAGCCAAGGCCTTCAAATCTATCTTATCTCTCTTCAGCATGGCTTCAGGTATGGACATAAACCATTCCAAATCGACTATTTTTTTCTTTAACACTCATGTTTCAATTCAGAACAATCTTTCCGGCATCCTTGGTTTTCGAAGAGGCTCTCTCCCTTCGAAGTATCTAGGAGCCCCGCTCACCACCAAGCCTTGGCAAAAGGTCCATTGGGAAAGGCTCATAGCAACCATGGAAAAAAGATGCTCTCATTGGACCCACAGGGCACTTAACCTTGCGGGACGTTTAGTTTTAAATAAAGCCATTCTACAGGCTATCCCCCAATACATGCTCTCTATTCTCCCGGCACCCAAGGCCATTCTTCAGAAAATCCGATCCATTCAACGTTCCTTTCTATGGAGTGGCAATGCAGAGAAGAGGAAATGGGCTCTCGTAGCCTGGGAGAAGGTTTGTAAATCTAAACTGGCTGGAGGATTAAATCTAATAGACCCTGATATAAGCAACAAAACAGGAGGAGCTAAATTGTGGTGGCGATGGCTGAAAGAGACTCACCTTCCCTGGGCCCGACATTGGAAAGAAAAATATGTCCCCAATTGCAGAGATCAGGACCTCATACGACTTCAAGATTTGCCAGATGGTTCTCCAATCTGGAACCTAGCAAAAAGAAACCGCAACCTTATTCAGGACCACAACTTCTGGGAGATCCGCAACGGGGAATCAGCCCTCTTCTGGGAAGACGCTTGGCAATAGCATCCAAAGCTGGAAAACCCAGACCTTGAAGACTATAAAGCAAACTGCCACAACAGGGGCAAACATACCGTCCATCAGTATTGGACCCCTAATGGTATAAACTAGGATTGGAGAGATTGGGCCCTCCCGGAAACTGGAAATCCTCATGAGGAAAATAATAACATTCAAGACCTGCTCCAAGTTCTTCACAAATGAAAAATTCGAACAACCCTGGAAGCAGACAGGCTGAGGTGGGGCATGAAGGGCAACATCAACTTCACCTTAAAGGAAGCCAGAGAGCAGTTGGAACTCACAGAGCAGGGGGAGATTGCACCATGGTCCTCCAAGGTTTGGGACCCCTTACTCTGGCCTAAAATTCAAACCTTTCTTTGGCTTCTTATGAGGCGAAAGACGCTTACTTGGGAGAACCTGCGAAGAAAAGGCTTCGCAGGCCCCTCCATTTGCCCTATGTGCTAGAAAGTAGAAGAGACCATGAACCACCTCTTTAATACATGTGACTGGGCTAACCACATTTGGCAAGAGATAAAAACTACCATGCAGCAAATCAGTCGAGATATGGACTCAATCCAAATTACCATATCCAATTGGCCAAGCAATTACTCTAAAAATCCTCAAATCAATAGCATATGGAAACTTCTGCCAGGTTTCATCACATGGACAATATGGAAAGAAAGGAACCGAAGAATTTTCCAAAACAAGCACAGGAATATAGAGCACCTGAAAATTACCTTAATCGAGAACATCCGCCAATTGATTCTGGTAAAAAGCAAATTCGACCCTTCCAATCAAGCCACAGTGGAAGATCAGAGCATCTTGAAGGCGTTCAACATTAGCTACGATCAAAACCAGAAACCCCAAGCTAAACAGCCTAACTTCCTTAGCACGCCGAAGGTATGGACTCGGCCCCCGAATGGCTTCCTGAAACTAAATTTCGACGGGGCCTCGAGAGGTAACCTGGGCCCAGCGGGTATAGGTGGCCTCATTCGAAACCAGAGAGGTGAAATAATCCATATCTATAGTCAAGCATTGGGCGAGGGAACTAACAATGAAATGGAATTCGCAGCAATGGAAAAAGGTTTAACAATTCTTCGAAGAAACCAGGTCAAAAATGCAGTAATTGAGGGCGACTCTGAGATTGCCATTCTGGTGGCAAGGAAAATCTATAGGGGAACGTCAGCCAGCAAGGTCACCAAGCACTGGCGTCTGGCTATGGTCACAGAGAACATAGGAAAACTGCTCGGAAAAATGAAAGGCCTCATCTTCCAGGCAGTAAGAAGACAGGCGAATTCGGTGGCCGACCACCTGGCAAACCATGGGATCGAAAACCCAAACGGAATGGTGGACAGCAGTTGGCACCAGGTCGAGAGTAATCAATTGAGAGATCGGTGCTCTCACCTCGCACGAATCGATTTGGTGGCAGCTGACAAGGAAGAATGTCAGGCCGCCCTTTCTCTACCATAATTGTATGGCAAAGCAGACGGGACGAGAGCCATCAACTCACAGCAAAGAACGAAGGACAACCCGGTTGAGGGAAATAATGTGCACCGCAGGCCACAAAATTTTGTACCGCGACATGACCCGAAGTGACATAAGCCGCCGCAGAACCGCTAGCCAGCAGGACACTTGGCACACCCAGAACCGTGCAGGCGAAGGTGATCGCAAACATTCCCAATCATCGCAATTACCCTCCTCTACTCTGAATTACAGCATTTATGTTGATCAGACATGCAATTTGCATGTCGCGATCCGCTCTACTGCCCAAAATCTCCTCGCCATTTACTATATATCCGCCCTTGCTCTCCATTGGAGCCTCATTGCTCCAGCGCTCAAAAATCAGTTTCTTTCGATTTGCATTTTTCCTCAGGCAAGTAACAACCAGGAGAGGGCTCTCATGGCGGGGGAAGGCAGTCAAAATCAATCAGCTGTCAAAGACCTGCAGCGGGCTAAAGTGATGTACGAGCGGAGAACTTCCCAGCGGAACAAGAGGAAAATCATTGATCTGGAGGCTTCGGCTCAAGAGGAAGAGAGCAAGCTCTCTGACCATCAGCTAAGCCAGGAAGTAGACTGGCTGGAAGACCCGGGAACGCCCAGCACTCGGGCAACCCAGTTCGTTCGCACCCAAGCAGAAGTGTGGCGTATGAAGACTATCTTGGCTAAAGCCATGGACGTCCAAACTGAGCAGGCCGAGCAACTGCGAACTCTTCAAAAATTTGCCGCCACAATGACCAAATACCACATGGCTGTAGTTGAAAGCATCGAATTCAAGCTCAGTGCTATTCAACAGGATATGGATACCATCAGTACTAAGCTCACTGTCCTGATCAAGCTGCTCAAGAAAGTCATCGAGCCGGACAACAAACCTCCAGAACTGCAACAAGGAGGTCCGTCGAAGGTCAACCAGGACAATGCAACCAACGGAAAAGAGGTGCCTGCTCCCCTGAAGAAATTTTGATTAGTCATCCCTGTCCCTCTGTCGGACTTTGTCATGCTATGCTTTATTCTCAGCTTCTCAATTTATGTGTTAGTCACTCCTTTTTGGCCTACGTCGCCCTGCGTGGTGTACTTTTCAGCGGATCTCTATCACTTATGTTTTCTACTCTTTCAGTCCTCTGTTTCAAGTTGTTTTTAGCTGGTAAGGCCTGCCTAAACGCGGCCAGTCATCTGTCTCGGCAGAATTTTTGTACAATATGTTACTTTTGTTAATACCAAAGCTTACTTACACAAAAAAAGAAGTTATTGTCATGAGATATAAATGCATGCAAAACCATTTGGATGTAAGTTCTATATATATATCCAATGGTCGAGGATATCAATACCAAGAATTTCACAAGAGGCTTGATGTCTGCATATGATAGCTCCTCCTTCCATCCAAGTTGTGGTTATGTTTAGAAAATTGTTCAAAGAAGGTGAGGTACTGTGTCTATCGTATAAGGTTTCTTCCTAAATGTGATGTAGCAGTCCAACTAGGAGAAAGAAACATGGAATCTTAACTATATCTAAATACATTTCTAAAAGTTTATGGGGTTATGGGCTATATTTTTGGGTAGGCCGTGGAAGTACATTACAAGGAACATGCTAAAAAAGGGAAATTTTGTCTATTATTTAAGATATTTGTGTGTATGACGGTTTACCCTCACTTTACAATAGATATTGTTAGCATGTAAATAAGCTTTGTTGCATTAGTGCCGCTTACTAATACCACATGCCAAAAAAACATAAATCATGTTTATAAGGGACATATTCATATGATAATTCTCTAAATTAATCAATTTAATTAAAGAGGAAAAAGTGTGTAACTACTATGAAGATAAATCTCAATTTTTTATTTGTGTATACTACTATAAATATTCTACAATATTCCATGGAATCTCCTCACATCCCCATAATAATTATCAAAAATTAAATTAAAATCCTACTAGCGCTATTCTAAATTAGACATGTGTGTGAGAAAACAATGTAATTTGAGAAGTTATGGAAGCTTGATATTGGACCATTCCAAAAGGCACATGTTTGTGAGAAAACAATGTAATTTTAGAAGTTATCGAGGCTTGATATTGGCCCATTGTATTGTAATGTTAATTTTTTAAGTATTAAGAACCAAAGTAGTCTTTAACTATGACATTTTAAAAAGTTTTTCGGTTTATTTTCTGATCTATTTTATTTGAAATCTAGCAAGGATTCATTGAAATTACATGATTGATGAGTGGATTATTCACAATCTAAGTTCCTCACAAGATTTTGAGGGTGTTGATCCATATATGCACTCAAGAAACCAATTTATATAACACAGACCAAGATTTAGTGACAAAGTTTTTCAAAATATTTTGGGGAGAAATCTGTTGGAAACTCCCAAAAGTCGCACTTAAAGACTACTTTGAAAATATTATCCATGGAAAAGTGAGGTAAATATTCATATTTAAGAATATTGTTCCATTTATATGTTTAAATTATTAATTATTTTAATAATAGTGATAAATTTATAATTTAGTTGGGCGAGGGAGGAGCGAGGGGGTGCTTTATGGCTGATATGAAAATGGGGCAGTTAGGCTTCTTATCTAACTTACAAGAACCTCTCCCACTTCCAAAGCTTAGATATTCCCAAGTCTTTATGATTAACCAATGCAAAATTAAATATGTGCTTGAAAGTAAGGTGTATGCTGGTATATTTTAAACTGTTTATGTGCTTTAAGTTTATGTGCTTAAGCTGATATATAAATACATACAATAGTAAATAGTGCAACAGTAAAACAAACACATAAGACAACAATTTAATTAAGAGTTCACCCAAAACTCTTAGGCTACATCTCTGTGAGCTCTAGTCAACTCAACTAGGCTCTCTGGGATTATGGAAAAGTCCTTTTACAAGCTCTATGACTCAACGCCATTGGTTTACATAGAAAACAATGGGTTGAGACACCATCGTATCCCTAGCTCTGAAGCCCTCAGCTTTCTGGCTCTCGGTTCTTACTCTAGCTCTCAGCTTTGGCTTTGGCTCTGGCTCTGGCTGTTAGCTCTAGCTCTTATCTCTAGCTCTGGCTCTTCAGCTTTGGCTCTAGCTATGACTCTTCGGCTCTGGCTTCTCTGAGCTCTCAACAGTCTGCTTGACCTCCAAGCGACTGTCTCAGCTGCTCTGCACATTAGCTTTCACTCTCTTTGCTCTACCTTCTGCATTAGCTGCTCTCAATTGAGCTCTATGCCTCCTTTGAGGTACTTTTCTGGCTTTTTGGCTACCCCAGCCACTTCTCTGCGTTTCATTATGCCTCTATGGCTCTACGGCTTCTCTGCTCCTTTTTAGTTAGACTAGCCATCTGGCTCTACAACTCTGTGGCTTCAAAATGCATCATTGCCTATAAAAACTCCTGCTACAATGTTGAATGATGATCAGGAGTGGCTACACAAAGAATCAAGGCCATTTCATAGGAAAAAACCTAAAATATGAGAAAATCCCATCACACAGAGAATGTCTGGAAAATACACTATCGGGTGTGATTTTTGGACGTGAATCCCATTCAATCGCCCCTAAATCCCTAGCGAGTCCACGATTAGGCATTATATCACATCGCATTAGTGTATTGGGCAAAATCCCAAATACTCAGGAAAACAATGTAAAACACGAGAAAATTCATCCTATCGGACTTCAAAATGTATTCCAATCACCCCTAATATCACATCGGGTCCGGCTTTGGCCATTATCACAAGCCCCACCATCTATCTATAGGATCTCCGATCAATGGTCGATATCCAATTTCGGGCGGCTTAGGAGTACAGGGGTTAACTGCCTGAAAAGGCAGTTTTCCTCTCTCCTCTGTCAGCCACGTGTTGACCAGTGTGTGGAAGCAAGCGGAGCCAATCCAACACCACTTTTCTCCTAAATCCCACCCGAAATCCCACTTACAGAACTCAATCATATGGTGCCACGTTTATAATTCCCTTTGGTGTCTATTTTATTGCCTTCCTTTGTATTTCAGTTTTTACACTGAAAAGCGTTAATACACAGAAAAGTCCCTTTTATAGGAACTCAAATTTTATCAGGCCACACCTATAAAGTCAATCGGGTCTGGTGTTTTCACCCCTTGTACATCGTTGTGATGCGATGTTGTGATGCAATAAACCGCAATTGCAAATTGCATTGGCCCGGGCATCTATCCCTTGTCTCATGCCACCACCGATGTCGATCTGCCAATATCGGTAATCGCAAAATCGCATCAGCCCAGGCGCTGCCTTTGCCTCGTGGCATCATCAACTACAATCTACTGATATCAATGATTACAATATCACATTGGCCTGAGGTCCTTATCTTTGGATATGCGATCCGTCGACACCAATATTGCAATCACTCCATCTGGGGCCCGATATCGCATTCATGCCCGCCTCCGACCCGACATGTCGGAGATTGGTGGTCGGGGGTTTCTTCCTTTTCCACTTAATTTCACTTCTTGGAGCCTTTTCTGATGTGATTTCCCCTTACAAGGGTTTTTTTCCCATTTTAGTGGATTTTTGCCTCTATTTCCAAAGAACAAAGGGCATCTTCTTTCTGCGATAACTTCTGCGTCCCAAGTCCATTTTTTCCCATTCAAGCTACAGTAGATTCAGAATGAAAATATATCTGCCATGGGGCTATTTCCAGGAACTTCCTTGGACTTTCATTTTCCTCTGTGAGGAACTCTTAGACTTAGGAGTCTATCCAAAATCGATTTTGGATCAATGGCCCCAATGGAAAAATAGAGAGAAAAAATTATTTAGTGCTAAGAACATCATCAAATAACAAATAATACATCTTCTCCCTTCAGCAAGGACTAAATGTAGAACCCTTAAGGTGTATTCAGTAGTTATGCGTAGTGGGATATTCAATGATGATAGTTCAATCTTCCACAAATTGTTTGAAACCCCAAAAGAGAATCTGCTATGGACATACTACCAAATATGGATGCTCTAAAAGAGGTTTGATGACATTGATTTTTATTCTGCTAAATAGAGAATAATAAAGGAGTGGATAATAAAGCTAACATAACAGTGAAGCTTCGACAAGGTGTCATTATAAATGACTTAAGGCCAGAAATCTATATCTCATATTCCATGACTATGTAAGGTGTAAGGAAGGGGCTCCAATCCACAAGGAAATAAAGAGAATCAAGGGATGAAAATATATTACTGATTTCCCCAAAGCCCAAGAACATGTAAATCCTCAAGGAGTGAAATAATCATGTGCATGACGAAAATGATAGTCTCCATTTGGAAGTCACGGTATAAAACTCTAAGGTCGGAGGACATGAGGATTCCTCTTTGGACAACATTAAATCTTCATCTAAGACCAATCATAGAAGGTACCATATTAAATTTTAAGATGTTAATTCTCAGATTAAGTTTGGAGAGAATGCCATTAGAAGAGATAATCATTCAAGAAAAATTAGTACAGAGATGGAATGTCAGCATTCAATGTGTCGAGCTCTTTTGATAGGCAAAACAATTCCTGTTGTAACTAGTGAGTATTTTTCCCATAAGAGTCCCAATTAGATTCATTCTCATTTAAATGGTTGTTCATTTTCTATAAAAAAGGCCAAATTACATATGTTATCTAAAAACTAAAATTAAAATAAAAAAAGACGGTTAATCTAAATAAAATATATGATTTACTCTAATAATTTACAAAAATATAAATTGGATTCGCTCATATGACAGAATCAATTTAAACAATAGAGATTAAAGTCATTAAATGCAAATAATACCAGATGAAATATCATGTCATTTATCATCCTAATTAGAATTTAAATCTAGAACCAATACTTTCATTTAAGACTGTAATTTATTGATAAAATCTTTAGATTTTATCCATCTTTTTATAGAAATTTGACCAATTTTTCCTTAAAATTAGACAAATATATAAAGCTTGATCTTTGAAAACTTTATGATTCTACAAGGCTTCTTGATTGTGATTAATTTTATTCTGAAGAGACTTTATTTTCTCTTTTAAGGCATCAGTTATGATTTCAGAATTGCTTTCAACTTCTTTCCAAATGCGAGTTTGATCCTTATGAATTTTTCTTAACTCCTAAATGTGTTGTTCATGTTTTGATTTCACCTCTTTCAATTATTTTTGAAACTTCTTTTGTATATTTTCACTTTCTATAGTGAATCCTTAAATTGGAGTTGCATAATGCTTTTGTTAATTTTCTTCATTAAACAATTCACTTTTCTACAATTTCTTCTCCAAAACTTTGATATTTTGTAGACGGTCATCATATAAAGTTGCAAGCTCATTTAAATGATAAAGTTCGTAATTAAAAAAGTTCCCAAAGCTTGAGATTATTGTTGTGATTTATATTTCGCATCTCCCTAAGCCTACCAGCTGAATTCAGAGAAAGTCTCTAAAGAATCATGTTTTCTTCTCTATGTTCTTCTTACCACTTATTGTGTTTGAGAATTGAAATAATAATCTATCAAAGAAACAATTGTATCTCGAACTACCTCTAAGACAAAAATTTGTTTGATTAAAAATGATTCCCAGGGAAGCTTAGTAGAAATGGGTGTCATTGAGGTCTAAGGAGATGTAGCAGACATAACATCCATTCTTTTGTGCGATTATACAATCTCCTCATTATTCTTAGTGATGATTTCACTAGGTGTTTTCTTCTCTTTTTGCTCATGAACTTCTAGTTCTTCACATGTTATAGTTTTTGGTTTCTTTTATTTTGTTTCTTTAGGAGAATTAATTTTAATACTTTCTTTTTCAGTTGTTCTTCCTCTTCTATTGTTTTTGTTGTTACTGCACTTTCCTTATTTTATTTCAGAATTTCCATTGTTGTGACCTCTTCGTCCTTACCTATGACAACAACATATTCTATCTTTTCAATTTCAACCATTTGTTCCTTTTGAGAAACAACAAAAGGAATAAAAGTGAGTAGGTTGAAATCAAACTACAAAAACTCATAAGCCTTTAGCTATTCAAAAGAAATATTGAGATGTAGACCTTTTTTCAAGTAAATTTTCAAATGTATTTTATCTAAACCTTTGCATTTTGTCTCTTGTTTCAATATTTAATAGTTTTCCCCTTTCGAAAACCTATTGAAAATGATTAATATCTACGAAAATTGAATTAAATGGAGATTCTTGATGAGAAACTATTTTCATATACCTGACCATTATATAATGACTGCTAATAATTCCATTAGTATCATAGTCATAGGAAGGTAAATAAAATAACCAAACTTCTTGAACCTATTTGGCTTCCTTGAATCCATGCCCTCTATCCTAGATATTTATGTCACCGAAATTGATTGGAAGACTAGGCCAATTTCTATTTTTATTTCTAGTTTGCTCAATCTTTTGGCTTGGCCATTTAATAAAACTTGATTTGAAAATTCTATAAGAGCAAGCCTTTTAGGGATATAACGAGGTAAAAGGTGGGGAACAAACTCACTTCGGAAAATTCTGATATAAGTAAATGAATCTTCAACAAACCAATGACCAATCGAGTCTAGGCTTTCTTTCAGATTTTGACTAATTCTGAGTGTTACTTTTCCAAACAATATTTCATGGAAAAAAATTAATACATAATGGAAAATCTCATAAAAATGAAATTTAAAATTCAACTCAGACAAGATAGGAGCATAATTTTGGATGTGTAATTGCTAATCATATTGATAGTTCCATTTCATGTTCAGCAATGGAACTGAGGAAATGCCAATATCTATCAAGTAGGCAGACATATAGAAAATGTTTTTTTTATGCAGGGGAGGATGATAATGAAAATTTCAATGAATCTATGAATTTCAGTGAAAAAATCTCAACCCAGTTGAGACGTTTCCCCTCATTTGAAATGCTATGGATTATTGGGATCCATTTTGTTTTATAATGTTGAGGGTATTGCTCCCCATATAATCTAATTATAATCTTAATAAGAAACCTTATGGGTTTCTTAAAAATAGATATGGGATACTCTTTGTTTGTTCTAAGATTAAAACCTTCATCTTATTCCTTTAACTAGTATTCAATCACTCTGTCATAATTCTCTCCACACTTCTTGAAGGCAGTGCTTCGAAAATTCTTTAGGAAATCAAGATGAAGGTGGATTTCTAGGAGACTGATCTTATATATGGTCGATAGGAATTAAATTTTCCATGAGGATATGATAATTTTTTTATGGTATGATATTGTTCATGTTTTAGTATCAACACAAGAAAAAAACCATGAAACCATGTCATAATAAGAAAAAATTATGGCCCTAAGTACTACTTTGTGTGACTCTCTTTCTCTTATTGCTTCAATCTTATTTTTCTTTGTTTGAGAAGATCTTATGTTGTTTATCCATCCTCTTTCCTCAAATAAATAAAATATTTCTTCCCATCTCGTTATACCTTATTTTTTTTGTCTTGTAGCATGAGTCTAATATGAGGAATGGGTTGAAGCTGACCTCCTCGAATAGCAGATTCTCCATTTCTTTAAGTCTCTCCCTTATTTGCTCCATTTGTTGTTTCACTGCATAAGTTTTTCTCTTTTTCCCCATTCTATTACTTGTGTACAAAAATAGAGCATATATAAGTTTTTACTATTTGAAATTTGAAATTGAATTAAGAATTATGTATAATATCATCCTCCATACACAAAATTTCTATAATCAATATTTTATTTTCTCAATTCAAACTTCTCTGAACCGAGCTTAAGAGAATGACATCCAGGGAAAAAGCACTCAGAACTTTTGAATTTTTTTAGAAATACGAGAAAATTCTGAATTAGTTTTGTTCATTAATTTCCCGTAAAGTAAGCCAACTGTTACTTTTCATGAATCAACAAATAATGAGAAAAAAATATTGTTGATTTAAGAAACAAATCATTTGACCGTGAAATGAAATAAATTTAAAATCTCTTTCGGAAAAGTAAACTGCATGCAAATCAATAAAACATCATATTTTATTTAGATAGTTGTACATTTGAGGGTCGGAAAATGAGGCAATTTTCCATTTATTATTAATTTGTTTAATCCTGACCCTAAGTACACAATAGTTACGTTTTGTCTTTAAGTCGGGTAGTTAGATGGTTGGGTGGAGGCATAGTTTTTATGACAACCAAAAATTGGTTTCCAACCCAACCTACTAGTTGGGTGGTCGGATAGTTGGATGGTTAGAAGGTTAGGTATTTTCATATTTTTATTTAAAAAGGTGTTTTATGGCTCTAACCTTCGACCTAAGATTTTTATTTTTTGTGGGCTTTTACTGAAAAAAAGTAAAATAAAAATAATTAAATAAATAAATGAAGCCTTTTGTTTCCTTTTTCATTTTCTTATGGAAAAAACTAAAAGAGGGCTATTGTAATCCTGACAATAAATTTTGACACACTTGAAGAAGCAGTTATCTCTGTCAAGCTTAAATTTATAATTTAGAGTAAAAAAAAGTTTTCATATTTTTCTTAAAAATTATGATATATCACTAAGATACTTGATAAATTGTCAATGGTTCTAATAATCAGAATAGAACTACTAATGAGGAAAATGAAAAATTTATGTAATAAGAATTAAACAATGGATTTATTTGTATTTCTAGAACCTTATAATTCAATCATCATCTGAAATTTTAAACACGAAGTTTAGGATTTTAATATTATCCAAGTTTTCTCAACTTTGTGTTATAATCATCTACTTTTGAAACATTAAATTGCTTCACATTTTTTGAATGCAAATATCCCCTTTAGTTGGATTACAAATATCGACCTACTTCCACCAAGATTTTCTAGCCCTGAGGGGTTTATTCATTCTCCTCTGAATGTAAAACTTCATGTTTTCACTTTTGGCTTATGATTTCTTTTCAATTTTATCATATATATCAAGGTGATATAAGCGGGGTTTTTAGAGAGTTGCTTTGATAACATATACTTTGATGTATTAAAATAAACTCAAACAATGTATTATATTATTCATCTTTTTTGAAAGAATTTGGTTTATTTCTTTGAATTATATGAAGATGACGGAACTCTCATAACATAAAATAACCAATTAATCATTTTCCATACTACCGAAAGTTTAAGTTGAAGCTAGAATAAAATCAACTATTTACTAGATTTGTCATATTTTAAGAATACTTTTTCCTTAAAATTTAGTGTATTTTAAAACATAAGATAATATATGGTAAAAATATGCTTCTTGAAGTTTGTAATCATAGTTGTAATTATACAACCGAGGAAATAAATTCAAAGAAAGAATATGTATAAAAATCTGAAAAATGATCCCCTGATCAGGATGTGTGCCCGAGTACACCAGCCAGTTATGGTAGTCAGGTTACATAAGGGAATGGTACTACCGACCGCCCCCCACATGCTCATGGCAATGGGTTCAGTGGCCTTCTCCATGGTAACTGATAGAAGAGAGGGGAGAAGTGGCAGTCAGGGCCATGGTAGTGAAGGAGGTGGGAAGGATAAGCTGGGACAGGTGATGGGACAAAGGAAGGTAGAAGGCGATTATGAAGGAAGGCATGATGGAGGGAAGAGTATAGTCGATATGGGAGGAAGCATGAGTGAAGGCACAAGACAGGGAAGCAACCAACAAAGACCTCTATGAATTGTCTCCAGACTCGAAAAAACGAAGTGATGGCTAGACCAAAACATGGAAGAGGACGAGGAAGAAGGGGGAGGGAGTTTCCTAGAGCAGCAAACCTGAGCACCTCGAAACCTAGGTGTGGGAGGAAGCCTTATGGGCAAGTTCATGGAGCAAATTTCAGTCTAGATGGCCATAACCCTCCAGGATATTCCTAGCTATAAGAAAGACTTGCAGACCATTCAATTTCAGTTGTGTAAGCATGACATCTACCTATATTGTATTTAGAGACACATCCCTTGTATTATCGAGCTGGCTGACATACCCAGAGACTCTACGAAAGACCCGACTCTCCTGGAGCCACCCTCAGAAGATGAGCAGGACTAGTCAGGTTCCATGATGTTTTTTTGGTTTCTTACGGCTAGAATTTACTTTTACAGATGCATGTATATGATAGATAGACACTTAGACTTTTATCATGATACAAATACATATATAGCTTAGGTAGATAACTTGAAACTATATTATTTTTGGATGGCTTATAATGAGGATAGGTGGCCAACAAACTTCGTTTCCCATTGGGAAAGTTGAGGCCACCTATCTCACATATGTGATGTAAACTTGTCTATTATAAATAGAAAAAAAAAGGTCCTCCCAAGCTTAAGAAAAGAAAAATCTGAAAAATGAAAAAAAAAAAATTGATAATTTTGGATGCCAACATCCTTAGTAAAAAAATATTTAGATATGTTCATGAAAAGATTTGATTTATGGAAAATATCTTTTCGAAATTTTCCCATTTATTGGGAAATTTTCTACTTAACCTTCTAAGGCTTGTAGAATATAAGTTGACATACCAAGTTTTGAAAAGATTTGAAAAGGACAAGTCCAAAGGTGTCCATGCTTTTTTTATTACAGGAGTTTCAGAAAGGACATTTTTCACATCTTTATCTCGTTAGATTTTTTAAATTACCTTTTAAATAGGATCTAAATAAATATTATATTTTTCTTTTTTGTCATCATTTGTTTTTCAATATTTAAGGCCTCTTCCATGTTTAGGGCTAATGTGGTTTTTTCTGGTCAAATAACAACAAATTTGATATCATAAGGAAAGCAAGTAGTATATACCTCATTTAGGACATCATCACCAAGAACAGAAGCCGTAGGGATTCTATTAAGGATGGAAATAAATATTTCATTAAAATATTTTATTAAAATCGTTGATTGACTCTCCTGAATTCATTTTCAAATTTGATAATTCAACAACTAAGGGTTCTTTGGTTTTATCCTCTCCATACTTTTTAATAAATAATTCTTGGAAGGATTCCCAAGTTGTAATAGTGTCATCAGCTATGGTGGAATACCAAGCATCTACTTTTCCTTTAAAAGTGAAAGGAAATAATTTATAAATGTGGTCTTCGTGTTGAACTCGACCTAACTTAAGAGATAACATGAATTGTTTAACATGTTTTTCAACAGTAATAGGACCATCAGGATTATACTTTGGGAGCCATATTTTAGAATTCTTAGGTAGATCATGTTGATCTCCAACAACATCAATAGGTCCAACAGATAGCCAAGGTTGCCTACCATAGGTGACTTTAGAGATGGTGAACTTGAACTTGATGAATGAGGTGAAGGAAGCCTTTCAAAAGGAGTACCTAAAGGGGGGATAATCTGAAGTAGAGGGAGTAATATTTGAAGAACTAATGAAATTGATGAAATTGGAACCTGAACCAAGGTAGTTGAGGTGATTAATATTTGAGATGAAATAGGATTGGTTTCCCAATAAAATTCTTCCAAAGGGAACGTGGGGTTTGTAAAAGTTGTAAACTCAGATAAAGCTCTTAAACTGGTTTCTGTAGATGATCTAGGAATACCTTAAGAAAAGGATGATATTATAGCTCTGACCTCTTGCCTAACCCTTCTCCTCTAGATATATTTGATAAGATAGGGGATAAACCTTAGAATTTTCTTTGAGATTGACTATATACTGTAGGAAATTGAATTTGGGGGTGAATAGGAACAAATGATACCTGAACAGATTCTTCTTTTGAGATTGTAGTTGTTGATGAAACATGTAAGGGTTTAGTTAAATGAAAAATTGTAAATGAGGTGCTAATATAAGATGATGTTATAGGATTAGCCGATAATGGCTTAGACATTCGGCACCGGAGGACTGATAAATTCGGTGAAGGGTACACCTGCAACCGAGTTAACGGCATGACAGGACTCACAGGGAGATGGCTTAACCGGCGGCGGCAGGCCAGCCAAACAAGCGATCATTACAGATCGCGCCACAGAATTCAAGGCATCAGGAGAATAAATACCAGGACACTTGGACGGAAGCCGTATCAAAAGACATCAGTGACATTTATGTTCACGGTGTATCAGTCAGGGAGGATCAAGGCTCAGAGCATGGAGAATCGGAAGGAGGGCAAACAGGGTCTGTCCGACTCCATTCGCATCCATAACAACCGCTCAGACGTACAGCACACTTGGCAAATTGATAAATGGCTCATGCGCAACCACACTCATTCTAAGTCGACCGGCATCAGCCTCGCGTGTGTGGACCTCAACCGAATTGATTGCAACAGTACTCCTACCTATAGCAGGTTCCAGACCGAATTCAGGAGGATCAACATCCGAAAAAGCTATAAAGCAGCGGGCTTTTACTTTGTTTTCACCACTGTGTCTTTTTATAGTGTAGAATTAGTTTCAGTGACCGAGAGGAAATTTGGCTGGAAGAAGCATAGAGAGTTCAGGATGGAAGCTAGTGGATGCCGCTGTGATGCAGCAAATCAGGACCTGCTTGATGCGAAGCAGGGATATGAAACCCGTGCTGCCGCTAGGAACAAGCGTAAGGTAGCGGAGCTGGAAGCTAAGGTCAAGCAAGCGGAGGAAGGGCGCACGGAGGAGGAGATTGCAGCGGAGGTTAATTGGCTGAGGGACCCGGGAACACCTTCGAAAAGGGCCACTCAATTCGTCAGGACGAAGGCCGAAAGTTGGCGCACCAAAATGCTCATAGCCAAAGCCCTGGAAACTGTGGAGAATGAGAAGCAGCACATGGCAACTGAAGTGAACCTCACGGAGGAACAGATGGGGAAGATCATCAACTATAACAACTCTCTGGAAGGGCGGATCAACATAGTTCATGAAGCCGTTCAAATTGTCAACAGGAAGCTCACCCTCCTCATCCAGATTCTGAGAGACACGGTCAATACTGCTCCCGGAGCCTCGCAGCCTGCCAAAACAGAGGCACAGGATAATGAATCCATAGAAGCAATGCAAGCCAGGATGGATACTCATATGCGGCAGATGGGGCTGGATACCATAAGCCAGATGGGAAAATTCATCTAGCTTTGCTCCCGGTGTGGCTCTCTTCGGCTTTATATATGTCTCTGTATCAGTTTGTCTATGTAATTGTCATGTTATGTACTGTCTTAGTTGTGTCGGATGATAGGAACAAGCTCAGGTCGAGCCACCCTGCGAGGTGCGCTGTTTACAGTCTTGTTTTGGTGAATTCTCTGAGCAGATGTTTAGATATGGTTCACTGTGATTCCCTGCTTTCGATCCGCCATAGCGGATTTTTTGTACTATATTTTGTTATATAATATAATCTCCTGACTTACACAAAAAAAAAAAAAAAGATGATGTTATAGGATGAATAAGGTCAATATTATTTTTATCCATACAATATCCGTGTTCCTCCTTCTAGCGCCAAATTGTTGACACACAAAAGAATTCCTCCTGTAACTAGTGAGTATTTCATAGATCAGAGTCCCAATCAGACTCCTATTTAAATGACCATATACTCTCTAGAACAAAGGCCCAATTGCCTACATTATCTAGAAACTAAATTACACTAAAAACACTACAACTAATCTAAGGAACATATATCATTTATCTAATAATTTACAAAATATAAACATAATCCGTTCGTATGATAGAATCAATTTAAAAACATATATTAAAGGATTCAAATGAAAATAATATCATGAAATGGTTATCATGTCATTTATCATCCTAACTAGAATTTAAATATAGAAAACTGAAAAAATATTTTTTGTGAGAATTTTTATGCCACAAACTCCAAAAAGATATTTTCAGGTTTTCATCCCATTCAAAGAATTTCTTTGTATTTTCTGAAATTTATATGCATGCATTATCTAAACAAAATTAATGATAACTTCTAAGTTATATCTCAAAAATGATAGCAATAAAATTCTATCTTTGAATATTCAACTTCAATTATCAACTAGTAATGAACAAATTAACAATTTGTTAACTCCTGATGACAAAAAGATGTAAAATGTGACATATCATAAGAAATGTTTAACAAGGTAATCATACATTCATTCAGAATTAAATAACACAAGTTATACAATAATACCATAAGTATCCATCGATTAATTAAAATGATGTCCCAACATAAATCTCATAGCTCATCACAGATTAAGGATAAAAATGATCTTCAAAAAAGCTAGTACTTCAAAACTATTCAAAAATAGAAGGTTGTAGTACTCACCATTTTTCGAACCTTTGCACCAATGAAAAAGGGTCTATAAATACTAAGAAAAATATAATAAGTCTTGAAACAAGAAAACCAAGAGATTTTCTAAAAATAAATGCTTCATTCTAAAAATAAAAATCATATCCTTGATCAGCAGATATCTTCCTTGGAAGTAGGCATCCTTTCGTTATCTTCAGAATCTTCGTAGTTGAGACTAAACAACAGGTGCAATGCATGGACTTTGATATTATTTTCCCATTGTGAATATATGTGGGAAATAATATAAAATTTAATGGAAAGAAACTGGTTAATCATGATTTGACAATTAAAAATCAAACTTTGGACCATTTTTTTTTTTCCTATGATGCTTGATTTCAAATCTAGGAACTAGCTTGATTTTTTTGAAACAAGGTTGTAGAAATTTATGGAAAATTATGTGTTACCAGAATTTAATTCTTTTGATTTCTACCTGATATTCTATGATAAGGTATTTTCTTGGCTACTTTAATTCTGCTAGAAGAATTCCCTTGAGTGGCTTTGAACATGGAAAATCACGTTTTTCTATAAAATTTGTTCCTTTTTCCGAGATTGTTAAACATTTTCCTTGTGTTGTTTGTATTTGTGTTATGATTTCTTTGTATTTGTGTTCTTAGTTCCTTTTCCCAATCCAAAATAGACAAAAAAAATGTTTTTAATAGATTTGTGCTCTTTTATCAATGAATCAATCCTTTCATTTAAGTATGTAATTTATTGATAAAATATTTAGATTTTATCCATATTTTAATAGAAAATTGACTAATTTTTCCTTAAAATTAGAGAAATTTATAAAGCTTTCTCTTTCAAAATTCCCAGACTCTGTGTGGCTTCTTGATTCTAATTAATTTGATTATGAAGAGTGTAATACCCCTACATTTTTAGAAATCCCACATCGGTAAGATTGAATTGCATTGGATAACATGGTAGGAAATCGACGAAAAATGTTGTGTAAATGAATGATAACTAATAACTAGAATCTATGTATTTCGCAACAAGGCACTAACAAATGAAACTCTTTGGTGAATAAAATTCCATTCGAAAATGAGAATGGATAATTCCTCATGATAAGAATTGTAGATTAAAATCTAGTTAAGCTTAATGGATAGGAGATAAATATCCATTAAGTTTCTTACCTGGAGTAAGATGCTAAGTTTGGAAAAAAACATGAAAGCATCACGGGAGAGAAAGGCGAGCTTTTATGGGAAAATCCTAGTCAAGTGGATAAGAATATCCACAAAAGTGTGACGCTACCAAAAGGAAATTCTATCATGAAAGACAAGTATTAATACTTGTTGAGGGGGATCAACAAGAGGTCGTTGATGCCTGGGTGGAAAGAGATTCTAAGTTTGTTTGGTGGAAAATAGGTGTGAGAATTTCAAATACTTCTCTTGTGATGTGAATTTAATTGTTCCTTCTAACACCTTCATCAGAACTATTTGTAGCTGAAACTACTTTACTTTAATTGTCTGTATGTGAATTTTGAAGTACTGATAGTTTCTTGATATGTAATTTTGTACCTCCTAAAATGAAACCATAGGTTTTGTAAGTGTGAATTCGAAGAAATTAAGAGCTAAGTGTAATATTGATTACTAATTATTATAATGAATCATTTGTAAGCCTAAACTAAAAAGGGAAAAATATAGTGAAATTCATATCGTTTATGGTGTACTGGGAATGGTTTTGTTCAAGCGTATGGTGGCATGTTACTTTGATTTTTATTTCCTTATCTAGGATGAATGGTGAACACAAAAGAAAGATGTTATGTGTACCTTAATAGACTAGGCAATAAAATTTTTATTATTAAACATATGAGTGGAGATGGTGTTAGTTATATCTTCTCGAACCCTGGAAAGATATGTAAGACATGCTACCATGTGGAATTGTAATGGAAAAATACATGAGAGACCATTGCGGTAGGCATTGGATGATTGTAGGTGGAAGGGTGGGGAACTTCTATTGCTGACTAAGTAGGAAGTGGTTGCTACCGAAGAGGTGTTGGTAGATATCAATGACCTGTGATGTTGTAGTAGTGTTGGGTGAAGGGAAAATTATGTTGTAACTAGTTGGGTAATACCTACAACACCCATCCCCATTGAGCTAACTAGCACAAGGAACTAGTGGTCATGAGAATTGGTTCTATTTTGGTAAGCGGCTTAAGTGGTAATTCTGGTAGTATGTACTGTAGCAGAAAACATATAAATTATCATCATATGGAATAAATCTAAATGCATAAAGGGAATTAAGAGGGTTACCTATGCAAAATCAAATAATCCAATACCACTTCTGCAGGCAGAAGGAAACTAAAGTTACAATTTAAATACAACAGTAGCACAAGTGATAACAACATAATTTAGTAAAAACTTAACCTAGATATTCCTACTGTTACTCCATGCCAGAATAAGAATTTAAGGTATAACTTGAAACTCAGCTATCTATAGCTATTAAATAACAAGGGTGATAGAAGTCAAGATAAGTGTTTCATCAAATCACCCTTAGTATATAGAAGTATCCCTCTCATCTCGTGGCAAATTCTCCTTCCATATATTTTGATATGCGAGAAGCACACCTATTTGAGGTATTTCCTTTCATTTCTTTCGAAGTAGAAAACAGACCTTTGTGAGGATGTAGAACTATTTGCATGGGTCTCCTGATTTAGGACCTGATAACTATTGACGAGTCTAAAAAAAAAAGGATTTCCTCATACATGAAAACGAGACATGAATTGAGTGGGAATATCGAGAGAAACACATCCTAAAAGGGAAAGGGTTGACTACCCACAATTTAATAAAATCATATGATTGGTTACCTTCTACAAAGACCCAAGTTTTTGCCTTCACCTTGGTAATGTGAAACAAAGACAACATAAATTATCTTATAGTCTTTATGTGGAGTTTCTGAGATAACCGAATTTGAAGAAAAAATTCAAACCAACAATGTTAAAGGTAGGTCGATAGGATGTTTGTTACCTGGATGAAGTACTGAGTGAGCCTGTCTTGGAATAAGATGATGGAGAGAAAAGTTGTAAATGAATAGTCTCCCAATATCTAGGTTGCAAGAAATAATCATAAGTAGTAGCAACAAGACATCGATTCTGTAGAGAATGCTCCAATTTCAACAAGCTATAACTAAATCCCAAACACTCTAAAGTGAAACCACACTTACAGTGCGAGAATGGAGATTTTGGGGTAAGTGCCACAACTTGTGGTAATGGTTAAAGATAACACATAGGATTATATTTGAATGAATATTGTATACACGTTGGGTTAATGAAATTTTTAGAGAAACCCAGCTGTGGGTACCACATGGGTTCAACCTATGATACAAAACTAGGTTTTTTTAACAAAATAACATAGTTGTAACCATGAAAACAAAGAGTAAATATATAGAAAGTACTTGGGACTAGTTTCAACCAGCTATGGTATGAATGGCCATATGGACATACTGCTACAAGGTAGGAATCACTTCTAACAAATAACATAGCAAATACAAGTAGAATCCATGAGGTTGGTTGTTTAAGCTAAGACAAATACGGTTAAAAATATCAACGTGCCTAGATTGGAAGGATTAAGGTCCATGGATAAAAAAACTATAGAGATAGGTAGTGGTCCTTGGCCATGAGTCCTCATACCTTGCACAAAAGACACCCACGATTACACCGAGTGACGAAACCTAGAAGGTCATGCCTATAATCACAAATGGTTTCCATTCTTTATATGAATCTAGAAAAAAATCAATGCAACCAGTGCCTACCTATAATGGATGTCAACCACAAATTCACACCATCGGTGTATCAAATATTTGAGTCCATAGGTGAGAGAGATAAAATACCCTTTGAGGAAGAACAACAATAGGAACCCTAAATCAGGTGAAGAACTTCTCTGCCACCACAAAATGTTAGGAACGATATCAAAGTGAAGAAGATAGAGTATGCTAATGATTGGAATCCTTTTCAAAACTTACCTGAGCAGGACACCAAGAGGAGAATATGTCTCGAATCCTCCAAGGAATATATATAGCTCCGATCATGTTGTTGCCATACTGAGAAGGAAATGAAACACTTTTAGGAAATAAAAAAGGCCCTATCCAAAAGTGGAAATAGATAACCTGACATAAGTAAATGGGCTGAAATGGAAGGACAGACCTAACCTAGCCATGGTGCTAGTCTTTGCCCAATTGCGCCCTCGTAACCTATGAAAAGTTGTATCCAGAGGGCTGACGTATGCCATAAATCCTTGAGGGTGTAGACATCAACTAGTTTGAGTGGCATGCAAAGAAATCGATCAAGAAATTTCATCATGGTTTGGTAGTAGGGTCAAGGAAGTAACCTACCTCTTTTGATTTCACCAACCCTGTATACCACCTTCCCTGAGAAAATAGTAGGTTGGTTGGTGTGTTCACATTAGTTGAGGTGGGGTGTCATTACCTGCTTGTGTCACCCTGCCCCTATCTCGCAACCATCATAAAAACCTAGTTCAGAAATGACCAGCTGATACCATGTGGTATTAAATGTCACATACACTTGGCTGTAAGGACATTCAATTAATGTGAGTAACTAAGGAAGGTAGAGCATTCATCAAGGTTTCTCAGTCTATAAGTGTTAAGAATCCATAATTAGTAACCTATTAAGGTTTAGAGCGATGAGTGGGCAGGAGTTGTAGATAAACGAGAATAATTTGTAACGATCTAATGGGGGGTGCATAGGAAATCCAATGAGTGGGTCTATAAGATCCATGGGAAACAAGTGGGAGCCCACATATTCCAGTAGAAAAATATCAATCTTGATGGGATATATACTTTTAGAATGAGCTCCTAGTGAGGTGTTATAAGGTATGTATAGGTAGTTACACACAGGTTAATGATAGATTAAAGGGGGCAAATTTCAATAAGTATAGGTTGATGAAAAGTGGTATCAAAGCTTAGGCTCGACCCTCATGCCTAATGGGCATGTCATAAGCCTAGAAATGAGGGGGTGTTAGTATGACCAATGAATAATTTTCCATCACTTGGTTGATGATGTGCATGAAAATGTGCAGGAAAATGTTTACTATGAATAAGACATTAAGAGAGTTCATATATGTGGGGAAAATTCTTTTATATACTTAAGAAAACTTATAGAGAGGAGGAAACTCTTCTTGTGAAATGAAGTTTAAAAAAAAATCCCTATGAGGTGTGTGTAGCTAAGTGCTAGGATCCTCTGACAACCAATCAAGGAACATACCTCACTGACAAGAGATGCACAATTTTTTTCTTGTAGTCTTGAAGGATTTTCAAATATACCCTTTGTAATGGACTCACTTCATGGGTTCTGATTAACCTACCTTTTTGGCCTAAGGCTTGTATTGATATTTTGTGGCTTATATCATTTTCCATAGCATGCCTTTGGGAAGGAATATAGTAGCAACAATTTTTTGTATATATTTATGTTAAAATTTTGTTTGAGTTATTATGAGTGAGACAAAATGCATGCATATGGTTTGAAAGGCTACTTTATGAACCTTTCGTAGTCATGTGAAAAATAAATTAGTACATGAATCCCAAATTTAGAACTATTTAGCACTTGAGAGGAATAAAATAAGATTGAGTTGTGTATCTTTAGGCACTTATCAGATTATAAATTAAGGGGTCATTGATGAAATTTAAGTTCTCGAAACCCTAAGCCAAACAAAAAAAAGAAGAATTTTGTGGGAGATCACACTGCCTAGTTTAAGAATGAGCATTTGTATATTTTGATGGAACATTGTGATAATTATTTGGTAACTGCAAATGATAATGGAGTTCAAATAATAGACACAAACACATACATTTTATCCAATGTATCAAATTGCTAGAGCATTCGAGCTTATCCACGAGCATGGGATGACACATTTAAATGTTAAACCTAATATGAAACTTAAGGATGCATTTTTTATCTTACATTTTTTATGGGAAATAAACATACACATGTTGATCTTGTTGGAGAGGAAGCCTAGATACTCATAACAATGTATTTATTAAAAAAAATACTTCAAACGATGCCAAGGAAGTTCTATAGAATTCACCATACATATTGATAAACTAATTTTATCTCATGACATATGGGCAAATCACTTTCAGAAAAAAATGGAAACCTGACATCATTGAAACAAGAGAAATACCCCACATAATAATAATTGTTATGGAAAATTAGTTGCTAGAGATAGGTTCAAATTTAAACAAACCAGAACGACACTGTTTTGTTGAAAGAGGGAATTTTGCTTCCACTTCTTGAAAAAAAAATTGCTAGTTTGAGGTCGAGGTTAGCATCTGTTGAGCCAATTTAAGTATTGCTTCCCTGCTATGAATCCACTTACTCTGAAATGTGAGCTTATGTTGTCAAGTTGTTCGTTATCTTTTTCCATGATATGACAAATGGTGATATTCATCAGCTTAAGTCCAGAGATAATAGTGATTTTTCAAAACATAAACGATAATTTTGAAATTCATATTTAAACCTGAAATGACAAAAAAACTATAGTCTATAAGTGCTTATTTTTTATTGTCCCCTGTTTTCCATGCTTAATAAGAATGGAGAAACATGACGAGTGAAGATTCATAGCATTATGTGACAATATGAAACAAACAATATTTTATTATATTTTAATGTTTCTTTTGCATGCTTGTGACTGCTTATGGGTTTCTCATGAACTTAAGAGGAGAGAAACACCAAAGAGTATGTATCTTCCAGTTTGAGTTGGATAACATTTTTTCTTTAAATATTTCATATATATAAAAGTTTTAAAGAAAATTGATGATCACGATGATGTTGTCCAATTGTTATATAATGTGACAAGGAAGTTTTAGATAGAAATATTGTTGGACAATCAATGGAATATGAAGGAACTCGCAAAATAGTGAGGCATCATAACTTCCATGTGCATTTATTGAACCTTATGCTAAAAGGAACCTTGTGATCGACTTTGATTGTGTGTTTTCGACCCAACTCGATGTGGTGATCTTTTTATCATACAACTTGCATTTGAGGGTGTTGCATATCTAGTTGATGTAGTTGGTGGAAACCTACTAGTGCTACTACAATCCTACAAGTATGCTTTGTTGTATGTTAATTCTACTAAGTTGTTCACGATTGCAAATTGGCAGCAAGGGATTGTACTTTTAGTACAATATCGAATCAACTAATGTAGTTAACACCTAAAACACATATCCACTCACTCGGTGATAAGATAACAGAAAGTGTGTGTTGCTGAAGTTCTTAAAAATATAAAAACATAAAAACACTACCTTCCAAATTAATTCAAGTTGCGATACAATCTAGATTGAGTGATGATACTAAGCAAAGGATGTTTCTTCCAAGTTCTAAAAAATCCAATGTGAGAATAACACCATAAATCGACTTAAGTTCTTAGATGATGAGAATCTAGAGAATGATGAAGTGGATTAGAGTTCTCTACTTGTATTACGCTTCATGGACATGGATAACAAGACCTTATTAGGGTGTGGAGTATGAAACACTTTAGACATATTCTAACAAACCAAAGTGAATCAATAGGGATGATTGTAAGGCTTGGTCGATAGGCCATTTGTAGGAATGGCTTGTTGGTCATTATATGCATGTCAGTGCACTCTCACTTAATGCATACATTAGTAAATATGTATATAACATGGTATAAGAAGCTCTCATGCTATGTTGTTGATTATGGTAATATAAATGGACCAATCTCGGTTAACAAAAGAAAAGAAAAAATAGTCACGGACATGCATAGTTGAGTCGACTTATACATCATTTTAAATATTACCTATTAGTCTCAAATTAGATAGGATGGTAAATACATTAGTGAAACAAACGATATTGAGTTTATAACATGATGCAAATAGTCCCTCGATACTTGTTGATAATTTTTATCTTTATAGGAGAGTTTGAAAAACTAGATACTATTATGTACTCTGAAGTAATATATATACCAGTGCTGACCTTATTGGTTGCATGTAAATAATATTTTGAATACAAGTGGAAGTTATAAAGCATATATTTAAGATATACGATAAAAAATGGCGTGGAATGAATATAAAGGTATAAAGGTTTAGGGCTAAATACAAGATAAATACAATTGATAAATTCCCATGAGAACCAAGAGAATGAAGACACATATCAAATTACTACCTTGAACTTGCCACGAGTCATGAGGAAAACCAGGTTGGTAGGAGTAAACTTTTGTCTCATATGGAAATACTCCTCATAGATTTGTATTAAATAAAAAGATATCAAGGTAAAGGAAGAAAATAAAAGGATTCAAATAGCCTGGTAATGATTAATTCTTCTATGTAAATGATATGTTCTACAATAAATCACACTCACGTTACTGAATGTAGTAGTGAATAAGTGAAAAGGAATCTAGAACATTGTTATATTTCTACATTAAAGTTACTAACATCGTAAAATTCATGTGAATATGATGTGGAATTCCTATGGAAGGTTATAGAAAAATATCCTTAGCACAGGTATAAATGTGCTGAAAAAAAAAGAAATAAAAAAGCTAACAAAATTGGCACTATAATAGAACAATTAACATTTCCTAGTCATATTTAAAATCGTAATTTTTATATATATTTATAATATTGTTAGTCATAAACAAGTACATGATGACTCTCATTTAATGTATTGGGAAATAATACAGGTAGAGCCAAAGGAGATTGTCTGGCTGAACCAACTATATCTTAAATCGAGAGAAAAAAGATGAGATCTGGCTCTAATATTGAGCTTTGGTTTGGCATAAATACAATGAAATCTTGTACTTCCAAAGAGGATACACGAGATAATAAATATGTGAAAAGGAAAAGTATCTAGCAAGCTTTTCAGGAAAGGAAGCGGGATAGTGAACACCATGGACGATGTTCGTAAAATGGGAGGAGAAAGTAACACCCCTCCATTGTTAGAAATCTCGCTTGGGTAAGATTGGATTACATTGGGTAACATGGAAGAAGAGCCATGATTTTTTTTTTGTAAACAAATGATAAATAATAATTGGAATATATGTATTTAGAAACAAGACACCAAGAAATTAGAGTCTTGCTGAATCAAATTCCATTGGGAAATGAGAATGGATAATTCCTCATGATAAGAATTCCAGATTAAAATCCAGATAAGGTTAATTGATAGGAGATAAATATCCATTAAATTTCATAGTTGGTGTAAGATGCTATGTTTGGAAAAAAACATGAAATCATCGCAAGAGAGAAAGGCAAGCATTTATGGGAAAATCTTAGGCAAGTGGATAAGAATATCCACAAAAGAGGGATGCCTCTAAAAGGAAAATCTATCATGAAAGAAAAGTACTAATACTTGTGGAGGGGGATCAACAAGAGGTTGTTGATGCTTGGATGGCAATATCTTCTTAGCTCGAGGGTGAAATGGAGGAAGGAGTTACTTGTTGGGTGGAAAATATGCGTAATAATTCCAAATAATTCCAGTGTGATGCGAATTTAACTATTACTTCTAACTTTGTTACTAGAACTGTTTGTATGCACAACTACCTCACTTGAAGTGTCTGTATGTGAATTTTAAAGTACTCATAGTTTGGTGATATGCTATTTTTGAACTCCTACACCGAAACAAGAGGTTTTGTGAGTGTGAATCTAGAGAAATGAAGAGCTAAGTGCAATACCGATTACTAATTATTATAATAAATCATTTGCAAGACTAAAATAAAAAGGGAAAATTATAGTTCAAATGGTATTTGTTACAGTGTACTGGGAATTGATATGTTCAAGCATATGGTGGCATGTTACTTTTATCTTTATTTATTTAGCTAGGATGAATGGTGAACACAAAAGAAAGATAATGTGTACCTTACTAAACTAGCTAATACGATTTGTATTATTAAATATATGAGCGAAGATGGTGCTATTTATATCGTCCCGAACCCTGGAAACACATGCAAGGCATGCTACCCTACAATGTTGTATTGGAGAAATACATGATAGACCATTGGGGTAGGAATTGTATGATTGTAGGTGGAAGGTTAGGGAACTTTGATTGTTTATTGAGTAGGAGGTGGTTGATGCTAAAGAGGCATTGGTAGATATCAATTACCTATGATGTTGTAGTAGTGTCGGGTGAAGGGATAATTATGTAGTGATTAGTTTGGTAATACCTATAGTACCCATTCCTATTCAGATAACCAGCACAAGGAACTAGTGGGCATAAGAACTGGTGTTATTTCAGTAAGGGGTGTAAGCGGTAATTTTGGTAGTATGTACCATAGAAGTAAACATATAAATTATCATAATATGGAATACATTTCCATGCATAAAGGAAATCAAGAGGGTCACTTATGAAAAATCAAATAAGGCAATACCATTTTTGGATGCAGAAGGAAAGTAAAGTTATAATTATGATACAACCATAACACAATTGATAACAACATAATATAGTAAACACTTAACAT
The DNA here is from genome assembly GCA_031772625.1 of Pinus tabuliformis. Lineage (NCBI taxonomy): Eukaryota > Viridiplantae > Streptophyta > Pinopsida > Pinales > Pinaceae > Pinus > Pinus tabuliformis. The sequence continues at coordinate 1,578,261,551 of CM062817.1, forward strand.
AAATATTCTTACTGTTACTCCATGTGGGAAGAACAAGTTAAGGTATAATCTAAAATTCAACTATCTAGAGCTATTATATAACAAGGGTGATAGAAGTCAAAATAAGTGTTTCATCAAATCACCCCTAGTATTTACAAGTATCCCTCTCATGTGGATGCAACTTCTATTTACATATATTCTAACCTACAAGTATGAATAAGTTGTGATTATTGTTGGGCCGTTAATATGCCATTATTATTATCACTTTTGAACACTTATTCCACCCATTTCTATTATTCTTCATCATGTCATTTATTATAATTTATTATATAAATCCATTTTATGATGATTTATGCTTCTATGAATGAATATTATTTATTCTCCTTTATTTCTAATAAATTGATGATTATGCAAGATTTTATCAATGATAGTTTTAATAAATCAGCTGTAACATTATTCACCATTTTTAGCCTCCAAGATAATTTCCAGATTGAAGATTTGATCATTAAAAGTGCCAACTCAGAAATTCGCTGGAATAAGAAGTGATGGTTTTGCAGTTGAGATTCTGAGCAAATGAAGCAGAATCTGGAAAATCCGGAACATGGTTTTGTCCAAAATGGACCCAATTAACATTTATTTAAAGAACGGTTTGCCCAAATTTGGCTTGTACTAAGAGAAACGTAGGGTTCTTTGAGCATGATTTTCTCAAATTTGTTGTTGCAGCCGTCCTCCAAATCTCAGCTGCAAAGCCAAATTCGTCTTGCTCTTGTTGAAAGCTGGATGGAAATATATCTTCTTGTTTATCAATTGGTTGGAAAAAATCCAATTTTGTAATAGAAGTCATGTTGTAGTAATCTCTAATGTAACTGCTTTCTGATCTCTCTCTATTTAAATGAAAATAGAGATCAAAGATGGGGGGATTCGAATGATGGAAAAATGATGGAATTGAGGATTTAGAATTAGAGATTTAGAATTAAGAATTCACGATAGGATAGGAGGAAGAAAGGATTATTTCAGGCTGTAAGTCTCAAAGTTGCTGCTGTTGTAATGATTTTACCATTTAATGATTAATACTTGATTTGGGAGTTGTTGTTCATTCTTTTCATCTGAAGTAGCCCAGCAGCATCCGCTGGCGGCTAAGGGCCCAGCCTCTAGTGGAGTACGTTGCTGTTGTGTATGGTATCTTTTGCTGCTGTGTGATGGTTTGATTTATTTCCTATTCTTTTGAATTGCATTATTTTACAGTTTCATGTTTTTATAGTGTGTTATTAGAATATTTTATGGAATTGTTTTATTGCACAAGTTGAGATTGAATCGTGTGGCTGTTCTTTTCCATCATAACAGAGATTATTATCCTTTTCAACTTATATTGTTATGTTGTTCATTTCAAATGTAAAGCTTCGTTGTTCATTTCAAATTATTGGTTATTCGATTCCACTAATCAGAGTTTGCTGTTCGGATTTATTAAATATGATTCGTTGTTTCATTCCTTTAATTATAAGTTTGCTGTCCATTTACTTCGCTATTCAGTTTGGTTGATTAATTGCAAGAGTTTTCTTTTAAAGAGCTTTCCTAGTTTACATTCAATGGCAGCTTTAGTTCAATTTCGATTTCCTTTTGATTGCTTTAAGGCAAGACTGTCAACTGTAGAGAACATTGGTTATTGCTTCCTCGTTCCCAGATTGATTTTCTTGTTCCAGTTTGATTTCAATTGCATCAATATCCGGAGGAATGAGTTATTGCTACTGTATCCTCGATTGATGGTTGTTTGAGTGAATGATTTAGTTTAAGAACATTTCATTTTCTTACTATTCCATTTCTTAATTGTTGTTCCATTTCTTATCTGTCGTTCCATTTCCTGTTATTCACATTATCTTTGCTTTGGTGTGAAGAACGATCTGAAACTGTAGTGGGCATTGGCATTTGCCGTCTAGTCCCCAAATTGATGATCTGTTCCTGGATTACTTTTGGTTACATCAGTTTCCAAAGGGATGAGTTATTGCTACTGAACCCTTGACTGATACATTGCTTATTTTTCCGAATGCATGATTTAAGTCTTAAAGTGCTTTGTTGTAAGTAGATTTTATTTCCAGCTTTCATTTACTTTTGGATTTTGAGCACTATACTGCAGAACATTACTCTTGAGTAAATAGCCGCCTCAGACTAAGTACACTCTTGAAATAAAAAGTCGTCCATGGGTTGATAATTAATGTGAAGGTAATTAGGAGTTAAAAAGACACCTTTTTATCGCTCCACATTTTGGCGTCGTTGCCGGGGAGAGTGTAGCCATTTTTAAAGAGTAGTGTGCATCTGATGAGTGCCTGTTAAGAGAGAATTGGGTATTAAAAACGGAAGGCAAGAACCTGCGTACGGAGCATGTAAAAGCCCTGCTCCCCCGACCGCTTTCCAGCAGGACTGTCAAAGATCCTAGGGTAGAAATAGATGTTTGAATTCTTTAAAAGAAAGAAAATATAAATTTTGAAAAACAAATCTCATGATTTCTCTCAAGTGGAGATGTAAGCACCACCCATTTCACTAACCGATTGATAGGAACATTTGAAGAAGGGGCCTCAAAGAAACTCATGAAGAACATCTTCTATTATGGTAAGAAATGGATCACATTTTTACTTTTGAATTTCCTATCAAAGATCTAGGAGGAGTGACACAAATGCACATAATTCCCCCATTGTCTCCACCAAATTTTCATGGCTTAACAAATGAAGATCCAGATACATTCTTATTTGAGTTCGAAATACTTTGTAGAGGATATGATTATTGTACTAATGATCAAATATTGAAAGTGTTTCCTCTTACTCCAAAAGGAGCAGCTCTCCAATGGTTCATGAGCCTAGGTGGGAATTGCATCCAAACATGGGAGGACATGAAGAACATATTCTTGAAGAAGTACCAAGACTATTGCAAATCCAATGAAGATATTTTCGGTATGATACAAGGGGAAGATGAAAGTTCGGAGGATTATATAGATCGGTTTCATTATAACCTTCAAAAATCAAAGCATAAGCATTTGGAAAAAGAGATCTTAAAAACACTCCTTCTTAAAGGAATCAAAGATGAATTTTTAGAACTCTTAAATCTGATAGGAAAAGGTGATGTTTTTCAGTTATCATATGATGATGTTTGTGAATTGTGCATAAGGTATTCAAGAGGAATCTCCGAGGCTGGTAAGAATTCTAGAGATGTTTGTTCTTTCTTTTCCAAATCTGCTACAAGAATAGGAGACATAAGAGCTGAAATCAATACTTTATTTGAAAATTTTAAAGTTGAATTTATTAGCTCTCTAAGTTCAAAATTGGATGCTTTGCAGGTTCCGAAAAATCAAGAATTTGATGAATTGTTTTCCACTCATGACCGAAAGGAGCAGTCCATAGATAGTTGTTTTTCCTTATCTAGGATGGAAGTAGCATATCAAAGAGATGAGGAAGATGCAACAAAGTCAAAACCATGGAAAACATGGCCTACAGGTATGGTTCAAAACACTTCCTCTTCATTCTCTTACTTGCATAATCCATTATGGAATACTAATGTGTTAGGGCAGCCATGTCAATTTCAATATAACCACCAATCTTGTTTACAAGTTGGGCATGGTTCATCTTATGATGCCATGACTACTCTCCCTCATCTTGTAGCACAAACATATTCTCCATATTTTTCACCAGCTCTTCCACAACATCATGCTTGTATACCAAATTCATCCACTCAAGCCAATCAACCACATCATCACAATGCTCCATTCCTTACACATTTTCCTGCTCAACTAATTCCACACCCTCACCATAATAAGCCAGTACAACATGCTTACAATGTTGAACTGCCAAATTTACCCACCCTTCCCACCCATTCTATCTTACATGCACCATTAGAGAAAACATATAATGAGATTCAGAATGTTTCAAATTCAAAAATTGTGGAAGCTATGGAAGAAAATGAGGTTTCTTATAGTATGTATCAACAAGCTATTTTAAAAGCTCAAGAACTTCATGACCTGATGGATATGAGAAATCAAGAAAGTAACGGATACATTGAACATTGGTTTCACTCCATCATTTGTTTGCAACATCACTCTATGCTTCAACAATTTTTGATACCATTTTTTGAAGGGAAGTTCGCTTATCATACCCTAATATCCATTGGAAGTACTCCTATACATAGTCATATTCATTTTTCAAATTGAAATAGGTTAGTGTAGAAAATAAAATAAATAAGGGAATAAATAAATGCATTTTGTTTTTTTTTGTAAAACTAGTTGTTTCTTTTGTTGCAACACGCTATTGAAATTAACGTCGATGATAAATGTTTCAATTCATTTGTGTATGTAGATGATTTATAATAGAAATAAAAATTCTACAAACACTTATATTCATCTTTATCATCAATATGAAAAAATGGTTGAATATCATTTTTTTGGCTTACGGGCTTGATAAGATTTCTGGAAAAACATTCGGGAAAGTCATGTTTTGAGGGACCAAAAGTGAATATTTTTAAAACCTGTTTCTACCCTAGGTAGCCCTCGATGTCTACTTTCTAACCCAATTTGAACCACTCAATTTGGATTTGAAACGAAAAAGTTAGAAACAAAACATTGGCAGGGTGTCTAGTGGGCAGCTCAGGAACAGAGTTGGGATAGTCAGTTTTTTGAGGCATAAATGTTTGAATTTTTAAAACATGTTACTGTGGTGGATTCCCCTATGAATATAGTTTACAATGCAATCAGAATAACTCATTTTTGATATCTTATGGGGAAGTTATGATCAAAATACTGATTGTCTATCGTAAATCAACACTCTTAAAACTTTGTCTTTCCAGCTGTTCCTTAAAGTATTTGGCCTATCAATTCTTCTTGTCTTCAAAACCTATTTCTATTGGAGATAAATAAATGAATATATTTTCATTTCCAATTTAAATCATTCGAATCCGACATCAAACGAAAAACCTATGCTTAAAACATTAACTATTGGTCTGAGCTGGGTAATCGAAAATGACTCCGTTATGCAGGTTGTTCTAACTAAAATTGACATATCATATCATTGAATTTTTAAAACTTGTTTCTATTGGAGATATTCCTTTGAATTAGCTCTCATTTCGCTTTGGAATCACTCAATTTGGACGAAAAACAAAGAAGTTATGATTAAAACACCGCTGTTTAGTATGGTCAACCACTGCTCTCCCGCAGGTGACAAATAAATTTTACTTTGATATTTTCTCTGTGGATTTGTTACATAAAGTAACTACTTGTTAGTTTTTTGCATAATTCTTAGATTAGGGGAGCCCGATCACCTCTCTTTATCCATGATTTGATGTCTTATTGCAGGTAGACACTCATTTTTTGCAAGTCTTGGGAAAATAAAGAAGGTCAATTTATGGACGAGTGATTTTTGAAAGAAATTTTAATGAAACAAAGGAATTTCATCCAATTCATTACCCAACGGATTCATAATAGAAGAAATGAAGAATTGACTTCGATTTGAAGATTCATGTCTTATCACTGCTGCCAAAACATTTTTCAAAAATATCATTTTTTACATAATATCATAGTTGTTGTAACTTAATTTACATATTGTCTTTAAATAAAATGTTGTTTATTTTCTAATTTCTCTTATATTTTGTGTTTCAGGTATTGCTTCATTCAAAGTGTAACTCATCCTCAGCATCAATGCCGTGAACAGCTATTTTTTTTTTGCATGTTTGCATTTTATGATTGTCCATTTTGTTGTTCCTTTCTGAATGGAACAACACTTCTGCACTTTCATGTTTTGCTGTTCCTTTCTGAATGGAACAACACTTCTGCACTTTCACGTTTTGCTGTTCCTTTTCGAATGGAACAACACTTCTGCACTTTTCATTTTTGCTGTTCCTTTTCCAAAGGAACGACACTTGCGTTTTTGTTGTTCCTTTTCCAAAGAAATGACACTTTTCGTTTTTGTTGTTCCTTTTCCAAAGGAACGACACTTTTCATTTTTGCTGTTCCTTTTCCAAAGGAATGGCACTTGCATTTTTGATGTTCTTTTTCCAAAGGAACAACACTTTTGATTTTTGAAAAGGAACGACACTTCCGTTTTTGCTGTTCCTTTTCTAAAGGAATGACACTTTTAGTTTATGTTGTTCATTTTTCCAAAGGAACGGCATTCGCATTTTCACACCTTTTTTTTGTGTGTATTTTTGCTTTTTTGTGTGCATTTCCTTTGTTGTTCCCTACACGAGACACCACTTTTTGAGTGTTTTTGTTGTTCCTTCAAAAGAGCAACACTTTGGGAGTATTTTCGAGAGCAACCCTTCCTTCCTCTTGTGGAATTATTCTTAGTTCATCTCAACCGCATTTTATTGATTCCCTTTCATGGCATGAAGTACACTATTTTTATGAAGACAAGAATTATCGATTCTTTTGAAGCAAGTTAATATCATTGATGTTATCATCTTTAATAGGACAGCTCCTTGATGATAGCTTATTTTCAAAAGGGACACAATTATTTATATACTACTTTACTGCATTGTTTTCTGCTGTACATGATACTAATTGATCATCTTAATACCATGCTGGTTCCATCCTTCTTGGTTATAATCTTCTATGTCTATAATAAATAAGATTATGGGTATATTTTTTTTCTATTGACATGTTCAACTTCTTTCACCATCCCTACTCTTAAGGAGTACTAAGCCTCCCTCTTTTTATTATAAAAATGTGTAATAACAACAAAATTTTGTTTGTAGATGGAGGATAGGGGGTCTCATTACGAGGCAGCCTACCATGTTCATAAGGCTGTAACAAAGTAACATTCCCATTATGGCCACCACACCAGGGTTATGATACACTGGATAGCCAGATTATCCTTGGAACAGGAGGTCTCATCACGAGCCGGCCTGATCACTTCTGCTACATCCCAATGAATGGCAGTGTGGTTATCTGGTTACCACGCCAGCGCACTAGTCTTTTCTGTAAGAACAACACTGAAACTCTCTAGTTATAAATTGAGGATTCTGGCTCATATGGGTTAAAAAGCAACCCTGCCGAGGCTATGAATGCCTGCCGGTAGCAGAGGCTCTGCTTATGGTATTGAAGTTATATCTTATCATCAATTATTACTATAATACCCTTTTCTTATTTTTTCTTTTTATCAAAGAAGTTATTTCCTTAATTGATTTTTCCTTATTTTGAACCTTTATGCATGAGAAATTGTTTTATGATCAATCGCATCATTTTCAGCTAGCATACTATCAGTAAAGCATCTTTTTGGCATATTGTTGTTCTTTTTATCTTTTTCATAACTTATCATCAATCCTAAGCGTCCTATCTCTTATTCATAACTATCTTTACATACTCTGCTCTCATTATAACCATAACTCTCACTGTCCTATCATTGATAAGTGTACTCTGCTTCATTTACTGATATATTGTTCATTCTTGTGCCTTGCCGTCAACATAACCCCTCTCATACGCTTTATGGTCATGGAATTCATTTTCCAATTGGAGGGGGGGGGGAATGTATGCATTATGGGATTGCATGCGATATGATTACTGCACTCTTCCATAACTTGTTGATTTGACAAAATATTAATATTCAATGTATACAAAAGTTTTTCTGACTGAAAGTTTTGCATGCATCTTATCTATTTCTCTTCAAAGCTAACACTATGGATTCAAGAACATTGTATGCAAAATAGTGATTTGTTTACAGGAGAACAAAAAGTATGGGGGGAAACTCTATTCGCAACATGACCACACTATTGCAACTAACAGAAGAGGCTCGAGCAACTCATGAACGTGAACAATTCTTCAAACATGATGTGCTTACCTGGATCCCACCTTTTGCATCACTTTCAGTGCCAACTCTGCCTACATCAGTTTCAACAAATGCCAGTACATATATGTCATTCCACATTTTTCTTTTTGGAGGTAAAACTTGAGGTAAAATAGCATAATTTTCTGATTTATTACGAATTTAGGAGAATTTAATGAAATCCATTTTGAGCATTATTTATCATCCTTCATTCCACATCTTTACCACTTCTCCTTTTTCAGCGGCATATTATCTTTCAGTTTGGGGGAGTGTTGCTTTCATTCTTTTCTTTCTTATGACCATGTCATTCATATTCTTTATCATCCATTGTTATTCTTATTCATTCTCAACACCTCCCTTACTCCATGTTGTTTTACACCAAGCATAGACTTCAACAGATAGTAGCAACCACCTCTATTTGTTTTCTAGCATCGCATGAGGGCATGCTAATTTTTCAAAGAGGGGGAGGAATTGCTACGCATGATGGATGTTTGAATTGCTACGCATGATGGATGTTTTCTATTTTCTTTCTCATTTAAGGCATACAATTTCACAGTAGAAATTGATTTCCATAATATTTTTAAAGCTATGAACTCAATTCTTGTGATTTTTGGAAAACACAGACGTATCATTAATAAAAACCCAGACAATTTCAAGATAAATTGGTTCATAAAATTTCGGAAATCATGCACTCTCACCTACAGCCATTTTGTTTATATCTCATGATCCGTGCATCAAAACAGTCTGATTTTTTGGATCATAAAGGAATTCATATATTATAAATTTACTTGCCAAATTTCAACAAAAGCTGGTTTGTAGTTTTTGAGAAAATGGTTAATGAAGTTTGTTGTTACTTATATCATATTTTGTTGCAACTTCATATATACATATAGTTGAATGTCAATGTAAAAATTGTTATGCCTTCATCAAGATTACTAAAAGAAAATATTCATTAATTAAGGAAGAATTCATTTGTTCTATCCATTTCATGAGCTGAGATGAACATATTTTTTATTGCTTGGTTAACACATGGGTTTTTGTCTTTGGATTGCATGAGGACATGCAATATATTCAGTGTTCATTGCATGATGACATGCAACATATTGAGTGTGGGGGTATGTTGGGCCGTTAATATGCCATTATTATTATCCGTTTTGAACACTTATTCCACCCATTTCTATTATTCTTCATCATGTCATTTATTATAATTTATTATATAAATCCATTTTATGATGATTTATGCTTCTATGAATGAATATTATTTATTCTCATTTATTTCTAATAAAATGATGATTATGCATGATTTTATCAATGATAGTTTTAATAAATCAGTTGTAACATTATTCACCATTTTTAGCCTCCAAGATAATTTCCAGATTGAATATTTGATCATTAAAAGTGCCAACTCAGAAATTCGTTGGAATAAGAAGTGACGGTTTTGCGGTTGAGATTCTGAGCAAATGATGCAGAATATGGAAAATCTGAAACATGGGTTTTGTCCGGAACGGACCCAATTAACTTTATCAAGGAATGGTTTTCCTAAATTCGGCTTGTACTGAGAGAAATGTCGGGTTCTTTGAGCACGATTTTCTCAGATTTGTTGTTGTGGCCATCCTCCAAATCTCAGCTGCAAAGCCAAATTCGTCTTGCTCTTGTTGAAAGCTGGATGGAAATATATCTTCTTGTTTATCAATTGGTTGGAAACAATCCAATTTTGTAATAGAAGTCATGTTGTAGTTATCTCTATTGTAACTTGTCCCTGATCTCTCTCTATTTAAATGAAAACAGAGATCAGAGATGGGGGGATTCGAATGATGGAAAAATGATGGAATTGAAGATTTAGAATTAGAGACTTAGAATTAAGAATTCATGATAGGATAGGAGGAACAAAGGATTGTTTCAGGTTGTAAGTCTCAAAGCTGTTGCTGATGTAATGATTTTACCATTTAATGGTTAATACCTGATTTGGGAGTTGTTGTTCATTCTTTTCATCTAAAGTAGCCCAACAGCATCCGCTGGCGGCTAAGGGCACAGCCCCTGGTGGAGTACGCTGCTACTATGTATCATATCTTTACAATTGTTGCTATGTGATGGTTTGATTTATTTCCTATTCTTTTGAATTGCATTATTTTACAGTTTCATGTTTTTATAGTGTGTTGTTAGAATATTTTATGGAATTGTTTTATTGCAAAAGTTGAGATTGAATCGCGTGGTTGTTCTTTTCCATCATAACAGAGATTATTATCCTTTTCAACTTATATTTTTATGCTGTTCATTTCAAATGTAAAGCTTCGCTGTTCATTTCAGATTGTTGGTTATTCGATTCCACTAATCAGAGTTTGCTGTTCGGATTTATTAAATAATATTCGTTGTTTAATTCCTTTAATTATAAGTTTGTTGTCCATTTACTTCGCTTTTCAGTTTGGTTGATTAATTGCAAGAGTTTTCTTTTAAAGAGCTTTCCTAGTTTACTTTCAGTGGCATCTTTAGTTCAATTTTGATTTCCTTTTGATTGCTTTAAAGCAGGACTGTCAACTGTAGAGAAAATTGGTTATTGCTTCCTTGTTCCCAGATTGGTTGTCTTGTTCCGGTTTGATTTCAATTGCATCAATATCCAGAGGAATGAGTTATTGCTACTATATCCTTGATTGATGGTTGTTTGAGTGAATGATTTAGTTTAAGAACATTTCAGTTTCTTTCTATTCCATTTCTTAATTGTTGTTCCATTTCTTATCTGTTGTTCCATTTCCTGTTATTCGCATTATCTTTGCTTTGGTGTGAAGAACGATCTGAAACTGTAGTGGGAATTGGCATTTGCTATCTAGTCCCCAGATTGGTGATCCATTCCTTGATCACTTTTTGTTACATCAGTTTCCAAAGGGATGAGTTATTGCTACTGGACCCTTGACTGATACATTGCTTATTTTTCTGAATGGATGATTTAAGTCTTAAAGTGCTTTGTTGTAAGTAGATTTTATTTCCAGCTTTCATTTACATTTGGATTTTGAGCACTATACTGCAAAACATTACTCTTGAGTAAATAGCCGCCTCAGACTGAGTACACTCTTGAAATAAAAAGTCGTCCATGGGTTGATAATTAATGTGAAGGTACTTAGGAGTTAAAAAGACACCTTTTTATTGCTCCACAATTATAATCATCATAACCTGAACCTCCAAGCAAGAAGAACTCTTCTATGAGCTATGTAATTTCGTGATTTCCGAAATAGAAAATAGACCTTTGTGAGGATGCAATTCTATTAGCATGGGTCTGCTGATTCAAGACCCAAAAATTATTCAAGAGCATCAATGAAAAAGGATTGCCTCATACCTGCAAACGAGACACAAATTAAGCAATAATATCGAGAGCAACACATCTTAATAGGGAAAGGGTTACAACCCTCAATTTAATAAAATCATGTCACTGGTTACGTGTTACAGAGTTCCAGGTTATCGCCTTCTCCTTGGTAACATGAATCAAACACAACATAAATTATCTTACAGTCTTGATGTAGAGTATCCAAGATAATCGAATTAAAAGTAGAAAACAAAACCAACAAGGTTACAAGTAAATCGAGAGGACATTTATCACCTGCATGAAGTATTGAATGTGTCTTGCTTCAAATAAAATGATGGAGAGGAAGTTATGAATGAATAGTATCCCAATATTTGCGTTGTAAGAAAAACTCAAAAGTATTAGCAAGGAGACATCGATTATGTAGAGAATGCTTCGATTTCAAAAAACTACAACTAAATCCCAAATGTTGGAATGTTAAACGACACATAGAGTGCAAGAATTGTGATTTTGCGGTAAGTGCCATAACTTGTAGTAGTGGCTAGAGATAACACATAGGATTATATTTGAACGAATCTTGTTTATGCACTAGGTTAGTGAAATCCTTTGAGTAACCCTCTCTAGTTACCACGAGGGTTCATCCCATGATGCGAAACTAGGGTTTTCTATCAAAAAAAAAAAAATTCTAACCATGACAATAGAGTAATGATATAGAAAGGACTTGGGACTAGTTTCAACCAGGCATGGCATGAAGTGTCAGTTGAACATACCACTACAAGATAGGAATTAGTTCTAAAAAATAGTGTAGAAAATGAAGGATAAATGACATGAACTGAGTTGTTTAAGCTAAGACAAATCTGGCTAAAAAGATCAGCGTGCCCATGTGGGAACGATTAAGGTGGATGGAAAACAAACCTATAGATATAGGTTGTGGTCCAAGATGATGACTCCTCGTACCTTGCACAAAATACACCCATGGTTACATCGGGTGACGAAACCTAGAAGGCCATGAATCTGTTAACAAATGGTTTCCATTCTTTATATGAATCCAGAAAAAAATCAATGCAACTGGTGCCTACTTGTAATGGATGTCAACCACCAATTCATGCCATAGGTGAATCCAAAATTTTTCTCGAACCCTAAATCACGGAATCTAATATTTGAATATAGAGGTGAGAGAGATAAAATCCCCTTCGAATCAGAATGATAGTGGGAACCCAAAATCGAGTGAAGAACTTTGCCACCGCGAAATGTCAGGAATGATATCGAAGCGAAGAAGATAGACCATGCTAATGATTAGAATCCTTTTGAAAAATTACCTGAGAAAGACACCAAGCTGAGAAGTGGTATGGTCTCCTCCATGGAAAATAGAAAGCTCTGGCCATGTTGTTGCCACACTAAGAAGGAACATGTGATGCAAGAAACACTCTTAGGAAATCAGAAATATTGTAGCGAAAGGTGGAAATAGGTAACCTGACCATGATCATGGTGCTAGGAGAGACCCAACCTAGCCATGGTGATAGTCTATGCCCAATTGTGCCCTCATGGCCTATGAAAAGTTGTAGCCATAGGGCCAAGGTATTCCATGTGAAAATTCCTAGACTCGAAGGAACCCCTACTGTAGAAAACATGAATCTACTTCACCTACTTGATTTTTAAATTACATTCATCAAGTTATTCTTCTGAATACTAAATAAAATTACTTCTATAGCTTACACTAATTAAATATTTGATCTCATGAAATAGAAAATATAGCAAAGAACAAGATATATAAGGCACACATATTTTTGGACACAATAGTTCCCAAAAAATCCCAATGCGGGAAAAACAACGGAATAGTTATGAGGGTTTATTATTATGCAATATAAATATCTAAATACAAATCTAGGATTTAGATCTATCAATCCTTTACAGGATAAAATACTAGCGAAAAATATGAGTGAGTTTTACCTCACTTCACGCGGCAGAATTTTGGTTAATCCAACACAATACTCACTAACTCTAGCTAGTTCTACATTGGCCTTCTGTAGCCTTCACGTCAGCCTTTCATGCTTTGTGTCAGCACCACATCACCTCTTCTGACCTCTACATCAACTATCCCCATGTTGTAGCACTTTCTGATAGTCCTAGTTGTTCCTGACAATTCTATATTCTGTGTGAGAGATAACTTCTTCCTCTTCGCAGTTCTTTCTCACTCTGCGTCAAGACAATGTGGGCCCAAACTGGCCCAACGTCAGCTCTCCCATCTACTGCACTACCTCTCTGCAAGCTCTCTCCACCTCTTTGTTAGTATTCTCTAGAAAGTCCTTCTCCCAGATTCTCACTGCCCCTCTACTGCTGAATGATCACTTAGTTTGAATTTCTCACTTTCCTAGCCCTAGAAATCAAACTACAGATCAATTCTCTCTCTCTTTCTCTGTGTTTCCAAATGAACCCCAAGCCTCCATTTTATACTTTTCCTATTGAGTCTTCAATGACCGAGATTAAGTCTCTAATCAACGATAAGATTAAAACATGACTTGATCCACGTTACAGATCATTCTCACACATATTTTGATTAATTCCAATTAATATTTTAATTTCCCTAAGTTTAGACTTAGGAACCCTATTAATAATATTAATTATTTCAATAAAATACAATTTGGGTGGAATTTCATGAAACGGTTTCTAAGATCTTTAGAAATAATCAAACTTAGCCTCTCCACCAATTTTCAAGGCTAGACCACTGCTACCAAAACCTAAAACTCCCTCTTAGTGAGGAAAGTGCTCTCGCAACAATTCCTAGCTGCATGTTTCTGTATTTCTAAAGCACCTCTTTTCTGCACTGCTACTTCCACCAACATTATGTTATTGCTGTTACCATACTACTACCCTTGAGACTGCCACTACCACTACTGCATCTGTATTAGATCTCTGTCTCAAACATTGCATCTTCTATGCTCTTGGCACTACCACTACTAACATTTCATCTGTACTGCAACTTAGTTACTGAGAGAAAGAACTGAAGAACACACAAAATTAGCTGAACTTGACTATGGTCAGAATAATAAAATGAATGTTGGAATCTGACTGTTATTGATTCTGACCCTCTAAATCTTCTGTGCTATTGCTAACTCCTACACTGTGCCAACTACACTTTTGCAAACCTTGCTCGACAATGATCAATATTTGGTCCCAAGATACTGCATAGATCCTCCAAACACTCCACTGCATCATCTGACACTAAGTCCATCTGGCTACTGCTAAACCTTGGGCTGTCGTAGAAAGCAATTGATCAAAGAGGTGGACTCCTCAAGGATCCTGCTCACATGTAGTCCTCCCAAATACAACTCAATATCACCCCATCTCCCTCCAGGAGATGTGTGGGCACTCATGGAAAAATCATCCTCATCAATATTTATGAAGAAGCTCGAGGATCATGTTTCGCATCCTTGTCAATTCTCTTCAAAGGACATCGGGACGCATAATGGCCCATCTTGCCACAGTTGAAATATTTCACATTTGAAATGTCCTTCTTTCACTTCAACTTTTTTTGTCCCCTTGATGCTCTAGCTATGTCATCCCCCTTCTCCTCCATCTTTGTGCCACTCCCACTGCTGCCACTGAGGTTTACCTTCACTAGGTCCCTCCTTAGCTCCTCATGTTGACGAGCTGCCCACATCTCCTATGATAAAGGTAGTTTTTCCCTACCCAATATGCATTGGATGAAAAATTACAGTTTATCAAAGACTCCACTCAGAGCTATCCTCACCATCGCAGTTAGCTGTGGAGTGGACCCCATTATAACAAGATAGTCTCTAATGTCCTAAAGACACTGAAGATAGAGGTTCATCCCTTTTCCTCTCTTCATCAAAGTTTGGTGCAACTTCTACTCTAAATACATCTTTTGTTGTTCGGAAGAGCCTTTATATAGAGGCAACAAGGCTTCCCACATCTCTCGATCTATATCCTTGCTATGTAAGTGTGAGACCACATGATCTCGAACTCCATCGAGAATGAGCCTCTTTTCCTTCCCCTACTCATCTTTGTACATGTTCTTTTGATTACTTCCGGCACGAACGACTACAACACTCTTGACGTATGCCTCAAGATCGTACTACTCTAAAGCAACTAAGACTCTAGTCTTCCATATGACATAGTTGGAGGCTCCTTCCAACTTGTCCTCATGTTTGAGCCCATGTGATTCCATCTCACCCAACTGTCAAACGAACACCTATTGTCACTGCTTAGCACTTCTCAGTTTCTCAGCAAGTGAGATATTCAAACTTTCTGGCGGAAGGTTCTCTGAGGAGAAAATTATCCTTCTACATATCTTCATTCTTTTCCAATGGATTTCTACCCCGACATAAATTGTACCCTTCAAGCACTATGCTAAGGCTCTGTGTCACTCCCTCTACCCCTATAAACTCACGAATTGGAAATCATACCACTCTATTATCTCACTCAGAGATAGATTTCCTCGGATGTGCTTCTAGGCAAGGATTGTGCAATCCCTTCAAGTGGATTCAAATTTCTTCCAAGTGGAGCTTTCAGCCTCACTACTTAGCACTGGATCTGCTCTTCTTGTTTCAAAATAAATTATCTAATACCATGTGAAAAATTCTAAACTCGACGGAACCCCTACTGCAACAAATATGAATCTACTTCACCTACTTGTTTTTTAAATTACATTCAACAAGTTATTCTTCTAAATACTGAAGAAAATTACTTGTGCAACCTACACGAATTAAATATTTGATTTCATGAAACATAAAACAAAGAAAATAGCAAGATACATAGGACACACTTATTTTTGGACACAATAGTCCCTGGAAAAACCCAATGTGGGAAAACCGGTGCAACAGTTCTGAGGGTTTATTATTATGTAGGAGAAATATTTGAATACAAATTTAGGATGCTCATCTAGCAATCCTTTATAGAGAAAAAGGTTGGCAGAAAATTTGAGTGAGGTTTACCTCACTTCACCGGCTGAATTCTGGATCATCTCGCACAATAATCACCAAGCCCAGCTATTTCTACATTGGCCTTACCTAGGCTCTGTATCAGGACTTCGTTGGGCCAAACTTGCCCAATGTGAGCTCTCCCACCTACTGCACTGCCTCTTTGCAAGCTCTCTCCACCTCTCTTTTAGTATTCTCCCAAAAGTCCTTGTCTCGAAGTCTCACTACCCCTTTGCTACTGAATGATCATTTAATTTCCCCTTTGCTACTAAATGATCATTTAATTTGAATTTCTCAGCTTCCTAGCCCCAAAAATTGAACTTCATATCAATTTTTTTTCTCTCTCTCTCTCTCTCTCTCTCTCTCTCTCTCTCTCTCTCTCTCTCTCTCTCTCTCTCTCTCTCTCTCTCTCTCTGTGTTTCCAAATTAACCCCAAGCCTCATTTTTATACTTTTATGTTGAGTCTTCAATGACCGAGATTAAGTCTCTAATAAACGTCTAAGATTAAAACATGACTTGATCCACCTTCTAGATCATTCTCACCCATATTTTGATTAGTACCCTTTAATATTTTAATTTCCCTAAGTTTAGACTTAGGAACCCCATTAACAATATTAATTATTTTAATAAAATACAATCCAGGTTGAATTCCATCAAATTGTTTATGGGTTCTTTATAACTCATGCGCCTTAGCCTCTCCACTAATTTTCAAGGCTAGAGAACTTGATATTCTACCAAAACCTAGCACTTCATCTTAGCAAGGAAAGTTCTCTAACAACAATGTCCACCTACATGCTATTCTGTTTTTGAAGCACCTCCTTTCTGCACTGTTGCTGCCACCAACACTGTGTTGCTGCTGCTATTGTACTTCTGCCCATGACACATCCACTGCCACTACTACATATGTACTACATCTCCCTCTCAAACATTGCATCTGTTATGCTATTAGCACTATAATTGCTAACACTGCATCGATAGTGAAACTCAGTTTCTGAGAGAAGAAGCTGAAAAATAACCAAAATTAGTTGAACTTAATTGTGTTCAACATAATACAATGAGTGTTGGAATTTGACTACTACTGATTCTGACCCTATGAATCTTCTGCATTGCTACTAACTCTTCCACTGTTCCCACTACACTGATTCCAAACGTGCTCTGCGCTGATCAGTCTCTGGTCCAAAGATACTACATCTTTCCTCCAAACATTTCACTAGATCATCTAACGCTAAGTCTATCTCTTTACTGGTGAATATTGGGCTCCCGTAGCAAGTAATTGATCCAAAAGGTGCACTCCTCAAGGATCCTTCCCACATGTATTTCTCCCTAATACAACTAAATATCACCCCATATCCCTCTTGGAGATGAGTGGACACTCATGGAAAACTCATCCTCATCAATCTTTATTGAAACATCCTTGGCATCATGTTTGTCATCCTTTTCATTTCTCTTCAAAGGACACTAGGATGCATAATGTCCCATCTCGCTACAATGTAAACATTTGAACTTCAAAATGTCATTCTTTTGTTTCGACCTTTGTTGTTACTTTAATGCTAGAGTTGTGATATCCTCCTCCTCCTTTGTATTTATGCCACTCGCACTGGTGCCACTCAGGTTTACCTTCACTAGGTCCCTCCTTAACTCCTCGTCTTGAATACCCACCAACATCTCCTCCCATGAAGGTATTTTTTCTCTTTGCAATATGCTTTTGAAAAAAACTTGCCATTCATCTGAGACTCCATTCAGAGCTATCCTCACCATTGCGGTTCACTGAGGAGTGGACCCCACTGTAGCAAGATAGACTCTAGTGTCATGAAGACACTGAAGATAGAGGTTCATCACTTCTCCTTTCTGCATCAAAGTCCATTGGAACTTCTACTCTAAATACATCTTCCATTGTTTGGAAGAGTGTTCATACATAGATGACAAGGCTTTCAACATCTCTCAGGCTATATCCTTACCCTGTAAGTGTGAGACCAAATGATCTCGAAATGTATCGAGAATGATCCTCTTTTGCTTCCCCTACATAGCTTTGTACTTCTTCTTTTGATCATTGTCAGCAAGAAAAGGAACAATGCTATTGACAAGGGCCTCGAGATCATACTCCTACATAACAACTAATATTTTGGTCTTCCATATGACATAGTTGAAAGCTCCTTCCAACCTGTCATGATCTCTAAGCCCATACAATGCCATCTCAAACAACTGTCGAGCCAACTCCTCTCATCACTACTTAGCACTGCTTAGCTGCTCAACAAGTGAGAAATTCTAACATTCTAGCAGAAGGTTCTTTGAGGAGAAAATTCCTCTTCTACATGTCTTCATTCTTTTCCAGCGTATTTATGCCCCAACAAAAATTGTGCCCTTCAAGCACTGTGTTGAGGCCTTGTGTCACTCCCTCTATCTCTGCAAACTCATGAACTAGAAATCGTACCTCTCTGTCATCTCATTCGTAGATATATTTCCTCGCAGTCGCTTCCTAGCAAGTACGATGCAATCCCTTCAAGGGGATTTCAATTTCTACCAAGTAAATCTTTTGGCATCACTTCTGAGTAGTAGATCTGGTCTTCCTATTTCGAAATGAATGCTCTAATACCATGTGAAAATTCCTAGACTCAAAGGAACCCCTACTGGAGAAAATATGAATCTACTTCACCTACTTGTATTTTAAATTACATTCATTGAGATATTCTTTTGAATACTGAAGAAAATTACTTCTGCAACCTACACTAATTAAATATTTGATCTCATGAAACAAAAAACAAAGAAAAGAACAAAATACATAGGACACACATATTTTTGGACACAATAGTCCCCAGAAAAAACCAATGCATGAAAGCCAGTGTGGAAGTTCTGAGGGTTTATTATTATGCAGAAAAAGCATCTGAATACAAATCTAGGATTCTCATCTAGCAATCCTTTATAGAGAAACATTCTGGGGGAAAATTTGAGTGAGTTTTACCTCACTTCACCAGGCAAAATTTTCGCTGATCCGACAAAAGACTAGCTAACCCCGACTATATATGCATTATCACTATGTAGAATCTACATCAACCTTTTAGGATTTGCGTGAAGACTCTCTGGGACTAGATTGGCCAATCGTCAACTCTCTCCACTATGACACTACTTCTTTGCAAGCTCTCTCTGCCTCTCTGCCAGTATTCTCCATAAAGTCCTTCTCCTAGATTATCAGTGCCCCTCTGGTACTGAATGATTACTTAGGTCAAATTTCTCAGCTTCCTAGACCCAGAAATCGAACTCTAGATTAATTCTCTCTCTCTCTCTCTCTCTCTCTCTCTCTCTCTCTCTCTCTCTCTCTCTCTCTCTCTCTCTCTCTCTCTCTCTCTCTCTCCCTAATTTTAGACTTAGGAACCCCATTAAAAATATTAATTGTTTTCATAAAGTACAATCCAGGCGGAATTTCACCAAACATTTCTTGGGTGCTTTAGAAATTATGTGCATTAGCCTCCCCGCTAATTTTCAAGGCTAGAGCACTTTCGATGCTATAACCAAATAACACTCCATCTTAGCGAGGAGAGTGCTCTAGCAAAAATTTCCATGTACATGCTACTCTATTTTTGAAGCGCCACCTTTCTGCACTGTTGTTTCCACCAACAATGTGCTACTACTACTACTATACTGCTACCCATGACATTGTCACTTGCAGTGTTGCATATATACTACAACTTGCTCTCAAATGTTGCATCTGCTATGCTCATAGCACTACCAATGTTAACAGTACATCTGTACTACAACTCAGTTTCTAAGAGGAGCAATTGAAAAGCATCGAAAGTTACCTGAACTTAATTGTCTTCAACATAATACAATTAATGTTGGAATCTAACTGTTGCTGATTCTAACCCTCCGAATCTTCTACACTGTTGTTGTATCTTGCATTGTGCCAACTGCACTGCTGCCAACCTTGCTTTGTGCTGATTAGTATCTCATCCCATGCTACTGCATATATCCTCTGAACACTCCACTACATCATCTAACACTAAGTCCAGCTTTCTAATCCTGAATCTTGGGCTCCCGTAGCATGGATTTGATCTAAGAGGCAAGCTCCTCAAGGATGCTACCCACATGTAGTTCACCCAACCAAAACTGAATATCACCCCATCTCCCTCCTAGAGATGTGTGGGAGGTCATGGAAAACTCATCCTCATCAATCTTTGTTGAAGCAGCCTTAGGATCATGTTTCTCATCCTTGTCATTTTTCTTCAAAGGACATTGGGATGCATAGTGTTCCATCTCGCCACAACTAAAACATTTCAGCTTAGAAATGTCCTTCTTTCACCTCAACTTCTATTGTCTCTTCAATGCTAGAGATGTGTTCTCCTCCTCCTCCTTTGTCTTTGTGCCACTCCCACTACTACCACTTAGGTTTACCTTCACTATGTCCCTCCTTAACTCCTCGCGTTGAAGAGATTCCCACATCTCCTCCCATGAAGGTAGTTTTTCTCTGCACAATATGCTTTGGACAAAAACTTTCCATTCATCTGAAACCCCATTCAAATCTATCCTCACCAACATGATTGGCTCAGGACTGAAACCCACTACAACAAGCTGGTCTCTAGTGTCCAGAAGACATTGAAGATAGAGGTTCACCCCTTCTCCTTTTTGCATCAAATTCCACTGCAACTTCTACTCTAAATACATCTTCCGTTATTTGGAAGAGACTTCATACAATAACGACAAGGCTTCCCACAGCTCTCAAGCTGTATCATTTTGCTATAAGTGTGAGACCACATGACCTCCACCTCGATAGTGAATGAGCCTTTTTGGCTTCCCCTGCTAAGATTTTTCCTTCTTCTTTTGAATGTTTTCAGCATGAACAATTACAACACTATTTGACATAAGCCTCGAAATAGTACTCCTCCATAAGAGCTAAGATTCAAGTATTCCATACGGCATAGTTGGAAGCTCCTTCCAACCTTTCTTCATATCTGAACCCATGCGATGTCATCTCACCACACTATCGAAGTAACTACTATAGTCACTACTTATCACTGCTCAATTGCTCAATAAGTGAGGGATTCGAAATTTTTGGTGGAAGGTTCTCTGAGGAGAAAATTCCCCTTCTACATGTCTTTTTTCTTTTCCAATATATTTATTCCCCAGTAGAAACTATATTGTTCAAGCACTGTGCCGAGCCTCTATGTCACTCCCTCTGCCTCTACAAACTCATGAACTAGAAATCATACCTCTATGTCATCTCACTTGGAGAGAGATTTCCTCAGATCTCCTTCCCGATAAGGACTCCGCAATCCCTTCAAGGGGATTTGAATTGCTACCAAGTGTAGCTTTCAACCTCACTACTCAGCACTAGATCTGCTCTTCCTATTTCAAAATCAATGCTTTGATACCATGTGAAAATTCCTAGACTCGAAGGAACCCCTAGTGCAACAAATATGAATCTACTTCACCTACTTATTTTTTAAATTACATTCATCAAGTTATTGTTCTGAATACTGAACAAAATTAATTATGTAGCCTACACTAATTAAATATTTGATCTCATGAAACAAAAAATAGAGAAAAGTATAAGATACATAGGACACACTTATTTTTACACACAGTAGTCCCTCGAAAAGCTAAATGTGAGAAAATCGATGCCGCAATTCTAAGGGTTTATTATGATGTAGGAGAAATATCTGAATAAAAATCTATGATGCTCATATAGCAATCTTTCGGAGAGAAAAAAGTTGGAAACAAATATGAGCAATCATTACCTCACTTCATAGTACAGAATTTCGGGTGATCAAGCACAAGACTCGCTAACCCTGGTTATTTCTTCATTGGCATTATGTACACTCTACATCGGCCTCTTAGGCTCTGTGTCAAGACTATGTGGTCCCAGATTGGCCCACTGTCAACTCTCCCATCTATTGTACTACCTCTTTGTAGGCTCTCTCCACTTCTCTGTTAGTGTTCTCCGAAAAGTCATTCTCCCATATTTTCACTACCCCTCTCGTGTTGAATGATGACTTAGCTCAAATTTCTCAGCTTCCTATCCCCAAAAATAAAACTCTAGATCAATTATCTCTCTCTCTCTTTCTTTGTTTCTAAATCAATCCCAAACCTCCATTTTATACTTTTCTTGTTTAGTATTCAATGACCAAGATTAAGTCTCTTGTTAATGGCTAAGATTAAAACATGACTTCGTATACCTTGTAAATCATTCTAAATTAATATTATAATTTATCTAAGTTTAGACTTAGGAACCCCATTAAAAATATTCATTATTTTAATAAAATACAATCCTCATGGAATTTCATCAAATGGTTTCTATGTTCTCTAGAATTCATGTGCCTTAGCCTCTCCGCCAATTTTCAAGGCTAGAGCACTTCCAACGCTACCAAAAACTAACATGTCATAACTCGTAGAGGGTGCAAACATCAATAGCTTCGAGTGGCATACAATGAAATTAGGGAACAGATTTCATCATGGTTTGGAAGTAGTGTCAAGGAATTAACCTACCCCTTTTTATTTCACCAACCCTTAGCACCTTCTATGCAAAAGAGCAGGTTGGTCGGTGTGTTCACATGGGCTGAGCTAGGGTGTCATTACTTGATTTTCCTACCATCCCCCTCTCTCGCATGGGTAATAAAAACACAATTCAAAAATGACGAGGTGATACTATGTGCTACTAAATTTCACATACACTTGGCTATGAGGCCATTCAATTAATGTAACTAACTAAGGTAGTGCATGCATCAAAGTTACTCAATATATAAGTGTCAAGGATCCACAATTAGTAACTTTTTAATGTTTAGGGTGACGAGCGGCTAGGAGTTGTAGATAAACAAAAATAATTTGTGGCACTCTAATGAGGGGTTCATAGGAAATCCAATGACTAGTTCTGCAAGATCCATGGGGAACAAGCGGGAGCCCACATATTTCGTAGAAGAAAATTAACCCTGGTGGGATACAAACTTTTAGAATGAATGCTTAGTGAGGTTTTATAAGGTATGTATAAGTAGTTACACCTCGATTAATGATACATTAGAGGAAAAAAAGGGGGCTAAGTATAGGTTCATGACAAAGAGATTGGATTTTCTCTTTTAAGGATGTCATCATGATTTTAGACTTGCTTTGAGCTTCAGGCTTCTTTCCAAATGTGAGTTTGATCCTCATGTATTTTTCTTATCTCCTGAATGTGTTGTTCATGTTTTGGTTTCACCTCTTTCGGTTCTTTTTGAAACTTCTTCTTTAGATTTTCCATTTATACAGGGAATCCTTAAATTAAAGTTGTAGAATTATTCTGCAAATTTTCTTCATTGAATAAATCACTCTTCTCCATTTTCTTCTCCAAAAATTTAAACTTTTGTAGACGGTTATCATATGAAGTTGCAAGCTTGTTCAAATGATATTGGTTGTAATTAACAAAAGTCTTGAAGCCTGAGAGGATTCTTGGTCTTTTTCTTTCATGTCTCCCTAAGCCTCCTAGCTAAATTCGAACACAGTCTCTAAAGACTGATGTTTTATTTTCTTTGTTCTTCTTACCACTAATTTCATTTGAGAATTGAAATAATAATCTGTGAAAGAAGGAATTGTATGTGGAACTGCCTATAACTCAAAAAATGATTTGAACAAAAATGATTCCCAAGGAATCTTGGTAGAAATGGGTGTCACTAAGGTCTGAGGAGATTTAGTAGAGATAGTATCCATTCTTTTGTGTGATTATGTTATCTCCTCATTCTTATTAGTGATGGTTTCACTACGTTTTTGTTTCTCTTTTTCTTTGTCAAGTTCCATTTCTTCACGTTCTACAGTCCTACAATTTCTCATTTCTTTTTTTCTCTTCCTTGAGGAGAATTGATTTCAATAATTTCTTGTTCACTTGTTCTTTCCTCTTCTACTTTTTTTGTTTCTACTACACTTTCCAAATTTTCTTTCAATGTTTTCTTTATTGTGACCTATGCTTCCTTACCTATGAAAACAATATCTTTTATTTTCTCAATTTTAACTATTTCTCCTTTTGAGAAGCTGCAAAATGATTAGAAGTGAGTTGGTTGAAATTAAACTAAAAAAACTCAAAAGCCTTTAACTCTTCAAAATAAATGTTGATATGTACAACTTTTTCTTTTAGGAAATTTTCCAACAGATTTTCCCTAAATGTTTGCAACCAGTCTCTTATTTCAGTATTTGAGGTTTCCTCTTTCAATAACCTATTGATAATCATCAATATCTATGAAAATTTCATCAAATGAATGTTCCTAATGCATAAATAATTTCATATAGATAAATATTATATAATTAACGTTAATATTTCCATGAGGATCAAATTCATAGTCAAGTAAATAAAATAACTGAAATTCTTAGGCAGAGGACTGTACAATCTATATAGCTAATAAGCTAACACAACGTAATATAAATAGATATCATATATCTTAGATATCCACAAAAAGAACAAAAAATCATTGAAAAACTCCATGTGTGATTTGCAAAAATCAAGGGGCTCTTACCCCTTTGCATGTTGCTCTATGAACTGTTTGTGGAAGAAATGATAGAAGTCTGCCCATTGTACTCCTCAATCATCCTATAACCAATAACCAAGCGGTTGCATGGGTGCCTCCTTGGAAAGTTTGTTGGAAAGATGATTCTTTTCTATAGAATATTTATTTTGGAACAGAACTTCTAAAAACTTTAATGTAATTATTGATAACTATTTGTTGAATGGTATAGATTTAATCTCCATTAAATACTCTAATTTTTTTCTAATAGTATACATAAATGATAGGTTGACATTTATCTCCAAATTAGTTGTATATATATATTTTTCCTTTTAATTAAATCAATTGATTTTAAAAAATTGTGATATGAAAAAGTATCATGTGAGGTGAGTTATGGTTTTTTCTGCATATGGTATTGATAAGCAATGGTAGTGTCCCTTGGTATTGTAATAAAGCTTATTTACAAATTACGAATTGGAGATATTTATGAGTTTAGCAATATTGTAATTTGAATGACATGACATTTATTTTGAATGGATTTGTCTTTAGTGCGACTTTTTAGGCTTTCTAGACTTTCTACTCATGGTGAAGTCTCAAATTTTTTTTGACTATACATATGGATTCAACACCCTGAAAAATGTAGATTATCCTATAGATCGACAAAGACATGCAATTTAATAAAGAACAAGACAATAATCTACTTCTGCTTTCATCAAGCGGAAACCAATAGATGGATGAAACCAATAAGAACAAGAAGAAGATAAATGAATGACACATAACATAAGACGTATCTTGGTAAAGCTACTCCTCAAAACCCCACTATCTCTATTTCATATAGAAGAAATATGAGTAAATCTACAAAGCTTGTTCTCACTAGAACAATTCGGCACAAGTATGCTCAACTCTCTTTAGCTCACAAACAAGCTCTTAGCCAACACTTAACCAATTTTGGAGCTCTCCAAGCCGCTATTTCCTTGCGAAATTCCTATGGTTGAATAACCCATATTAATGGGAATCTAATGCATCCAAAACTACGCAATCCAAACTAGGTCCAATTCCTGATTGTGTGCATGATCTATACAACTCAGTAAATCATACAACTTATAGTACAATGTCCCTACACTGTAGTCTCAACTCGGTCTTTCTTTGAACTCACATGCACGAGTTTCTCATGAGGAAATCTTCAGTTAACTAGCGTAGCACTAGTGGATGCATTAGTGCACCAACTCACTCTTAGTCCTCTATTAGTTCCAAAAACAATTTAGAACTAATTTAACTAAACTTAACTCGGTAAATTGAGTGATCTAATTTCCAACTCAATTTAAACTAATATTGGACCCTTAAAACTTAGGGAGAACATATACATTACTACACAAAGACTTTCAACTCTAAATTCCTAAGCTAATTAAGTTAATTAAACTTAACTAACTATTTTAAAAGTTGCTATGAGAATATAATTCGATTTTATTTCTCAGTTTAATTCAAGGACAAATTAAATTGGAATTTTTTATTTCCATTTCTCAATGCTCCTTCTCAACAAGAAATGGATTATTAGCTACCTCAATTGTGTGTCTGTGAAACTTGAATTTACATCTTGACAATGCCTTTGTAAAAATTTCAGCATCTTGCTCCTCTGTGGGAATGTACTCTAACAACATAATTTGCCTCAATACACAATCTCTGAGATGATGATATCGGATATCAATATGCTACGACTCATCATGAAAAACTTGATTTTCAAAGAGTTTGGCACAACTCTAATTATCAGATTAAATCATATTTGGATCCATCTGTTGATCAAATAGACCAACCATGGTCTTCCTCATCCATATGGACTCACATGCTTCCTGACTCGGAGTCATGTACTCAGCGTCTACCGAACTAAGTGTAATCGATCTCTATTTCATGTTGTACCAAGCAACTATAGGTGACCCAACAACAAAGATCCCTCCTGATGTTCTCTTCTTTTAGGATGGACTGCCTTCCCCATATGCATCGATGAAGCCTTGAAGCTTCACTTTCTCTGTCCACATGTACCACAATCCATACTGAGAAGTGCCCCTGTGGTATCTCAACATATCCTTTACCACCTTCCAATAGATATTGGTAGGCCTAACCATTGCTTGACTAAGCTGGTTAATTGCATAGCACATATTTGGTCATCTGTTCACCAAGTACGTGAGTGAACCCACAAGCTTCCTATAAAAAATGGCTTCCACTACTTCTCGTGATGTAGCATTCTCTTTCCTCTAGTTACCTGCTAGAGGAGTTTCCATGGGTTTGCTGCTCTCCATGTAGAATTTCCTGAGTATCTCATTGGCCTACTGGCCCTGAGACACAAACAACTCCCCATCTATTTGCCATACCTCCATGCAAAGAAATTAATGCGCGAGCCCTAGGTCCTTCATCTCAACCTCTCTTGCAAGGTCCTCCTTGCAAGATTTGATGAGTTTATCATCACCTCTTAGTATCATGTCATCAACATAAAGTACAATGATCAAAAACATGTCTTCCACCACTATGTGGTATAGGTTTGCATCTGCTTCACTCTTCGAGAATCCCAACCTAGTGACATAGCTATCTATCCTAGTGTACCAAGCACGAGGTGTCTACTTCATCCCATACAACACCCTCTTGAGCCGACTCACATGCGACTCACGGTCAAATGTTTCAAAACCTTTAGTCTACTCTATGTACATCTCTTCATCAATGATGCCATTAAGGAAGGTTTTCTTCACATCCATCTGATGTATCTTCCAACCCATCGATGTTGATAGTCCTAATATAGATCTGATTGATGAGTTCCTTGCAACAAGAGTAAAGGTCTCATCATAGTCAATCCCCTCTACCTGTGAAAAGCCACGGGCCACAAATCTAGCCTTATTCTTCTCGCCATTACCATCTGTAGCTTTCTTTACCTTGTAAAGCCAATGGGATCTCACCACTGACTTGTCCTTTGATCTCGAGACACATCCCAAAAATTGTTATGAACTATGGAGTCATACTCCTCCACCATGGCATCAAGCCAAACCGACTACTATGTTTCTTTCTTAAAGGAATATGGCTCTCTCACAACACATTCGCCCATAAGAGCCATGTATCTAGTGTACCTCTCAAGTGACCTCCTATACCTACACTGAGAAGTGGGTGCTCCCACAATCTCCCATGCATCATCCAACAATATGTTAGCCTCTCCAACATGATTTCTACCCTCTCTAAAAGACTTTGCCTGAGTGGTTGTCTCCATTCCAAGATCCTCTACAAGTAGTCGCTCCACATCAATCTGAGGCTACTCAACGTTAGGAGCTAAAATGTTCTCATTTATGTGCAGCTCAAGCTCCCTCTCAAGAGAAACTCGCATGGTCTTATCCTCCTCAAATCTGACAGCCCTGTGAACCACTATCATCCTATTGGTTGGCAAGTACACCCGATAATTGTGAGGTGTATGAATGTACCCCACAAATATACCCAAATATGTTGTCAACTGAAGCTTCTTCCATCCATCATTAGTCACATGGCAATATATCGATGACCCAAAAATCCTAAAGTGAACAACATTTGTCCTCTTACTGGAATAAGCCTCCTCTAGCGTCTTCAACTCAAGTATCCATTGTGGGTTACGATTTTGAACATAAATGACTGTGTTGCATGCCTTAGATCACATGTCTCATTGTAGGCCTTGATCATGCCACATTGCCCTTGTTGCCCCTACTATGCTTCTATTCTTCCTCTCAGCCACCCAATTTGTTGATGCTTATGGGGTGTCATCAACTCTCGTTTAATCCCTTCCATTTCATAGAAGTTATTAAACTTGTTTTAGACATACTCACGGTCGTTATCACTCCATAGAGATTTAACCTTCTTGTTTGAGTCTTTCTCCACCAATGATTTAAACTCACAAAACGTTGTGAAAGTTTGACCCTTTTTTTGCATGAAAAATATCAAGCATTTACGAGAATCGTCCACACACATATGAATGGACCCTCTCTAGAATAGCGTCTGCTCGACTATCTTTATCATGAAAGGAAGACTTGGTGTATTTTCCCCTTGCATGTATCAACTTTCCCAAGCATGCCTTTGGGATGACCGATAGAGTTCTCCTACAATATCTTCAAAGCTCCATGATGCAAGTGGCTCAATCACTTATGCGAAAACTTGCCAATGTCTCAACCTTGCACCATTTCTGCTTTTGTGCTCATAGTAACACACTCCTCTACCTCCAACTTATAGAGATTCTTCACCCGAATCCCTATCTTCTTTACTTGATGCATGGCTATGTGTCAAAGGAACACCTTTCCTTTTGAGAAGATCACATCATAGCCTCTATCCTCAAGCATGGAGAGGGATACCAAGTTCTTCTTCAGCCCAGGCACATATATAACATTCTTCAAGGTGAATGGAGCCCCATCATCCCACTGAGAAGTAATTGTGCCCAATCCAATAACATTATACTTCCCATCCTCACCCATCTTGATATGCATCTGGAGATATTTCTCCTCCAGGTCAGTGAATAACTCTTTGTCACGAGTCATGTGGAATGAATATCCACTGTTTACGTACCATACACATCCCATCATTGATGACACCATGCATACAATGAGGAAAATGTCCAATTCTAATTCAGAGGCCAAATCCTCACTCGTCGCTCCTCCTGAGGACTTCTTCTTGGACTTCTTGAGTGGACAATTTGTAGCAAAATGGGTCAGCTGATGACAATGAAAGCACTCAACTTTCATAATGTCTTTCTTCTTACCTCCATCATAAGAATTTGACTTGGAATGGGAATCTTTCCTTTCCCCTTCTTTTCCTTAATCACTAAGGCATAGTTCTCTACATCATCAGTCTTTGATGAAGAGCCATCCCTTGTTTTCCTCCTAATCTCCTCCTGCATCAAATCCAAACACACTCATTCCCAATCTGGTAGATTCTCCCGACCATTGACAGAGTCCTAATAACTATGTCCACTCTTTGGGTTTCCTAGAAGAGCGAGAATCACAATATCATCATCACTAACCATGATTCCAACACTTCCAAGTTCACCATGACAAGTAGTGAACTTGGTCAAGTATTTTGGAATAGCCTCGCCTTTCTCCATTTTGATTTTTCAAAGTTTTTCCTTCAGTGCCAATTTGCTCTAGTCATTGTTGTTCTGATACAAGTTCATCAATGCTTTCCACATAACATAAGAAGTTTCCTTTCCACAGAGACTCGAGACAATGTGGTCTCAAAACCCCTCAAGTATTATCTGCCTTGCCTTTGCCACACACTTCTTCCATTCAACCAAATTATGTGCATTTGATGCTGCTAGCTTAGGAATTTCTCAATCAACAAATTCCTTCAAGCCATTATCCTCTAACACAACCTCCATTTTTTCCCTCCAGGCCATAAAATTTGAGTTGCCTTCGAAGGCATACTTGAGTCACAAACCATAGAACACCATCTGCCAACCTTGAAGTATGTATTGCAAATTCAAATTTCACATGTAACCCAAAACTCAAAACTTCGAAATATCCTCTAGTATACTATTCGCAGCTCTGATACCATGTAGATTATCTTGTAGATTCACAAGCTCGTGCGATTTACTAATGAGAATGACAAAAATCTACTTCTACTTTCATCCAACAGAAGCCAATAGATCGATGAAAACAATAACAACAAGAAGAAGATAAACCAATGGCACATAACACAAGATGTATCTGGGGAAAGCCACTATTAAAAACCTCGCTATATTTATTGCATATATTAGAAATATGAGTGAAGATACAAATATTGTTGTCACTATAACAATTCCGCACTAGTGTCCTCAACTCTCTTAACTCACAACCAAGCTCTTAGCCAACACTTAGCCAATTTTGTAGCTCTACAAGCCTGTATTTACTTTTGCAATTCCTATCGATGAATAGCCCCTATTAATGGGAAGTTAGTGCATCCAAAATTGCACAATCCAAACTAGGTCCAGTTCCTAATTGCATCCATCATATATACAACTAAGTAATCATACACTTAATAGTACATTGTCCTTACACTCTAGCCTCAACTAGGTCTTTCTCTAAACTAACATGTGTGAGCTTCTCATGATGAAATCTTTAGTTGACTATAGTATCACTAGTGGATGCATTAGTGCACTAACTCACTGTTAGTCCTCTATTAGTTCCAAAACCAATTTAGAAATAATTTTACTGAACTTAACTCAGTAAACTAAGTGGTATAATTTCCAACTCAATTTAAACTCATAGTCGACCCCTAAAACTTAGGGAGAACATATATATGACTATATAAAAACTTCCAACTCGAAATTCCTAAGATAATTAAGTTAATTAAACTTAATTAACTATTTAGAAGTTGCTATGAGAATGAAATTAAAATGTAATTATAAGTTTAATTCAAGGAAAAATTAAACTCAAATTTCTTATTGTCATTTCTCAACAAAAAATCCCTAGGGCACTTTGATTGTGCAAGGTTTACCCATGAAGCTTGTGATTTCAATAAGTTCCTCTCAGATTTTAGAGAAATTAGACCGGAAAAAACCACCCGAAAAGCTTCCAAAAAGTCTCACTAAAGACAACTCGATTTTGAATTAAGTGTTTTAATGTTTATTAAGAGTTTATAACTATCCACATTTGGGTACACTAGCTAATATATTGTAAAAATGATAAATATTAAAGCAACCAGGTAAATTAAATGAATAGTGTATATCTATGTATATATGTGTGTGTGTGTCTATATATATATATAACCAGTCAACCACTAGGAAAAATGATTTTTTAAGTACACTTTTGAATGCATAAATGGATTCAATACTTTGAAAAACCACTAGAAAATATATTTCTGCAAATTAAACAACTTGCGTTTATGAATTTTAAAATTATGTACCATATTTTGAACAAAATTATCTATAAAAATTCTCTAAAAAGGGATATTTTGTCTATTAGTTAAGTTGTGTGTATATGGAGATGTACCCTCACTTTACTATAGAGATCCTTAGTTTGTAAATAAGCTTTGTAACATTAGATTGACTTACTCATACCACATGCCCAAAAAAAATTAACTCATGTTTATAAGGCACATGTTCATATGATAACTCTTTAAATTAATCAATTTAATTAAAAGGGAAAAAAGTGTGTAACTACTATGAAGATAAATCTCAACTTTTGATTTGTGTATACTACTATAAATATTCTAGAATATTCCATGGAAGCTCCACATAATAATTATTGATAATTAAATTAAAATTCTACAATCCCTATTCCAAAATAGACATGTCTATGAGAAAAAAATGTCATTTGAGAGGTTATGGAGGCTTGATATTGGCTCATTGTATTGTAAGGGGGATCTGGATTTTTTTATTTTATTTTTTGATTTTTTATTATTTTTTATTTTATTATTTTTATTTTTATTTTTATTTTTCTTTTTCTTTTTATTTTTATTTTTATTTTTGAATTTTTGAATTTTTTTATTATTTTTATTTCATTCCTTAATATATATATATATATCTATCTATATATATATATACATATATATATATATATATATATATATATATATATATATATATATATATATATATATATATATATATATATATATAATTTTTTAATTTTTTTAATATAACTATTGTGATGATTGATTTTTGAGAACAGAGGGCTTGCGGGGGTTGCTCTGCAAATCTGAACTAGGGCCTTTTCTTTAGGGTTTTGTCACTCGTCACCACGGTGTGACATGGAGGAGGGAGTTCATCTCTCTCCTATAGTCAAGTGGTTGTAGACAGAAGCAAGGGAGTTAGATCGCATCGCTTCAAGAAAGCAACTAAGGTGGTAGCAAAGGCTATGAATAAAGAAAAATCGGGAACCATCAGACCTCAAGGACAAGAAGAGAATCATGAGGAAGCTAGTAAGGAGAAGAGGACAGAGGTTAGCAGTCAGGAAGCTTCTCCTATGAGTACATCAGGGGCCTATAAACCCAAGTCAACCACTATTCCTCGAGTTGTTTTAAGTGACCCAGCACTGCAGGTGAATAGAGAACACATGGAAGAATATGTTGTTATCTGTAAATTTATGGGGATTTGGTCGAAGGAGAAGGCTTTGCAAGCATGGATAACGAATCGATGGAAACCAAAGGGGAAAATTGACCTTCACCTTATCTCCAAGGGCTTCTTCATGGTGGTTTTCACAAGCTTAGAGGATAAAGACAGAGTGTCAGAGGGAGGACCCTATTTTTATGCTTCTCTAGGCCTTTATATGAGACCATGGGTAAAGAACATTGTCCTAGAATGAGAAAATTTCACCTCGGTGCTGGTATGGATAAGACTCTACTCCCTTCCTTTAGATTATTGGTTTCCGGAGTCTCTAAACGCTATCGGAAACAAGCTAGGGCATTTTATAAAGATCTAAGATGTTACTCTAAGAGGCAAATACACTTCCTTCACCCGGATATATGTGGAAATGGATTATCTGGGGCACTTCCAGATGCAATCATTTTAGAAGTGTATGACAAGGAATGGGTGTGGACGGTGGACTATGAACATGTCCCATTTAGGTGCCATAAGTGCCATGAACATGGGCACCTATACATGGACTGCCCAATGAACAAGTTGGAGAGCAATACGAAAGCCACTACAGGCAAGGATCCTAAAGGATTTACTAAGGTTGGGGGTAAAGGGAATGGAGGCAAGTGGTACCGAAAGAAAATTAATGAAGACAGACA
Organism: Pinus tabuliformis; assembly: GCA_031772625.1. Lineage (NCBI taxonomy): Eukaryota > Viridiplantae > Streptophyta > Pinopsida > Pinales > Pinaceae > Pinus > Pinus tabuliformis. The sequence continues at coordinate 1,578,294,711 of CM062817.1, forward strand.
ACTGAGCCATAATAGTTTCAAGATCTTAGAAGAAGAATTTGAAAATTGTTGACACCTAATCCTTGTGATTGGGTGAATTATTGTAAATAAATAAATGAGAAATGTGAATAGTCATCGGGAGATGAACTGAACAGTCTCTCCCTCATGTATATAACAGACCTACCTGATTGAATGAACAATACGAATTAGTTTTTCTATTGTGGATTTACTGCCTGGCCTGACATGGTATCAGAGCCAGCTCCTTGTTTTAGCTCTTATGCTCCTGTAACTCCTCTATCTTCCATATCCCCTCTGTCCTGCCATATCCTTTCCGCCATATTCCTTTTATAAAACCTACGCCCTGCTCTTCTGAAGTGATGTCCTCTCTAGTGCTTCCCATACTGCCCTGAAAGAAGCATTGTACGTTAAAATTTTCTTTGTGAATGTTCTAACATTTTAAGTAAACGCTGGTTCTGACTTGTTTGAGTTGCACCAGTCCATTCAATGCCACTCTGACATCTACTTTAAATTCAGGATTTAAGTTTATAATATTATCAAATATCTGAGTTTCTAGCTACTCTGATTTTCGATGTCCTCGTTGATGAAATACTCTTATGTCCTGACAAAGCTAAAGCGAGGAATAGCATTATATTATTTCCAAGCATGATCGAGCGAAGGAATCAACCTACATGCTACTGAAATTAGCTCAGCTTTTACTGCTAATTTATGTTTTTGGCTGCTTCCTCTGCCATTATCGATACTGCAACATTATCTGCGTCCATTTTTCAGCTGTTATGGCCGGATATTGAAACGTTGTGTCCTTACGTTGTGTTCATTCCATTGAAACATTGTGTTCTTAAGCTGTGTTCATTCAATTGAAATCTAGCAACCCTTATGCCCCCGCCTGTCCATCAGTCGCACCATTAAGTTGCAAATCACGCCATTAGATTGGGAGCTGGAAGACTCGGCATCATGCCATGTCGGTTTTCTGCGATGTGATTGTTCACCTGAACAATTCTTCTACCGGGCGTGTGTCTCAAAGGAACGCGAGTGTGGATCGAGTCTTGGATCCAAGCGACGGCAGGGAGTTGCGGTCTATGAGCCCTGGCCTGCAGAACCGAGACGAGTATTGAAATTGAAATTACGATAGTATATGCCTATGGATAGTATTGAAATTTCGATAACATTTATTTGCTAATGTTTGGTGAAGATCTTTAGCACAACAGAATTCTGATAGTATATGAATAGAGTTTGAATGGTGGTAAAATTTAAAACAATATATGCATTGATTAATCTGCTTCTTTAAAATATATATATATATATATATATATATCTGCTGCGATGAAGAAGGATATTCGAAAGATTTTTTGGATGTTATATATATATGAGTGAGAAAGCCACTATTGAATATTGAACGTTGTGCTTTCCCATTTGACAACAAATTTTCTCTTGAGATAATATCATTATCACTGGCATATACTCTGAAGTTTCTGTGGTATATACTTGAAGATTTTTGACATGTAAAAATGTGCTCTTAACTCTGTTTAACACATGAAATTGTATTGATCCCCTTATTTTTGGTACGCTGACTGCATGGTATTGGCGTCCATATTTGTATATAAGGAAGAGATTTGAAATCTTTTGAGAATGCCTTTTTTAGTACATTTTACTATATATCAGCAGAAGTATTTTTCTATCAACAGAAATAATTTTTGTTACAGTATGCATTCAAGAGAAAGAGGAATAAATTTCAGAGGCAGGGGGGCAGACACCCTGAAGAAGAAAAGGCATATTTACACTGTATTCAATGTAAAAGAAATGGATCACATGATGCCCCTACATGCAAGCTACCATGGGACAAAATTGAGCAGAAAAGAAATCACCAGAAAGGTAAAACTGATGATACAGACAAAGGTAAAGCGCTTGAATCCGCTCACTATGTTGAGGCACAATGTAACATTGGAGTAAATGAAGATTTGTTTAATGCTTCACTTGCTTCCTGGAAAAGTGATTGGTTGCTTGATTCAAGATCAACCTGTCACATTACTCATAGAAAGATTTGTTTGAATATTTTACTGACAATGTTGATGGAGTAGTATACTTTGCAGATCAATAAAAAATAAAGCCATCAGGGCTTGGCACAATCAGGCTTAAACTGCCTGGTCTTCCAGACTTCTTCTGGATCATGTTCTATATCTCCCACAACTCAAGAGAAACTTGCTGTCCTTGGTCCACATCCGCCAGCAAGGTCACTCCATTCATATGTTTGATGGAAAGCTTGAGGTAAGATAAGCATTTGACCACTCACTTGTCATGAGGGGAATAGAAGAAGAAAGGCTTCCCAAAATGCAAGGAACATCTGCTCATGCACAAAATTTCTCATATATTTCTCATCATGAAGAAGGTACACTTCCATCAAGTTTATTATGGCATGCTAGATTTGGACATTTGAACTATGGCAGTCTCCACTTACTGAAGAAAAATGGTGTTGCTGGTTTGCCTACAATTCCTAGGAAACTTAAGCAATGTGATGCTTGCATTCAAGGAAAGCATAGCAAATAGTCTTTTCATGATTCACATTCAAGAGCACATAGGAAACTTGAACTCATTCATTCAGATTTATGTGGTCCAATGCCTGTTCCTTCTGGAAATGGAAATAAATATATCATGGCGTTTATTGATGACTACACCAGAATGTGCTGGGTTTATTTATTGAAGAACAGATCTGATGTTTTTCAAACATTCAATAATTTTCATAAATGGATTGAAAATGATGCACAATCTCATATTGGGTCTATTCGCACTAATAATGGAAAAGAATACACATCAAATGAATTTGAAAACTATCTTCGCCAACATGGGATCAAACATCAAACAACTATGCCTTATAATCCCCAAAAGAATGGTGTAGCTGAAAGAATGAATAGAATAATCTGGAATATGGTACGATCCATGTTTTTCTTCAAAAATGTAAAGATAATGTTTTGGGCTGATGTTGTTCTATGTGCTGCATATATAAAGAATAGATGTCCATCTAATGCTATAAGAAACAAGACTCCTTATGAAATGTGGTATGGACATGTTCCTTCGGCAAAGAATCTCAGGGACTTTGGTTCCACCTGCTATGCTTTGATACCAAAGGTACATAGAAACAAACTTGGTGCTAGAAGTCGTAAGTGTATCTTCCTGGGGTATTCAAACACCTCCAAAGCATACCGCCTCTATGATGAAGTAAATAAAAAGTTTGTTGTATCTAGAGATGTAATTTTTCTTGAATCATCCAAAACTGACATCGTTGTTGAGCGGCAACTTGATCGCTTCGATAGATTCGCAAAAACAAAATCATTTCAAGAATTTGATAATCAGATTCCACATCTTGAAGGGGGGATTCCTATACTAGATCAACATGTGGAATCTTGTTCTGAAGAACACTCTCCCCCACATGAAACTCCAACAATGGATGATGCTTTAAGTGATGTAATTGATAGAATTGGGAGACTCAATCTTGATTCAGTCCCAACTCAATCAACAGAGCAGCCTGGACCATCTCAGAAAGGTCCCCCAAAGTGGCTGATGAAGACACTTGAAAGTGTTCATCCTGATGAAATTCGAAAAACAGGAACCAGAAATTCAAACCGACAAAATGAAGGTGATGTAGATGACTCTAATTCACCTGTTGATATGGATGTTACTTATGATTGTGAATTGAACTTGTCTACAGATTTTGAACCAACTTCCCTCAAAGAAGCTGCTTCTCATGATGAATGGAAAGAAGTGACGCAAAAGGAGTATGATGCTCTCATAAATAATGGCACTTGGAAGTTGCTTGATCCTCCATTTGGAACCAAACCAATTCGTTGCAAGTGGGTCTACAAGAACAAGTATAAAGCTAATGGCTCACTTGACAAGCACAAAGATAAGCCTGTGGAAAAAGGTTTTGCATAGAAGGAAGGGGTTGATTATAAGGAGACTTTTCCCCCATAGAAAAATGGGCCACCATCCAGACACTCTTTGCACTAGTAGCTCAGAACGGTTGGAAAGTCCATCAAATGGATGTAAAAACTGTTTTCTTGAATGGAGATCTAAAGGAGAATGTTTTCATATCCCAGCCTGAAGGATTTGCTGTGAAAGGACATGAACATAAAGTATGCAAACTTGTGAAGTCCTTATATGGCCTCAAACAAACACCGCGAGCCTGGTATGAAAAACTAACTGAGCATCTTTTGAAACTCAATTTCAAACATTTTGATCTTGATGATGCAACTTTATTGTCAAGAAATTTGGCAAAATAGTTGTATATCTTGTGCTATATGTAGATGATCTTTTAATGGTAGGGAACAATGAAAGCTACATTGCATCCATAAAGAAGGAATTGGGAAAAAGTTTTGAAATGACTGATTTGGGCTATGTTCATTACTATCTTGGCATTGAAGTAACCGAACATCCAAAGTCCATATTTCTTTCTCAAAAAAAATACATTGGAGATTTGTTGAATAGGTTTGGCATGACAGAGTGCAATCCTCTTACTACTCAAATGGAACAAAACTTGAAGCTCACATCTATTGAAGGAAAGGAATTTGAGGATGCAACAAAGTATAGACAACTTGTAGGAAGTATCAACTACCTAACTACAACCAGACCAGACATTTCGTTCGCTGTTGGAATCCTCTCCAGGTTTATGCAAAAGCCTTGTGAGGGACATTGGTTTGTTGCTAAAAGAGTTCTAAGGTACTTGAAGGGAACTCAAGACTTTGGAATCAAGTATACACAGGTAGACGACTTCAGTTTGATTGGATACTCTGATTGAGACTTCGATGGAGACAAAGAAACTGGGGTATCAACTTCAACATATGATATGAGACTTGGATCAGGAGCTGTCTCCTAGAGATCACGTAAACAATCAGTTCCAGTAGATTCCACAACAGAAGCAGAATACGTGGCAGCAGCTGAAGCAACAAAAGAAATTGTGTGGCTCAGGAAAATTCTTGAAGATTTGTAGGTAAAACAAGTACAATCAACTCCACTAATGATTGACAATACCTCTGCAATAAAGTTGGCCAAGAACCCAAAGTTCCATGATCAAACTAAGCACATCAATACTAAATATCATATGATTCGACATCATGTTGAGGCCAAAATAATTCATCTTCGTCATTGTTCCACAAATGAGAAAATTACAAACATCTTCACCAAAACGCTTGGAAGAGAAAAGCTTGAAATATTCAAAACGATGCTTGGACTCACCAACATCCCTTCAGATTAAGGGGGGGATTGTTGACACCTAATCATTGTGATTGGTTGAATTATTGTAAATAAATAAATGAGAAATGTGAAAAGTCATCGGGAGATGAACTGAACAGTCTCTCCCTCATGTATATAACAGACCTACCTGATTGAATGAACAATACAAATCAGTTTTGCCTATTGTGGAGTTACTGCGTGGCCTAGCAAAAACAACGGTACAGACGAGGAATCAGAAGATATTCCCACTAAGAAGGAAACGGGTACTAATATGGAGGATATACCAGAAAACAACAAATAAATTGATGGTTTGCGGAGCATTATGGAGCTCAGTAGGGACCACGATATGACCCCATGTCCGGCTAAAATGGAATACCATGAACTATAGGAGATTCTAGAGAGGGAGAATTTAGATCTAGAAAAGTTTCTGGAGCAAGGAATCACCAAAGGGGTAGACTCTCTACCAAAAGAGGAGTTTGAAAAGTTTCAACAGATCCTCCTCTGGAGATCACAAACAAAGTGTTTTGGAGTCAAAAGAGACCATGATAGCCAGGAGAATAGGGGAGTGAAAACTATGGAGGATACACCAATGCATTCTTCCAAGAACTCAGGTAGGAAAAGAGGAAGAAAAAAAACAGAATGAGTTGCTGACCGAATGTGGGAAACTTATGATTAACTAAGGCAAGATAAGGGATCTTACCAGTTACACCTTTACAAACATTTATTAATGAAGATTACAACCTGGAACATTAGGGGTCTAGGAAGTAAAAGGAATCAAAGAACTCTTAGTAGTAGAATAAAAGAAGAAAAATCAGATATGGTTTTTATTCAGGAAACAAAATGTTTGATGGACAAGATCAAAGAGATACACAACAAATGGTTAATCAAGTATGAGTATCTAGAGGTTAAAGTAGATAACTCAGTGGGTGGGATTCCTACTCTATGGGATCCTCAAAATCATGGAATCCTGGATTCTGAAGCTTCTAGGAACTATCTATCGTTGGTGATTCAAGCATTGCATGATAAGGAGATCTACATGATCACTAACGTCTATGGTCTTCAAAAACTAGAAGACAAACTTAAGCTTCTCCCCTCCCTTGAGGAGTTGAGAGAGAGATATCCTAATATGCCATGGATTTTGGCAGGGGATTTCAATATGATCTGATCTCTTACAAAGAAAAAAGGCAGTACCAGAAAACTACGCAGAGAATCCACTGCCTTCCAGAACTTCATGAACTACATGGGGATAGTGGACACCGAAATATTAAATGGAACTTTTACTTGGAATAATAAAAGGGGAGGGGCTTCTCAAGTCACCTCTAAATTAGCTAGATACATAATATCAGAGGACCTTCTTATCATAGGCCTTGATATGTCATCTATAATCCTTCCCCTCAGAGGCTCGAACCATTGGCCTGTCCAACTTGAAGCCACTTTTATGGGTACACTGAGGAATGGACCTTTTAGGTTTGAAAATGTCTGTCTCTCTCACCCTAACTTCACCAGTAATAATGAAAAATGGTGGATGGAAGATACACCCGTTCAAGGCACCAAAATGTTCATGTTGTAGCAGAGACTCAAACACATCAAATCTAGGCTTAAATATTGGAACAAAAGAGATTTTGGCAATATTTTTAAACCCAAAAGAGAATTTGAGCAAAAACTCCAAGAAATTAATCAGATCATCATCTTAGAGGGTTTTACCAAGGAACGAAAAATTCACGCTGACTCTCTTCAGAATGAATGGGAAGATCAGTGCATGCAAGAGGAGGTTCTCTGGAGACAAAAATCAATGGTGCAGTGAATTAGAGAAGGAGAGAGAAACACAAAGTTTTTTCATAGATCAACCTTGGATCACAAATCTCATAACATAATTTCCAAACTTAAATATTCTCATGGGAAAGAGCTTGTCTCTCATAAAGAAATGGAATATGACCTAGTTCAACACTTCCTTAGAGTAGCAGAGGAGCCTCTCATCGACATGTCTTGATTCATTAACAAATTCACAAACTTCATTCCTAAGCTTGTAACCAGGGAAGACAACTACAATCTTAACAGGCCAGTGTTTGAGGAGGAGGTTAGTTAGGTTATCAGTGAGATGCAAAATAGGAAAGCTCCTAGCCCTGATGATTTCATTGTGGATTTCTTCAAAGTTTGTTGGAAAACAATCAGACAAGATATCCTTGATGTTATGGAAGACTCTAGAAGATCCAAAACTGTTTTGAAATCTCTTAATGCCTATTTCATAGCTTTGCTTCCAAAGTAGGAAAAATCTGTGACACCGGAAGCATTCAGACCCATAGCCTTATGTAATGTGGTGTAAAAAATTATCTCCAAAGTGATCGCTAACAGACTCAAGACTCTTTTTCCTTCTCTCGTCTCAGAGGAGCAAATGATATTTGTGGAAGGAAGACAGATTCTCAACAACATCATACAAGATCACGAGATGGAACACTCTCTTATGAGCAATAAGCAAGCCGATATGATCATGTTTCTAGACCTAGTGAAAGCTTATGATAAGCTAAGCTGGTCTTACGTCAGGGTAGTGCTAAGAGCTTATGGCTTCAGCTACAACTTGATAAGATGGGTTATGGCCCTTGTATCCATGACTAGCTTCTCCATTCTACTTAATGCCTCTCCCTCTATAACCTTTATGCCGTCTAGGGGTCTCAGACAAGGGGATCTGCTCTACCCCTTCCTCTTTGTTCTCATGATGGTAGGGCTAGGGAGAGCGATCAAAATGGTAAATGCTGAAGGAAGAATCGAGGGTCTGAAACTTACCTCGGATGGTGCTGCTTCTACTCATCAACAATTTTTTGATGACAAAATGTTGCAAGACATTCCTACAGTCAAGGAAGCCAAAGCTTTCAAACAAATCATGAACAAATTTGCATTTGGCCACAGATATAGAGGTAAGCCTTTACAAATCAAAGGTGGTATTTTTCAATACTGACATTGCTATTTAGAGGAACCTCACCCAAATTCTCATGTTTCAAAGGGATCAGTTCCCTTCCAAGTACCTTGGAATGAATCTTATTGACAAACCCCTGAGCAAGGGAGAGTGGGAGCTGGTAAGTAATAACATTTAGGATAAATTTAGGAAATGGACATGCAGGTCTTGGAATTTGGCAAGGTGTCTTGTGCTTACAAATGTTGTCCTGCAAGCTATACCCATTTTCATGTTTTCAGCTCTTGCTGCTGCCAAAGGAGTTATGCAACAAATCAAGAGTATTCAATGATATTTTCATTGGGGCAAAGGGGAAGATAGAAAGAAGTGGGATTTGGTAGCTTGGGATAGGCACTACAAACCTTAGGCCCATGGTGGTTTGGTGCTTCATGACCCTAAAATCCTCAACAATGTTTTGGGAGCCAAACATTGGTGGAGGTGGCTCAAGGAATCGGCAACCCCTTGGGCCAAGATTTGGAGGTAGTAATATGCAAATAATTGGCACAAGGGGGATCACATCAGCATGTGAGGGCTCATCAAGGGCTCCCACATTTGGAACCTTTCTTGGGAGAATAGAGCCATTGTCCAGCAACAAAGTTTCTGGGATATTCGAGCTGGGAACCTTGCATAGTTTTGGTAGGATAACTGACAACATGAACCAAATTTGTTTAGAGAAGAAATAACCGCTCTAAAAAATGACATTGACAACAAAGGTTTACTTATGGTAAGTGACTTCTAGGATCAGGTAAGGGACAATGGTAAATCGAGAATGTAGAAGAATCTTGGTTATAGTGAAGAGAGTCCTTTGAAGGCCTGGGCATATTCCCTTGCTCTTGACTTAGAGTAGAGGAAGATTTTGGCGTCATCCTCATCTGACCATCTAAGATGGGGTCGAAATACCAAAGGCACCTTTAACCTCAAAGAAGCTAAACAAATGGTCATAGGTTATGATTATCCAAACCTTGATCAGGTTTGGAATGACCTTTGGCAGAACTCGCAATGGATGAAAATGAAGTTCTTTATGTGGTTGGTTCACCAAAAAAAAATTCTCACATGGGAGAATCTTCTGAAAAGGGGATTTGTTGGCCCATACAAATGCCATCTATGTGGCTTAGAGGTGGACATGATGGAAAATCTACTAAACCTCTGTCCCTCACCTCTACCTTGTGTGATTGGGCAGCCTAAGTCTTCAGGCAAACTGACAGGGATAGACTCAGCATGACCAACACTTTGAATAATTGGAGGAAAGACTTCTCAAGTAATGAAATCATTAACAAGGCTTGGAATTTGGTTCCATGATTTATTATCTGGGATTTCTGGAAAGAACGCAATGGTAGGATTTTCAAGAATAAAATAGGCTTGACCCAGAATATCATTGTCCAAATTTTACGACAGTTCAAGGATACAGTAGGAGCCCTTATGTGGAAAGTTCCTAAAGACCCCCCTTCACCCCAAGATGCTCGCATACTGCTGCAATTGGCTCTCCATTCTCTAGTTCCCTAAGGCACTGACAAGGGTGTGAGAAAAACAACTGCTGGTAAAGATATATGGCAGCCTCCTCCTCATTGTTTTAAGAAAATCAATATAGACGAGGCCTCTAAGGGTAACCCAGATATGGCTAGATTTGGCAGTGTCATAAGAGATGAGCAAGGAAACATAAAGGTTATATTTAATAATCATTTGCAGACTACCACTAATAACATGGAGGAGCTCATGGCCTTAGAGCAGTGCCAAGAAATCATGATGGAGTTAAATTTACACAACGCCATCATCGAAGGTGACTCAAAATCTTTCATCAATGCAGCCAAGAAAATGTGTAATGGAATGGCACCTAGAAAAGTGTCAAAACACTAGAGGCTCTCGTAGGTCTTTCAGTGTACTCATTCCCACTTGCGGACCCTAAGAATAGTGAGCGTCATTCAAGTGCGAAGACAAGCCAATATGTTAGCTGATCATCTAGAAACTGAAGCAGTGTAATGTAAGGTAAGCTATATTTAGTATGATTGGGAGTCTTTACCTTATGGTAAACTGCGTGAGGATTGTCAATGATAGGTAGCCAAAGGCATGGCGTATTTCCAGACAATGAATAATGAGCAAGTGGAAGACTAGCAAGAGTTGAAGGAGTGACACAAACTCGAAGTGAAGAGAAGGGCTAAGAGGTGAGGTAACGATGCATAGGAGTCGTTTAGATCATGTAAGATCAACGAACATAAATGGTGGAAAATATTAGCGGGAGTAGGAGAGGGCAGAAGTCCTTAAGCCTGGTTGAAGTGCCGCAATAAATCCTGACCATCGATCTTATTTCCAAACGATGACGTCACAAGTAACTACGGGGGTCAGCTATTTGTAACCCGCATGCTAGTTGAATGGCCGCAGACCATAGGATTTAATTGCATCTGCCATCGATTGGATATCAAGATTTAAAGTGGTTGGAGGTTAAGTCTTAGAGTGGACTTGAAGTTTTATTGACCAAGGTTCATAATCTATATCGGCTCCGGGAAGTGGTTAAGTGGCGTGCAAGTTCTTGATGTGATGTTGTGACAACCGTCGGATCAAGAACCAGATCGATGGTGGAGATTTAATCGCAAATTGCATTCGGGAAAAGAGTCTGGTCAGTGATAAACCCAGTTTTGCAATATTGCGATGTGCCGAGGTTTATGATGCTGCGATGGTCTACGGATAGTCAGATCAAAGGGTTGATCGAACAGTGGAGGTTAACTATTGCATTTCACAGGAATCAAGTGGTGGCAGCGGGCGGACCTGAAGTTTTATAGATAAGGGTTCATAATCTATATCAGCTCTACGAAGCAGTTCAAAGGTGTGTAAGTTCCCAATGCGATGCGCGACAACTATTGGATCATGGACATAATCGACAGTGGAGATTTAATCGCAAATTGCTTTCGGAAGAGTCTAGTCAGTGATAAAAATAGTTCTGGGATATTGTGATGTGCCAAGGTTTGTGATGCTGCAATGGAATTTGGACTGTCAGATCAAAGGTTTGATCGAACGACAGAGGTTAAATCTCACATTTCACAGGCATCAAGTGTTGGCAGCTTGCAGAAACTACGTTGTGCGATATGCCAAGAATGGGATGAAGTGTCTAAATTTGTTTTTGTGTGTTATGTTTTGGGTTTTGTTGACCCTATTGTTTGTTTATCATCAACGGGTCTTTCTTTTGCTAGTCTTTTCACTTGCAAAGATGTATACCATACGTAATCTTGGTTTTTTGATTAATTCAAGGCTCCACTCTTACTTGACCAAAGAAAAAAAAAATCCTACAATCCCTATTCCATTATAGACATGTCTATGAGAAAAAAATTTCATTTGAGAGGTTATGCAGGCTTGATATTGGCTCATTGTATTGTAAGGGGGATTTTTTACCTATTAAGAATCAGAGTAGTCTTTAAGTGCCAAAAATATTTCACTACATTCTAGATAGGTATCTGCCAAAAACTCCAAAATTTCACACATAAAGACTAATTTGGAAATATTCTCCATGGTAAAGTGACATAAATATCCATGCTTAAGAATATTGTTCCATTTCTTTAATATGCATATGTTTAACTTGAATATTAATTCTTCTAATAATGGTAATAAAGTTATAATTTAGTTGGGGGAGGTAGGAGCAATAGGGGTGCTTTATGGATTGGATGGAAAAATGCAGAGAAAATTTTCTTGGGGATTGGGAACATCATCAAATAACTAAGAAGAGGTCTTACCCCTTTGACACAGACTAAACATTGCACTCTCAAGAGGAAGTTGATAGTTATGAGTAGTGGGACATTCAATGATCATAATTCAAACATGCCATAAACTCTTTGAAACCCATGAAGAGAATCTACCACCAATATACTAGTGAATATAGATGCTCTCAACGAAGCCTGATTAAATTTATTTTTACCATGTTATAGGGAGAATACTAAGGAAGTGGATGATCAAGCTAACAAAAGAGTGAACTTAGTGCAAGTGGTCATCATAAATGACGAACGAAAAAAATCTATATCTAATATTCCATGGTTATGTAGGGTGTAAGGATGGGGATCGAATCCATAAGGAAATAAGGAGAATCAAAGGATGACAAGTTATTAATGGTTTCCCAAAATCCCATGAACACACAAATCCTTGAATCTTGAAATAATCATGTGCTATGAACTATATCTATATCTATATCTATATATATCTATATCTATATCTATATATATATATATATATATATATATATATAAACAACAAAAATAATGTAAATGACAATAATAATGATTAATGTATAATTAACTAATAGTTAGTAATGAAGAGTCATGTCTCTAAGGACATGATCGTTATGAAGAGGTACCTCCCTAGGTATATAAGAATTCCCTCACCCTCATTCTAATCATCTCATATTAATTATTTATATAAAATGTAATATAAAATTACTTGTCCTACAATGGATGTTTTTTTCTTCGAAGAATTCTAAAGATTACTCCACTGCGTATACAACTTTTGGTGTTAGGTCCCTATAATACTAGTGTAACCCCTATTGTTATTAGTGTAACCCACTTATTATATTCTTGTTCCCATGTGATCCCCATATTGTCATTATTATGCCACATAGAAGCCCACTATTGTTATTGTTGTGCCCTTATATTATTATTCTTGTGTCGGCTCTGATTATATTATGACCCCTTAGACTCCTATATATAGAAATAATGTCTTGTCATTTGTATCATCCAAAAATTGTTCATTTGTGTAATTTAAATGAGGCTACCCCCTCGAAGAGGCTGAATTATAAGGTGTTTATATTTAATTTCTATCTTTTTGTGAGTTGGTTTCATAACATTTGGTATCAGAGCTTTGTATTCTAGGGTTTCGCTACTCCAAACAAGCCATCATGGCATTTTCACTATAAATTTTGCGATACGAATTTGCAGAAGCTAAAAAGAACCCCATTTGAGAGGAAATTAGTCTGAACCTTGGGTCTAAATTTCAGTTCTTGTTTCACTACATTTTCGAAGATATGATGAGAAATTTAGGGGTTTTCCTTGCTCCATAATTTCATCTCAAACAAGTTATCGTGAAATTTTTTCTATAATGTTTTTCTATGAAGGGTCAAAATTTGAAGTTAAAACCTAGTTGTGTCCAAATCTTCGTGAAGCTCGGGTCTGAATTTTAGATCTTGTGTCACTATATTATGGGAGATATAATCTAAGGAATTTAGGACTTTTGAAAAATCCTGAATTACATTCTAAACAGGTGACCTTGGGGAAATCGTCATAACTTTCTCTCTAAGCATCGGATTGAAATTTCTTAAGCAGTTACAGAAAGAAGACAGATTTTAGTTATTTGTGTATATTTTTTAGATCTGAAGGTCAAAACAGTGGTAGGTGGCATGTCGTACAAGTTCACTCTATTGAAACATTATATAATCAGGTCATCTTAGAAGATTGGTAATAATTCTTCCTTAGAGAATCCAATTTTGATCACACTGGTGGCATTGGAAATAGCAATCAGAGTACTACCATAGGATATAATTTTAGATCCTATAGAGCTGCAATTATATAGATACAACAAGTTCAATATCGAGCTCTTACAAAGTGAAAAAAGAGAAAGAAATGTAACATGATATATCAAAATTACAAGACCAAGTGTAGAAAAATTCACTCTCACAAAAAATAGTAGAAGCTAAGATGGATGGTTTAAAGAAAGATGTGGAAAATCAAATGGATGGTTTAAGGAAAGACATGGAAGCTAACGTGAATGTCATGGAAGCTAAGATGGATTGTTTGGAAGCTAAGATGGAAGGAAAAATGGACCAGTTTAAGGTAAATTTGACAAAGTTTCTAAAAGAAATTTTTACACATGGAGAAAGGGTAGAAAAGGAAACTCATGATGAGAACAAAATAAATGTTAATCATGATTTCATAGATTGTAATGTTGGATTGAAGATCGACCATGTTCCAAAGATCGATATGAGGAAGTTCGATGGCAAGGATCGTAGAACATGGATACTACAGATGGAGCAATTTTTCGATCTCCATAATGTGCAAAATGCACAAAAGCTACGTATTGCAACTTTTAATTTGGAACCAAATCAGTTTGTATGGTATCGATGACTTTGCTCTCATAAATAAATAATCACTTGAGAAATTTTTATGGAAGAAATGATAGCACATTATGAGGATACAAAAGGAAACACCTTTTTTATCCAATTGATAAATCTCAAACAAAAGGGTTAAATGTTGGAGCACATTGAGGTATTCCAAAAATTGAACATAAGGATAAAAGATATTCTAGAGGAGCATACGATTGATTTGTTCATAGGGACTTTAAAGGATAGCATCCACGATGAGGTTCACTTTTGGGAACCTAATTCATTGGAGAAGGAATTCATGTTGGCAAGAAAAATGTAAAGAAAAATTATGGCAACATGGAAGCCTACCACTCACAACTATGGAAGTGTTGTTTCCCCTAGCCTTCCACAGCCTGCAACGTTGAGACCACAAAAATTTGAAGAAAAATGAGAAAAAGGGATCTGTTACAATTGTGATAGAAAATACACTAAAGATCATAACTGTGCTGAGAAGAAATTAATTTACATAGATTGTGAATAAGAGGAAGAAAAGGAACAAGAAATGTCAAAAGAAGAGGAAATTGAATCCAACCATATCTTATAATGCATTGACCAGAATTACCACTCCTCAAACTATCAAGATAGAGGGACATATCAAGAAGAAAAAGGTAATCATGTTGATGGATTCGGGAAGTACCCATAATTTTATTCATTTTAATATAGCCAAGGAATTGAATTTCTTCCTATATCCATCAGCAGAGTGTTAAGTGATGGTTGCAAGTGGAGGAACCATAGATTTCTCTAGAAAGTTCCATAATATCAAGCTATCCATGTGAGAATATGTATTGAATAGCCCAATGCTTTCCATTCCAATGGGTGGTGTTGATGTTGTACTAGGAGTCCAATGGCTACAATCCTTGGGTACAATAGCTTTTAATTTTCAAGAAATTTTCATGAAATTTTCTTCGGAAGGAAAGGAATTTGAATTAAGGGGTATCACAGGGAAACCAAGAAATATAATCAGCTCTAATGGAATGACAAATCTTTTAAAGAAAGAAAAAAGAGGTGTAATTGCACAATTATGTTCGCTAGAGGGTCGCAGATTGAAATCAACTATTTCTCTAGATCTCTAAAAATTCTTGGACAATCATTGAAAGGTATTTGGGACTCCCAAAGGCATCCCAACTATTCATGATCATGATCATGCTACTCATTTGACTCTAGGAAGTGTTCCTCCAAAAATCAAGCCTTACAGATATCCATATGCCCAAAGGAGTGAAACTGAACGTATGGTTGCAAAATTGGTAGAGGTTGGTATAATTATCCAACTAAATTCGATAAACGAAGCAAAGAATGAATGGAATAATGACGAAGCAAGGTGGGAACTCATTCAAAAGTTGCAGAATATCGTAGTCCAAAAAATATTTCTAGAAGTTGACAAGGAAGGAAAAATGACATTGGAACCTAAAGTAGTCATAGAATCAAAAAATCAACAGCTACGAAATCGATCAATTTCAAAGTATCTTATAAAGTTGAAGAACTTACCCACTGAAGATTCCACATGGATGGACGATAATGTAACACACAAGAATCTTGAAGTACTGAAGCATTGAGGACAACACATTTTGAAGGAGAGGGGCATGTTAGGTCCCTATACTACTAGTGTAACCCCTACTATTATTAGTGCAACCCCCTGTTGTGCCCATGTAGTCCCCATATTGTTATTATTGTGCCCCATAGAAGCCCATTATCTTTATTGTTGTTCCCGTATATTATTATTGTTATTTTGGCTCTGATTATATTATGACCCCTTAGACTCCTATATATATAAAGGATGTCTTGTCATTTGTATCATCCAAGAATTGTTCATTTCTTTAAAGGAGGTTTCCCCCTCTAAGAGGCTAAATTCTAAGGTGTTTATGTTTCTTTTCTATCTTTTTGTGAGCTGGTTTCATAATATTTGGTCATCACATTGGTATCAAAGCCACGTTCTTTCATATCATCCATTGACCTCTAAAGTTTTCGTCCTATATTTTGTCATGAAATTAAAGTGTTTTGCTATATATAGTTGAAGATTATCCAAGTTGTACATCGTTCTTCATGGCTTGGGTGATGGATTAAAAAAAAATTACTAATTAAAATACATATACAAATACATATGTTAGGCCCCTATACTACTAGTGTAACCCCTTATTGTTATTAGTACATCCTCCTTATTATATTGTTGTACCCATGTAGTCCCCATATTGTTACTATTGTGCCACATAGAAGCCCACTATTGTTATTATTGTGCCCTTACATTATTATCAATATGTTAGCTCTAATTATATTATGACTCCTTAGACTCCTATATATAGAAAATAGGTCTTGTCATTTGTATCATCTAAGAATTTTTCATTTGTGTAATGTAAAGGAGGTCGCACCCTCAAAGACGCTAAATTATAATGTGTTCATCTATATTTTCTATCTCTTTGTGAGCTGGTTTCATAACATTTGGTATCAGAGCTTTGGATTCTAGGGTTTCGCTGCTCCAAACAGGTCATCGTGGCAATTGCGCTATAAATTTTTTCTACAATGTTTCAGATGCTAATAGAAAAAAACATTTGGGTTTAAATCAGTCTGAAGCTCCTGTCTAAATTTTAGAGCTTTTGGTGCTATATTTGCGGAAATATGATCTGAGGAAGTTGGCCTTTTTGAAAACTCCAGAATTACATTCCAAATAGGTGACTTGGGGAAAATGGTCATAACTTTTGTTTTGAGCATCAGATTTAAATTTCGTTAGAAGTTATAGAACGAGGATACACTGTAGCTTCTTGTATACATTTTTTAGATCCAAAGGTAGAAACAGTGACACGTGGCACATCGCATTAGTTCGCTCTACTGAACTAGTCTATAATCAGGTCACCATGGGAGATTTGGCATAACTCTTCCTTAGAGAATCTAATTTTGATCAGAGTGGTGGCATTGGAAAGAGGACACAGAGGGCTACTACAAGTTGCAATTTTAAAACTGGAAGAACCAAAATTATAGAGTTATAGTCATTTCAAGATCGAGCTCCTAAAATCAAGAAAAGGCAATATGAGGAAGTTTGATGGCAAGGATCCGGTAAATTGGATACTTTAGATGGAGCAATATTTTGATCTACATGGTGTACCATTGTTACAAAAGGTATGTATTTCATCTTCATATTTAGAACCGGATCAATTTTTATGGTATAAAGGGCTTTGTTCTCGTAAACAACTTGTTACGTGGTCAAATTTCATGGAGGAATTGGGAGCACATTATGAGGATATAAAGAACAACACCTTCTTTAGAGCAACACCACAACAATTGGAAAGAGTAAACGAGCTTTGTTACATAGTGGAAAGTAAAATTATGGCAACAAGGAATTCTACCCATCACAACTATAATAATGGAAGTGTTTTTTCTCCTAGCCTTCCACAATCGACAAGGGTTACACCATAACAATTGGAAGGGAAAAGAGAAAAAGGGCTTTGTTACAATTGTGATAGCAAATGCACTAAAGGCCATAAGTGTGCTAAAAAGAAATTATTTTACATATATTATGAAGAGGAGGAAGAAAAGGATCAGAAAACATCAAAAGAAGAGTATATACACCAGGAACCAACCCCAGAGAAAGAAGAAATGAATCCGACCATATCTTGTGAAGCATTGGCAAGAATTACCACTCCTCAAGCTCTCAATATAGAATGACATACAAAAAAGAAAAAGGTTAAAGAAGTGAAAGATCACATCGATAAAGAAGAAATGAATCTAACCATATCTTATAATGCATTGGCCGGAATTACCACTCCTCAAATTATCAAGATAGAAGGACATATGAAGAAGAAAAATGTTCAAGAAACGAGAGATCATATCGAGCATCAAGAAATGAATCTGACCATACCTTGTAAAGCATTGGAAGAAATTACCACTCCTCAAACTCTCAAGATAGAAGGACATATCAAGAAGAAAAAGGTTCAGGCAGTGAAAGATCATATCGAGCATCAACAATAAGTTCTCCAACTTTTAAAGGATAACGCCACTTTGGTGCAAAATCGAATGAATCAACAAGTAGATCAACATTGTAGTGAAAAATGTTTTATTGTAGGTGATTGGGTATTTTTACTACTACATCTCAAGAAAGTTATTTGCGAGAAGGAAATGTTGGAAATACTACATGCACTTAAGAAATGGTGACCTTACTGAATGGGAAGACTCTTGAAGGTAAAAATGGATCATGATAGTCTTAAATAATTTTTAAAACAAATATTATATATAGAAGAACAGAAAAAATGGGCCACAAATATATTGGGTTATGAGTTTGACATCATCTATATAAAAGGGAAGCAAAATTTGTTGCAGATGCACTCTCAAGAGAGGATGAGGATGTAGAAGCATTGTTTTGTGCTATTTCTATTATCTGACCAGATTGGATAAATGAAGCAAGGGATGAATGGAAGAAGGACAAAGAAGTGTGGCCACTCATTCAAAAGTTGCAGAAGATCCCAATTCAAACAATATTGCCAAAAATTTAAGAGGAAGGAAAAATCATATTGGAACCTGGAGCAGTCATAGAAACAAGAATCCGACAGCTATGAAATTGATCAATTTCAGAGTATCTCATCAAGTGGAAAAACTTAGCCACTGAATATTCCACATGTGAGGTCAAGATTATTCTACAGAAGAATCAAGAACTACTCAAGCATTGAGGACAACAATTTTTGAAGGAGAGAGGCATGTTAGGCTCCTATACTACTAGTGTAACCCCTTATTGTTATTAGTACAATCCCCTTATTATAATGTTGTAGCCATGTAGTCCCCATATTATTACTATCGTGCCCCATAGAAGCCCACTATTGTTATTATTGTGCCCTTACATTATTATCGTTATGTCGGCTTTGATTATATTATGAGTCCTTAAACTCCTATATATGGAAAAGAGGTCTTGTGATTTGTATCATCTAAGAATTGTTCATTTGTGTAATGTAAAGGAGGTTGCCCCATCAAAGAGGCTGAATTATATGCATTCATCTATGTTGTCTATCTTTTTGTGAGTTGATTTCATAACAACATATATATATATATATATATATATATATATATATATATATATATATATATATATATATATATATATATATATATAGATATATATATATATATATATATATATCTATATATCTATATATATATATATATATATACATATATATATATATCTGAAAAAAATCTTAAAAACAAAATCATTTTTTTAAAATAAAATTATAAAAAATAAATAATAGAAAGCTTACTACCATACACATAGTTTCTGTAGACCATACTTCCACAACAAAATGCTGCAACCACCTTCACATGTTATAGAATCAACGAGGAGGTGTATCTTTTGTAGCAATAATAATTCATTCAGCCTGCAACAAGCAACCATTACCACCCTCCAATTCTGCATAACCACCAAAGTTGTTGTCGTTGCTTTACGCGAGATATCCAAGTGTTATTCATAGTTGGTACTTATCGCTGTTGTCGACATCATCTCTCGTAGCCTAACAGACTAAGTAACCATGTAGCCTCGATAGACTGCCTAAGTGCCACTGATGACCATAGTTGAAGAAATCATCAGAGAAAGCACATCTAACAACAAAAAAAATAGTAGCTACCACCACTAGTGATGCCCTCACACATCATTTACTGCATGTAAAAACCCATCCTATATTTTTTGTTCACATTTGTCCATTGACTAGTTCTGCCATTACCATTGCTACCGCCATTTACGACCACTACCACTGTTTACTCCCACCCACATGACCACCCTAAACTAGAGTCTCTCCCCATCTGTGCATTGTTATCGATCTAATGTCGTCTAAACGCTTCACACTATCGGTAACAATATAAGAACCGACTAAGTCCAATATCTCCACAGCGCATGCTATTCCATTTGTCTTGTCGTTTTGTATTGATAGCCACCAATATACTTGTGATGTTTTCTATTTCATTTTTGATTAAATATAAAACCCCTTCGACTGCATGTGCTCGATTGTAAACTCTTAAGTATTGTGCCATCAAACAGCTACCAACACCAATCATTGTTGCCATATAATATTTATTGTAGCCACATCAATTCAACATGTGAGGTGATCCATATGGTGTGTTGTGACTATTTGTATGATCACGACCTCATAAGAATTCTTCTTAATTTTTGGAAAGGAAATCAATAAAAGGTTTTTTTATGAGGGTAGTATTAAATTACGTTGAAGTAATTGCAAAGAATTATTTCAAAGGTATTTATAAGGGTAAGAAAAACAAATTATTATATTCTAAAAAGTTCATATAAGAAAAAAAATTATTGATAGGGAAATATATAATTATATTTCAAATACTTTGAAAGAGAAAAAAAGGTTAATAAGTGAATGAAAATTCATCATAATATTATAAAACGCTAAATAAAATCAAGAAAAAATATCTCCAATAAAATACTACAATATTTTTCAAAGGGAGAAAAAAGAAAAACCAAGATACACAAGGTTTTCAAGGGTAAACATTATCAATTTATTCTCACGAAGGTAAAAAGTTACAAAAAGGGTATTATGATAAACAAAAAAAAATATTTATAAAAATTAGAGAAAGAGAAATATTATTGTATGACCAAAGGGGAAAAGAATCACATCATATTAGTGGATAATAGTGATATAAGTGAAAGTGAAAGAGAAAGAAAAAGGGAATTATTCAAGTTACCCAAAATTAAGAAGCAAAAATTAAAGCAAGAGAACGAAAGTTCTAAGGGGAAATTCAACGAGAATCTTTTGAAGAAGGAAGAATAAAATTCACGTTTAAAAACTTTGAATCAAATGTTATTAGAACAAATAAAAAATAAGGAGAAGGATACTAAGGACAAAGTCGATGATTCAGAAAATTAAGAACTTTCACATCAAAGGAATCACAACCAATCCCTACTTACACAAATAAAGAAGCTTACAAGTGACAAGAAGTCACTAAATGACAAGTTAGAACAACTTCAAGAGGTATTGAAGTCTCTAGTTGTTTCGGTCTAAGTTAAAGATAAAGGAATAAATGCCGATCTAGTTAATATCACAAATCAAGAGGATGAGAAAACAAAAGAAGTTAAAACATATTCAGAAGTTACAATTTAAATGGCTGACATTTCAAATGATGATGCCAAAATAACAACAACAACATGTGAAGGAAATAATGGAATTTCCAATAACATGATAAGGGAAAGCTCAACCAAAACAAATCCATAACAACATCTCAATCACAAGAGAAAACTTTACAATCAATCTATGTACTAGTATCATTCAGAAGGGAAAGAACAAATTTATGTTCCAAATAATACCGAAGTTTGTAGAATTCGGTCTGATGACAACAATTCATTGCAAATTTCGAGTCACCAAAATATTTCACAGATGATTAGTATAGGATGGTGAGATCCAAATTTTATTCAAAAAATTTATTTATCGCTCCAAGGATCATATCATATTGTAACAATGAAGATTGCAGCTCCACGATTAGCTGAAAAAATGGTTAAGGTATGCCACCAATAAACTTTTGGGATAGTATTTTGAAGAGGAAGGAAATGTTATTAATGAAAAATATATAAAAACAAATAATTTAAATAACAATAATAATGATTAATGTTTAATTAAATAATTGTTGGTAATGAAAAGTCATGTCTCTAAGGACATGACCATTGTCAAGAGGTACATTCCTAGATATATACGCACACCCCCACCCTCATTTTAATCATATCATATCAATTCTTTATATAAAATTTAATATACAATTACTTGACCTAAAATGGATGTTTTTGTCTTGGAAGTATTCTGAAGATTACTTTGTTGCATATACGTCTTTCGATGGTCACATCATGTGAAGGATAACAAGGATAAATTCTCCATTTGGAAGTGAGGGTATAAGACTGCCACGTTGAAGGATATGTGGATTCCACTTTGGAGAACATTAAATCCTCATCTCTGACCAAGAATAGAAGGCACCATATTCAATTTGGAGAAGCTAATTATGCAAGAATGTTTGGAGAGAATGGCAATAGGAGACACAACATTTCAAGGAAATTTGGTACAGAGATGCAATGTCATAACTCAATGTGTGGGGCTCAAACATGGAGATGACTTAGACCATGGCATATTTTATAAACGATGCACATGGTTGGCCAAAATGTTGCTTGTTTGAATTAGAATCTAATCAAATAATGAAATGTCCTCTTCAGTTAGTAGTGGAGATTGAAGTGTGATCGAGAAACAATTGAAGTCTATCAATGTTTAATTATTAGTTCTAATTAAAATGGTTAGTCTACAAATCATCACAACGGCCTGCTCCAACATTCTTTTGGTCACTCGTTGATTGGAGGACATGCGTGGGGATGTTCAACATCTGTAGAAGATGATGGATAACTTGATCACAAAAATGAAAAATTTGACTATCAATGTGGAAAACATTAAGATTACATCATAAACCATGGCCATGGGGGTACTCATGGATGTATTTGGAATCATAGAATTTTCTACTGATGATGAACATGATTCTTTGCAATGTATTTAATCTCTTGGAGTGACGTTTGCAGTTCCAATGCAAATGGGAACTCACAAGGAGGTGCGAATAGAATTATATACTATTGAAAAGGCAAGAAGCAGGTATATTTTTAGAATAATATGTTTTTTTTTTTTTTATGTTATGTAGATATGTGACAATTTATTGTTGGCATTATAATGTATGTGTTGTACTTGATGGCAACCGACTTGTAGCAGAACAACTCACTTGTATATGGTCTCTAGATGAATCTACAGAAGATATATGAGATGTGATAGAGTGCAGTTGAAAGATCATAGTATAGCAGGTAAACAACAAAGAATTACAGATCAGTATTCACAGAATGAAGAAAGAGAGGTATACGAAAGTTGCCATTGTCCAAGTTGCATATAGACATAGGTTCACTGTATACAAGTCACGTATATGTACACACGCACTTTCACAAAAGGAAAAGCACATATACCTTGGAAAGCTAAGTTTTTGGTCCGAAGTATTTGGTCCATAGTATTTTGATCCATGGTATTGGTCCAAGGTATTTGGTCTGAGGTATTGACCCTAGGTATTTGGTCCAAGGTATTGGTCCTAAGTGGTTTTGGTCCATGGTATCGAGAAAGGCTTAAAAATATAAAAAGAGGAGAAGATCATTAGGCCAATGTGTGGAAGTATCGAATATCTAATGAAGTGTGAGATCTAGTATGTAGGTTGCTGAGTTATGGTGCATTGCTAGATCTAAACCAAGGATGAACCTTAGTGGATGATGAGGAACTAGATCTAATGATGGATCAATATCTTAAGGCTTAAAATGGACTACCTGTATGTGTTTTTGCTCATGATTATTTTAGATCTAAATACTGCGCATATATTATTCTATAAATGATATGATCTTCGTATAACTGAAGTCTGGAATAGTTGCAGAATTATGAATTAATATTTGCAGATGTATACGCTAGTTGGTTTTGTGAAAAACACGTATACACGCAGGTTCAAGACGTGAAAGTAGCATATACCTTATAGAATATGTTTTAGTTGTTGTTGTTTGCTGTTGCAGAGTTATGGGTTCTAGTTTGGGTTCTCGTTACTGTACTCTGGTGACAGTCCTCTGAATGATTAGAATGATGGGTTGTCAAAGTGATTGATTGATTCGTTTGTGATTGGTTCAAAAGGTGATTGGTTGATGAAAATATATTTGATGATTGAATTACACTTATGATGTTGTTGATGGATCCAGTTTGAAAATTTATGAAACAAGGTCCCTGGAGGAAGAAAGAAGGTCGTAGCATTCTGTAGGTCGACACCTACGCACTAGTAAACATATCAGCTAGTACAAGAGCTAGGGGGTTATAGCTCCTTTCCAATAGAAGCTGGAGAACAAGAGAAGGTTGTAGCCTTCTGTAGGTAGAAGCCTGTGTACTGGTATAAGACTACACCAGTACAAAAATTGTAAATAGAATTTTCTTATTATTAAAAGAAGACAGAGACAACAACAATAGGTGGTTTTCACCCACATTGGGTTTCCACCTTATATCTTGGTGTTCGTGTGTGTTTCTTATGTGTGATACTTTATTCTACTTTTACCGCACTGTCTAGTGAATTGCTGATATACTGGTTAAAGTTCAATGCATGATAATTTGGGTAAATCAAAAGATCTTTACATATAAGCTCGTTGCCTTAAGCATAGTTGTATATACATGCTAGTTCACTTAGCTAAATTATCGTATACAAATCAGTTTTTGAAAATTAAATTATTGATTCGATAATACTTATTCACCCGCCCTCTCAATATTATTTCCAATAATTGGTATCAGAGCAGGTCGTTCAGAGGAATCTTGATCGCTTGAAGGAAGATCAATCATCATGAGTAATCAAGAAAGTGGGGGATCCATCAGACCGCTAATCTTTGATGGGAGCAACTTTGTTTATTGGAAGATAAGAACCACGACCTGTCTTCAATCACTTGGAACATATGTCTGGGAAATAATGGAAGGAGGATATACATTTCCATCAGAAATTCCTACAGATACAACACGTAAAAATCAATATGAAACCAATGCCAAGGCTGTCAATAAATTATTGGGAAGTCTATCATAATCAGAGTTTGTCAAAGTTATGCAGCTCAAATCGGCCAAATAAACATGGGACAAAATCGTTCTAAGCTACGAAGGAGACTCTCAGGTAAAACGTGCTAAATTGCAAACTCTCAGAATTCAATATGAAACTCTTAAGATGCTCAATGATGAAAGTATAGCTAGTTACTTCTTACGTATAGATGAGGTTGTTAATTGCATGAAGAATTTGGGTGAAGAGATAAAGGAAGTTACCTTAGTTGAAAAAGTTTTAATATCCTTGTCTCTTAAATTTGAAGCAAAAGTATCTGCCATAGAAGAAAAGTAGGATCTACAGACTATTACTATGACACAGCTTCACGGAATCTTAACTGCCTTTGAGATGAGAAAAGGAGGTCTATCAGATATGCGAGGAGCCAAATTTAAAGCTTCAACAAAAGGAAGAGAAGAACTCAATGAATTAGGACATATTTAAGAAGAAGAAGATGAAGTAAACTTTGTCAAGAATCTTCAACGAGTTTCCGAAAGATTCAGAGGTAAACTACCTTTCAAATGCTTTGCCTATGGTAGAGTCAGTCATTATGCTGCCAAATGTCCTCATAAAGATAAATATGATAGAGGGAAGGAATATGCAAAATGGAATAGAAAACAAAGTTTAAGTAAAAATAGCTACTATGCTCATGAAGATAGCGATGGTTTATCAAATAGTGATGAAGATGAAAATAGTAATGACTATAGACTTTTGATGGCTTATGAAGTTGATAATGACCTTTATGAAGAAATCTCTAAACTCAAAATCTATTTAGAAGAAAAGAATATGATTATAGATACCTTGACATACCAACTTGTTGAAAGAGAAAAACACAATGAAAAACTAGAATGTGAAATTGTGGGTCTAAGAAAGGATCTTGAGAAAACAAAAGCTCTCAATCTTAGATTTTCTAAAGGATCAGAAACCTTAAATGAAATTATCAAAGTGCAGTGTTCTCCTCTGATAGAGATAGGTCTTGGATATACTGAAGAGGCGTCTCAACCACAGAAGTTGTCAACCTCCACTAAAATCTATCTTGATGCAGCAAAGAGCAGTGAACAGTTTGAGAATTGTTAGCAAAGAGATAAAGCAGATCACTAGGTAAATCAGGCTCAATTTACTTCAAGGATAAGCAAAATCCCCAACCAACCTCAGGTAAATCATACTCAATTTGATTCAAAGATGAAAATCAATAGAAACTACAGTCACGAGGTCAGTAGATTCGATAATCGCAGGAACTTATTTAATGGTCAATGTTTCTCATGTCATAATTTTGGACACAAAGTTGATCAATGTGTTTCTCACAAAACCATCATGACTAGAGAAGTAAGAAATCAAAGGAATGTGATAGGGATCAAGAAAATTTCCTATAATAACTTTTCCCTTCTTGAAAATGAAATAGAATTCTCAATCTGTAACAACTTTGGCCGTGAAGAATCTGAATGTAGGAGTAAATTTTGGCAATGTCTCAAAGGGAGAAAACTCCATTATATCCCAAAATATGGAGAAAGAAAGAACCACAAACAGAAATATGTGGTATAGCATTGTATGAAGAAGCACAAGAAAATCGTGGTACATCCCCAATGGATGCTCAAAACACATGACAGGTGACAAAGAAAATGTACACTCATATAATGCCTTAGAAAAGGAAAAGAATGTCTCATTTCGAAACAACACTCCTGTTGTCATAAAAGGTAAAGGCTTTGTTTTCTTGGAAGAAAAAGTTAAATTTGTGAATGTTATGTATGTTAATGGTTTGAAGCATAACCTATTGAGTGTGAATCAAATGTGTGATCAAGGAAATGAAGTGGTGTTTCGATCAAATGGATGTGTTGTTCGTGAGCTTGATATAGGAGAAATCATGATCAAAGGTACAAGAACTCCAAGCAACCTATACATACTCAAGGAAGGATAGCAACAGTGCTATCTAAGAAAAAATGATGAAAACTTGCTATGGCACAGAAGATTGGGACATCTAAGCTTTTCTCAAATAAGAAAAGCATCCAGATTCTAAGCTATTCGTGATCTTCTAGATATCACTATTCCTGAAAATACTATATGTAAATCATGTCAATTCGGTAAGAAAACTAGATCTCACTTCGTCAAAAAGCAAGGGTCAGGTAGTAAGCATCTTGAACTTGTTCATACTGATTTATGTGGACCATCAAGGAAAATGTCACCTCGTGGAGAAGAATACTTTATATTATTCATTGATGATTTTTCCAGAATGTGTTGGATAGGTCTTCTAAAGCATAAAGATGAAGCATTTGAAAAGTTCAAAGCCTTCAAAGCTTTGGTTGAAAGTGAATCAGATTGAAAAATCAAATGCCTCAGATCTAATCGAGGAGGAGAATTTACCTCAGATGAATTCTTTGAATTTTGTCAACAACATGGAATAAAAAGGCAATTCTCCACTGCAACGACTCCTCAGGAAAATGGAGTGGTAGAAAGGATGAATAGAACTGTTCAAAAAATGGCTCGAGCTATGCTATATGAATTTGGAACTCCTGCAACCTTCTGAGGTGAAGCTGCATTCACCGCCATCACTATTCTCATCCAAACAAATGTTCGGCTAAATAGCACTCAAACTCCACATGAACTTTGGTATGGTAATACTCCTACTGTAAAATACTTCAAAGTTTTTGGAAGCAAATGTTACATCAAAAGGACAGATGAAAAACTTGGTAGGTTCGAACCCAGAGTAGCTAAAGGTATTCTTCTTGGCTACTCTTCCTGAAGTAAACGATACAAATGTTATAATAAAAGACTTGGGAAAATTATTGAAATTATTCATGTTGTGGTTGATGAAGCATGTAAAAATCCAAAACAGATAAAAACTAAAGATTATGAAAATGAAGATGAGGATCATTTTCCCACATCAAATCACACTAATTTTGAAGAAGAAACCAATGAAACACTAGAAGAAGAGATAACAATAGAAGAAAAGACTTCATCCAGGTATGTTCAGAAAAATCACCCAGAAACTCAAATTTTAGGGGATAAAGGGGTAGGTGTGCAGACAAGAAGAACTATTACAGAAGCCTTAAGCTATCTACCATTACTATCTTCCACCGAACCTCAAAACGTAAATGAAGCATCCAAAGATGAATGTTGGGTCAATGTGATGAATGAAGAACTTGAGTAAATTGAAAAGAATAATACCTGGGAATTAGTTCCTAGACCTCATGATACAAATATCATAGGAACTAAATGGATATTCAAAGACAAGTTGAATGAAAATGGAGAAGTTGTTAGAAACAAGGACATATTTGTTTGTAAAGGATATGCTCAACAAGAAGGTATATATTTTGAAGAAATTTTTGCACCTATTGCTAGACTTGAAGCCATAAGGATGTTTCTTTCTCTTTTTAGTTTTCAGAAATTCAAAGTATACCAAATGGATGTAAAAACTTCCTTTCTTAATGGAGACTTAGAAGAAGAAGTCTATATTGAGCAACCAAAAGGATTCATTCTTGGAAATGATGAAAAACTTGTATGCAGACTCATAAAGGCTCTCTTTGGTCTAAAAAAAGCTCCAAGGACCTATTATTACCATCTTGACAAATATCTCCACCAACAAGATTTTTCAAAGGGATTAACAGATAACAATCTATATACAAAGATTGACAATGATAAATTGCTAATAATTATTGTTTATGTTGATGATATCATATTTGGTAGCAATGAAGAATCCATGAGTCGGAATTTTGCTTCAGTAATGTAGCAAGAACTTGAAATGCCCTTGCTTGGTGAGCTTACCTATTTTCTTGGTCTACAAATTCAACAAAATAAAGATGGTATTTTTCTGTCACAAACCAAATATCTCAAACAGATCTTGAAAAAGTATGGCATTGGAGATTCTAAACCAGTATGTACCCCAATGGTAATAGGATGCAGTCTTAGCTCAAATGATGAATCAACAACATTACATCAACCAACTTACAGATCCATGATTAGCGGCCTGCTTTATCTAATAGGTACCCGAGTTGATATCATGCATGTAGTATGAATAGTTGGAAGATTCCAAGCAAATCCAAAGGAATCACACCTTCAGGTAGCAAAAGGATTTTCAAATATCTTCAAGGAACACAAAACTATGGTTTATGGTATCCTAGAGATACAAATCTTACACTTCATGCATATACAGATGCAGATTGGGCAGGAAGTGTTGATGACAGAAAAAGCACTGGTGGTGGTGAATTCTATATGGGTTCTAGGTTAGTGTCTTGGTTTAGCAAGAAACACTGTTCAATTGCATTATCTAGAGTTGAAGCAGAATACGTGGTTGCTGCATCTTCTTGCACACAGCTACTTTGGATGATGCAAACCATGCAAGACATTCAGATCACATGTACTCCACCCATCTCCTTTCTATGTGATAACACAAGTGCCATCAGTATTTCAAAGAATAGAGTCATGCATTCCAAGACCAAACACATACCCATCAAATATCATTTTCTACGTGAATAAGTTCTTCAACAAAATGTCATATTGGAGTATGTTCCCTCCAAAGAACAAGTTAATGATATATTCACTAAACCACTACCCAGAGAGACATTTGAATATCTCAGAAAGAAGTTGGGAGTAGTTGCCGCATCATCCTGTTGTTAAAATCTATTTTTGAGAAAGGTTGTTATACGTGAGTTTCATGAAGTCTAGTCATGTACATATATTGGTTTCTGTGGGCATAGTGGTGTATATGTTGGTTTGAGGAAAAGCGTTGAGGAAAAGTTCTTACTCAATTATTGTTTCCACAGTTTTAACATTAGATCTATCTCTTAAAATTTTAATAAGCTTTTCTTTCTCGTCACTGAATTTTAGCAATTTTGCATGTCTTTGATAGAGGCTTACTAGCATGTTCTCATATATTTGACCATATTAGTCAATTCCATTCTAGGAAGATGTGCTTGTACCCCTAGATACACCCAGAGCTAGTCTTAACCTATGTGTGTTTCTCCTTGAGCCTCATCCATCACTTCTCTTATTCCTTACTCACTTATTCTATGTAAAAGAGGTATTCATTTCATCAAATGACATCATGGTAAAGCTCATAGGCCATAGTGTTGCAAGGTATTTTCTTTGATACTATATGTAACATGTCTCTAAATTAAAGAAAACAATAATTTTTATTTACAAAGAAAGTTTTTTTTCTTCCTAAAGAATGTACCTACATCATTTTGTCACAAGAAAAGGTTAGATCATCAATTCTACATGAAGAAAAAACATCTTATTTACCATTGCAATTTTCTTTTTGTATCACAAACCATTTACTCATTTATTTTTCATTCTAAATCTTGTTTGTATCAAATGTTGGAGATGGATATGGTTCTTGGGCTCTCTCTAGATTACTCATTGACACTCAAGCTATTTGATACATACTCTTTACTAAATTTAAATGTCATGACCATCCCAAGTTAATATCCTAATATAAAAGTAAGTATAACATAATAGCTAGTTATTACTCTTTTTTTCTTTTTCTTTAATTAAATGTATTCATCAACTATGGTTGTTGCATAAACACTATATCATTCTAAACTAAGAACAAATGACACAAAACCTATTTAAGTTTCACCTCCAACATTATATCTATATGTATTGGGGCTATTAATATATTGATTGATTGAGGCGTCTTCACGGAACCTTCATATATATAGAGGGTTATGGTAATTACGTGGAAAATCCATATGGTAGGAGGTTTGAGGCTATCCCATACCATCACCTCATGATCCATACTCTCAGATCATGGTGATATATCATCTAGTGTCAATGATGCAATTTTGATTCAACACATTTATGGTAATCGTATACTGATTTCTCCTCCACTGACCACTCCATTTGCATTTTCTCTTATTTAAGATGGAGCTCTACAACCATGGTAGAATTAGAACCATAAGCTATACTTCCTGTTCCCATAGAGATATCATAATGGATCAATATTCATATCAAAGGTTTCCTGACAGTGATTGTGTCTTTGGTTGTCAACAGGGAAGGATTTCATGCTAATCTATTTGCATGTTTCCCTATACTCTCTAAGTTATCATTATAGTGCTATGGTTCATTATATGACAACATTTGACATAGAGTTGACCTCCTATTTTCCAGATGTTTAATTTTTTTCTACATGGAGAAAATTGGGCTTATCTTCTGACCATTGGTTGCACCAACTAGATTATTCCAGGACACTCTAGTGTCACCATCCCCTCTCATGGCTTCATAATGTAAATTACTTCTTTCTAACGAATTATTTTAGATGTAATTAAATTTTTATATCTCAATGTACAACCAGAAAAGAGTAATTTAAAATTTGGAAATTGTGCTAAACTATCGCCTTGGTTATGTGGGTCATTTGAAATTCTATCAAGGGTAGAGCGAGTGGAAAACTATACCCTTGTTTCTTTGGGTCATTTGAAATTGTGCTAAACTATCCCCTCTGTTAAGTAGGTGTAATTTTTGAAATATTTTTATTTGCTTCTTAGTAGGAAAGAAGCCTAGAGCTCTAGGAAACTATTACAACTGTAGTTCAACGGTTAGGAGGAATGTGATAGCCTGTGTTGTATGTCTACAAATTCTAGATAAGTATATGAGTTAGTTTGGATTTAGGTATTAATTAGGTAAAGTTTAAGGAAAAATAAAAAATATGAATGTGCCAAGAAATGTC
The DNA here is from genome assembly GCA_031772625.1 of Pinus tabuliformis. Classification (NCBI taxonomy): domain Eukaryota; kingdom Viridiplantae; phylum Streptophyta; class Pinopsida; order Pinales; family Pinaceae; genus Pinus; species Pinus tabuliformis. The sequence continues at coordinate 1,578,326,241 of CM062817.1, forward strand.
CAAATAAATTACAATATAGTGAATTTTCTACAGGAATATGAAGACGTTGTTAAGAGAGAAAAAAAGTCCTTCAAAACAAACTGGACTGTAATAAATAGCATTGTGTAATGGCACTCTCGAAGGCTGAAATTAAACACATTTTTGGAAATAGGGAAACCAAAGTAGAGGAGGATTTTGTGTAAGAAGCACAACCCTGAAAAAATCCATCAGGAGAACTCGATATTCCATGACCGACCTGGTAGTGGAGCACAACGTAGAGTTAGCTCGATGATGATAGGAGAATGTCTTCCATAATCTCTATAGGGTTCCCTAGGGGTCTAAATTTACCTTCCATGAGACAATATGACAACCTTCAGTTATTAAATCAACAATACCTTTATGAAATAAAAACAAATTAAGAAACTAAGGAACCCATTAGTCTAGTGAATAACTTTGAACATATTAAGGACCACCACTCGCTGGAGAGGGTACCTACAAGCATATTAGGCTTGGTGAGTGCAAACCTAGAAATGAAATTCATATGAAAAATGCTAAGAGGTCGAAGGTAAATTAACCCACCTCATCATGTGCAAGGGCGAAGGCCATCACGGGAGATGCATAGGCCTTTCCAAATCCTATACCAGAGGTCAACCTGTAGAGAAGAAAAAAAAAATATATCAAAGTTCATATAAAAACAAGTACAGAGAAATCATTGAATTCACGGAAAAAAAAACAATAGCAACAATTACCTTAAATGTTAGCATGCCATAAAACCCTGAAATTACATGGGCGCAGGGAACCAAGCTAAGAAGGAAGCACATGAAAACCTTGTGCCACTAGGGTTGTCACCATGGAGAACTGCCATGAAATCTATAATAGTTTCCTAAAGCCTTTGACATTGGGGAGCCATACCTCAACCACAAAGAAAGAAAACTGAAGCGTAAACAATCATGGAATGTAACTAACACAGCTACAATAGGTGACAATGAGAACGAGGTAAGGCTTAAGGGTTTCATGCACTTATGGTTGGAGGGTGTATTGTGAGTTGTTGAACTACAACCAAAATATAGCCACCCTTGAAGTCCTTTGAACCAACGTCTAGTCAACCAAGGAAGCCAGGTACGTGGGGAGGGTAAGGCCACATGGCCCAAGGGATGTGGCACAATTATATTCACTAGGGGTACCATTGGAGCCTCAGTGACCATTGAATTAGCAGATAGTAAGGGTAGAGAGGTGCACCCTTTAATAAACAAGGTTAATTCCAAAGTATAAAGAAGTAAGTTAATGCAAAATCATATAAATCAAATTTCATAGTATAGGGGGGACCCTATAAATCATGAACCTATAGTTAGCATACTAGTTTATGGTGGGTTGGGGGAATGCATTCATCCACTATGGTTTGATGGTTATATCCATGGAAGGGTGTTCATAATTGAGATATAGGTGATTAAAAATTAATAAGGAAAATGTATGGGGAAAATGGAGATCCTAATTTATAGGGAGTATGGTGATCAGGTTGGAAGAGTATGTTGAAATTCCATGAGCTTTGATCTAGGTTAGAGTCTTAAATCACTAACGCTACCAAACCAAGAGTCTCAACTATAAACTAGTTTGCACAGCAGAAACTTCTAAAAAAGTAAATCATACATCCACAATATACACCTTTATTAAACAAAATTAAACAATAATGTACAATAATCAATATTTTCCATATTAATCCAAACTGATAAACACAACAATATATGGTTATAAGATAAAATGACAAACATTCTTCACTGCTTCTATGACATATCTTGTCCTGCCAGTCTGTCACACCCATTCTTCTCAACATCAGGAGGGATGCCCTCTAACACTATAGCATATCCTTCTCCTTAAGTCAATGATCAATTTAACCAACCTAACACACCTTTAATAGTGATAACAGAAATGTACATGTCACTAATAAAGAGACCATTATGCCATGCCTCTAACATGTGAAATTGAACATAAATGTTGTTGATGGGGTTGACCTATCTAACATATATCCTACAATTTTAGTCAAACATGCATGTTGATTCAGTTAACCTCCTAGATAATGTTAATAAAAAATACATGTTAATATCCAACCTAACATGTCACTAGTAGTGACAATGGAATGTTGATGGCAATGACTAAGCTAATTGACTTGATATGTTGTTCACTGGGATGATTAACACATAACTCACTAAGCTGACCAAGTTTACAAAACATTCGTTTTTTCATTGAACTAACATGCTTTTAATAGACACAAATAACTGTGCATGATGTTATACCACTAAACCATCATCACATGCCTTTAGGAGTAGTAAAAAATGTGCATGTTCTGTACGAGGCAAATCAAACTAATATACCTATGATAATCATAATTGACCATACATATTTGTTTTGATCAACCCTTCAACCCTTCAACATGCTCATGAAATTTCATATCGTTGGACATGGTTAACATGCTTTGGTTAACACAATCTAGCATGGTGTGAGGGTCTTGCCTACAATGCAAGATTCTAACACCCTTTACAACAACATTTCTTCAAGAAAAGCATTTGACATTGCGTCATAATTTTGCCTTTGTATATGAGAAAGGAACTAAATGTTACTTCTCCCATATCCAAGATAATGCTCTCAATTACAAATTGAACAAATTAGTCAAAGTAGTAGTAGATTGTATTTAAGATTATTGTGTATTACTTTAGAAAATCTTGATTACCAATATGTATATTTTACGGTGCAAATGTAACAACATTTTGAAATTCTTTTGTAAGGCATGACAATGGTTAAGTTTGGCATGCTTCTTAGAGATATGCATGTGTACGTAATGGTGGAGTAAATGATTTATGGTGGGTGGATAAGGTTGAACCTCAACAAACACAAGCAAGGAGACAAACGTAGCAAGGTTGGTGGTGTGCGTAAATGATCATTGGGCTATTTAACTTGCTTTGACATACATTTGTCTTTTGGATTGAAATGTTTTCGATGAACACAGGAATGTGGCGATTGTTTTATTTGGGACATGCAATGTGGTAGAAGCGTCTCAAAATTTATGAAAGCACCCCTTTAGCTCAATAATCACAACTAAATGGAATTTATTCTATTACAATCACTTGAGACTTAGACATAGCCCCATCTTCAATAAGCAACCTCCTTAAGAAGGAAATTCAGTCCATGATGGGTGAACATGTGATGTGGCATAATTGAACACATGTGGGGGAATAATAGCACACTATAGTCATGCCAACTATCTCTACTGCCCACCTCCTCATCTAGGGATGGGCCCAAATAATCTTGCCTTTATCACTTCTGATGACTAATTATGGTAACTAGTGTTTTGTTAGTTCTTTTTATTTTTTGGCATGTAAGGCCTATAAGGGTATGGGTCTCCTAGTTGGATATTTGTCCTTTTATCAGTACCATGGTAATAGAATTGGTCAACAAACCTGGTCAGGGTGAGGCCACATGCATTTTTATGCCCTTGTAAATACTTTTTGATTAATGAAAAACTCTGACTTACAAAACAAAATAACACAATATACTCACACACAATGCCATAGGCAAGCCCTCATCAATGTTATGCACTACTCTAAATCGGTTTAGCAGCCTTGGATGGATTTAACAATCATAGTTGAATCTATATGATCTTAACTAATTTAGCCAACAAAACATGTCTTTGACAATGGTAACTAAACTTACACTCCATTTACTCCATTAAACAATCAAGTGAGGCTTTAATAATTGTAACCAAACATACAAGTCATTGATCAATTTAACCATCCTAACACACCTTTAATAGTGATAACCAAAATGTACATGTTACTAATAAAGTGACCATTGTGTCATGCCTCTAACATGTGCAATTGAACATAAATGTTGTTGATGGGGTTGAGCTATCTAACATATCTCCTACAATTGTAGTCAAACATGCATCTTGATTTGGTTAATTTGCTAGATAATGTTAATAAAAAATACTTGTTAATATCCAACCTAACATGTCATTCATAGTGACAATGGAATGTGCATTTCAATGACTAAGCTAATTGACCTGATATGTTGTTCACTGAGATGATTAACGCATAACTCACTAAGAAGACCAAGTTGACAAACCATTGTTTTTGTCATTGAACTAACATGCCTTTAGTAGACACAACTAAATGTACATGATTTTAATCCAGCAAACCATCATTACATGAATTTAACAGTAGTAACAAAGTGTGCAAGTTATAAATTGGGCAAATCAAACTAATATACCTATAATAATCATAATTGACCATACATGTTTGTTGTGATCAACCCTTCAAGTTTTCCCTTTCTTCTACACAAAATTAAGCGTGCCATGCAACTCTCAAAGTAACTTTGATACATATACAAATTAAGTTTGTATTTACTTGTTCGATTTGTGTTAAAATGTTTCCTCTTTAAAGGTCACAGGATTGGATCCAAAGGAAATTAAGGTATGTACACCTCCATAGATTAAATAGTTAAAGAATTGAATGGAGGGCATCCCTTGTCTCACAAACAAGGGGGTCTCATATGTCAACTTGGCAACTACCTAGATTATAACTTAATATTAAATACTATTCTTATTTTTCTATTAATATGAATGCTTCTAATATTTAACATATTGTTAAGGAGATCACCACTCGAATAATTACTGAAGCATATAATATTGGATGAGAGAGTTGTAAGGCTGAAATTTTTTCTACAATGGGTTACATTTGTTGTTTGTATTATGTCAATGAAAAATTAGGTTTTACACCTCTCCAGGAATCAATCAAAATAATTTACACATACCAATCAAAGGCATTCAATATATGGTTAAATTAATGGTAGGGAGGAGTTCATTGTCAGATCCATTCAAGGGTTTCTAAACTAGAGAAACAAGGGCATGTGTTTGATTTAAGGGCTAACATTTGAAAGATTGCTACAAGGAGAGGAGTTGGTGCGAGTCCTTATTACGACAAGGCCATGCACCTCTTCCTTTAATTATTAAAGTAGGCTTGAAATAAGTGATTATAGATATATGATAAATATAATATGCAAACCACTCACAATAAAACAATATTGAACATTTGCATGAGACATAATTTATTTTCAATCTATTTTTCTTTAAAAAAGGCAAGATATGCAACCATGATGCAATACAATGATTCACCAACATTAGTCACCAAACAAATGACTTGGACCACAGATGTTATGTACGATGAGAATCATCCGCTATAAACTATGATTATTAGCTAGCGTGGCACCCCTCATTTATCGTCACTCAGTCAGAATGCTCATGAAACTTGAGATCGTTGGACATGGTTAACATGCTTTGGTTAACACAATCTAGTATGGTGTGAGGGTCTTGCCTACAATGCAAGATTTCTAACACCCTTTACAACAACATTTCTTCACGAAAAGCATTTGACATTTCTTCATAATTTTGCCTTTGTATATGAGAAATAAACTAGATGTTACTTCTCCGTTATCCAAGATAATGCTCTTGATTACAAATTGAACAATGTATCTTGACATTACCTTTCTCTCTTCGTGTGAACTTGCTCAATTGGCATCTAGATACTTTGTGAGATAAAACTCAATGTATGTATTGTATTTGTTATTGTGTCAATTATTCATTTTTTATGTCTTAATATTGTGTTAATGGACTTCCAATGCATGGTTAGCTTTGATTTAAAATTTTGACATGGAAAATCCCAATTTTTCAATTTTGGCAATTAGAGGCACAGTGTAGGGACAACATGTATCCATCTTGGTGGACAGTGGGGAAACCCATAATTTTATTGATGCACAGTTGGTGGAGTGTAGAGGCATTCATTGATTGATATATATCCTGAACAATGTGGGTGAGAGAGGATGCCCATGCTTCACCTCAGTTGTCTTTTTTATTGTTGGTTTGATATGTTGAGGATATGGTTGATAGTCTGATATTGAAGTCAAAATCCTTCCTTAACCCTTTAGAGAATAGGTGTCTCCTCAAGTATCTCCAATAATATCCTATTAAGAGTCCTAACATTTAACTTGGAATTATGACCCACCATTATCATCTAATAATTATTTGAAATAGCACTAGACCCCACTTTAGGGATTGGGTGGATCATATGGTGGGACTATGCTAGTGGTAACCCTAAATAAATGACTTGGAAACCCCTTGATTTTCTACCTTGATGGCATTCATCTCCCAAATTTCTTGTCAGACACACAAGTCCTAGAAAACATGACAAGGAAGATGAGAAGGAGTTGAAAAGGACATTAGGTTGTCCTAGAACATCATAAAGTGTGTCCACATGGATGAACATCGAATGGGAATTAAGTTCGTAAAGTAGACTAGAGTGTTAGAGAAATAGGGTGCATAAAAATATTTTTGAAGTGTCCCAAAGGGAAATATACAATTCTTGTCTACTCTAAAATTCAATATGCATTTATTGTGGTGATAGTAACCACATGATTCTTAGAACTAGTGGTATAGTGTTTGGTCATGAATGAATATATGGCAAAGCAATTTGAAGCTTTTGACTCATTGGCATAAAATAGATCATGGGGCCAAATCAAAATTTCAACGGACATGTCAAGGATCTCCGGTAGAATGGGGTTAGCAACCAAAGGCTACCTTCCAAATAATTTAAGGAGAGTAGGGCATATTTAGAGGAGGCCAACTAAAGAAACCATAATAAAGAAAATGGGGAAAGTATCTAACAAATATGGTTAGAGTAGACATAAAAATCCCCATCCTTGAATGAAATGGTGGTTTACACAGGGCTCGTCAGAGAATATGGGATGGAGCTTAGATTGGTATGGTGAGAAAATTAGAAAAGTGTTTTATCTACTAAAGGAAATATGGGATGGAGGTTATGTCTAAGTCCAGGGAGGCTTTTAGCTTTTTTGACTAGGATGGAGGTGGAATATGTATCAGAATAAAAGAATTTGGGACAATAATGCATTTTTTGGGTTGAAACCCAAATATATATTGGAAGTGGTCCAAATGTTTTATATTCAATAATCTAGTCCTGAATACAATCAACCACAAAAGAGTAGTTCTAATGTGCCTGTAAATGCAACATATTAAATAGACCATTCCTATTGGATTTTTCTGAGTTGAATCAAAGAAATAGATGAGTCTGGTCATGTATCGCCTCCATACATAGTAAACAACAACTAGGCCCACCCTGTCCTTTACGACACAAATTTTCCCATGCCAAGATGAAGCTGGAAGGATACATTTACTGATATTCTTAGGCAGAGAAAAAATATGAAGCCAATATACAGAGATGCTCTGAAGGACTGCTCGAACTAGAGTCAACTTGCCTGTTAGGGAGAGCCACCTATGTGCCCATGATAAAAGTTTACAATGAATTTTCTCTATAAGTCAGCTTCCATCCTTAATTCCATAACAATTTGTTTGGAGCATAAATCTAAGATATTTAAAATATTCATCCAATGTAATGGAGATAACACCAAAAATATGATAAATCTTTAGTACTATTACATCATCTGGGTAAGAAGAAATCATATCAGATTTAATATTATTCAAAAGGAGTCTAGATACTGATAAAAAAAGGTCAATCTACCAAATAGTAACACATCATTGACAAAAATCAGAGTAACTGTGACTTGTCTACCTACACACTTACAGCCAAAATTACATTTAATCCATCTACCTCCCCACCTACAATCAAAATTACTACCCTTGTGAACTTTGTTACTAATTCTTCCACAATCCATTATTTTATCCTCAACGACTTCTTCTCGCAAAAGTTGTCATGGATATTTTGAGGTAGGCATATTGTCTACTAACGAATATTTGTAACTTTCCTCCACCATCCTTATAGAAATTATGGTGTAGAGTTCCAACTACTCATGAAGTTTTAATCAAAATCACAAGACACAAGCATACTTTATTGCTCTCTAGAAGTTAATTCACAATTTAGAACAAAAACTCCATACATGCAATAAGAAATAACACACATTCACACAAAAGGTTTCTTGGGGAAAGAAATATGCCAAAATCCCCAATGTTTGCTTACATTAATATGATGAATAGAAATGTAGTGCAATTTATTTTCTCAACTGAGAAGAACCTGAAGGTGAATAACCTATCTCTCTGCTCACTGAGAAGCTCTAACCCAATATTAGTAAATTTATACCTCTGCTTGAGCCCATATTTCCATGCGCAATTCCTTGAGAAATTAGGCCCCTATTATTTAGGAATTTTTACAAAATGGATTGTGAAATTACCAAGGTTGATCATCTCATTGCATGCATCACCTGTACACTCAAGGCTAGTCTACAGTTGATGTTATACTGCCTTGGAATCTCCACCACAACTGGGGAACTTGAATTGTCCATGCATTAGCTATTTTTGATTGATTGATCAGTTAACTGGATGATCACTGAGTTTGACTGAAGTCCCACTGCACAATTGGCCTTCCACTAGTTCCTCAAGTAATTGGAACTAGTTTAACTCAAAACAACTTGAGATAATTGAATTTGATTGCTACGAATTAGCAATCGCACATGCTTAACTGAACTCTAACTCCTCCAACACAAATTTACTTAGTAAACCAGGTGGCACAGGCAATGTCACACAAGTTAACTGCATCCAAGCCATATGTTGATGTAGAAATCCAAATTTTCTCAATTTAATCAAGGAAAAATAAAATTGAGAATTTCTTGTTGCATTTTTAAAGACTCCCTCTCTACGAGAATGGGATTATCAACCACCCCTATCCTGCATCTATAGAATTCGAACTTCCCTCTTCACAAAGCTTTTTTTGAAATGTCAACATCTTACTCCTTTATGAGAATGAAGTGTAGCAGCATCATCTACCTCTAGACACAGTCCTGTAAATAATGGTATTGGATATCTATATGCTTGAGACGATCGTGAAATATAGGATTCTCAAAGATATTGATGCAACTCTGACGATCACAATTTGATCCATCATCTGACGAAATAGTCCAACAAGTATCTTTCTCATCCATATCACCTCACATGTTGCTCGACTTGAAGCCATGTATTGTGCATCTATCTGGTTGAGCACCACAGATATTTGCTTCCTATCATACCAAGAAACAACTGTGGACCCAACACTAAAATTTCCACTTGATGTACTCTTTCATTCTAATCGACTTCATGCCCAATATACATCTGTGAAGCGAAACAACTTCACTCCCTCTGCTCGTCTGTACCATAGTCCAAACTAGGTAGTCCCTTTGAGGTACTGTAAAACATGCTTAGTTTCCTTGCAAAATATTTTGGTTGACCTAACCATAGCTTGCCTTAGATGGTTGACTGCACAACAAATATTTGGTCATGTGTTCCAAGATACATGAGTGGACCCACTAGCTGTTGATAAATGGCAGCATCCACTTCACCTAAAGTGGCATCCTCCTTCCTCTAGTTGTTCATTAGAGGTGTTTCCATGGTTTTACAACTCTCCATGTAGAATCTCTACAATATCTCATTTGCATACCTTCCTTGAGAGACAAACAATTCCCCATCACCTTGTCATACTTCCAACCCGAGAAAGTAGTGCATGAGACCCATGTCCTTCATTTAAAATTCCCTTGCAAGTTCCTCCTTTCAAGATATGATCAATGACTCATCACTAATTAAAATAAAATTATCAACATATAAGACAATAATAAGAAAATTACCTTCTATCCGTATGTGATGAGGCTTAAATCCACTTCACTTATTGTGAATCCCAAATCGGTGAGATAACTATCGATCTTGGTGTACAAAGCACGAGGTGCTTGTTTCAGATCATACAACACTCACTCTAGTCTGCACACATGAGACTCTTGATAAAATGTCTCAAAACCTTTTTGTTACTCTATGTACACCTCCTCCTTAATAACCCCATTCAGAAATGTTCTTCTTACACCCATCTAGTGGATATTCTAGCCCATCTACATAGCTAGACCAAGAATTGATCTAATGGATGAGTACCTTACTACAAGAGAAAAGGTCTCCTCATAGTCAATTCCCTCAAGTTGAGAGTACCCCTTGGCCACCAATTTGGACTTATAATTCCCTATATTTGTACCTGTTGCCTGATTCATCTTGAAGATCCATCTCAAACCCACTATTGATTTATATGTTAGTCTTGGGACCTTTTCCCAAACACGTTTCTTTGCAATGGATTCATATTCCTCCACCATTACATCAACCGATATAGGTTTCTCTATTTCTTCCTCAAAATAGGATGGCTCAATCTCTATAAGCTCAGTCATAAGAGCCATGTAGCTAGTGTACCTCTTAGATGACATCCTTTTCTTACAAAAATTTGATGGATATCTCACATTCTCCCTCACATCCTGCACAAGTCTATCTACTTCCTTAGTTATTTTTCTACCTTCTCTAGAGGTTTTTCTTTGGTGGATGTCTCCACTCTCTCAACAATTTGTGGTTTCTCTACAACTTCTTGATGTTCCTCTTTTGGAGCTAAAATCTCATATTTTGGTGGGATCTCAAGCTCCCTCTCAAGAGAGCACCACATATATTTCTCCTCATAAAAATTTACTTCCCTTAACACAACTATCATTATTATTGATGGAAAGTACACATGTTAGTTGAGGGGATTTTATGTGTGATCCACAAATACCCACAATTCTGTGGTTGACTAGAGCTTATTCCTTGATTCTTTGGAGACATGGTAGTAAATAGAGGCTCCAAAAATCTTGAAGTGCGACACATCTGGCTTTCTTCCTTAAAAAGCTTCCTCTGGTGTAATCATGCCAAGAATCTAATGAGGACTTCGATTCTGTAAACAAATTGTTGTATTGAATGCTTTAACCCACAAATGCAGAGGTAGGCCTTGGTCATGCAACATCACCTTCGTTGCTCCCAAAATGCTATGGATATTGCTCTCAACCACCCCATTCTGATGTGGGTCATGTGGTGTTCTCAACTCTCGTCAAATTCCTTTTTTCGCACATAAATGTTTAAATTCATTCAACACATACTCACCTCAATTATTGCTCCTGAGAGCCTTCACCTTCTTGTCGGTTTCTTTCTCAACCAGTGCCTTGAATTATACGAACTTGGAGAATGTCTCATCTTCCTTCTGCATGAAGAGATCCAACACTTATGTGAGAAGTCATTAATAAAGGGGACAAAATGTTTGTGTCTGCTAGTGGAGGCTATCAAGAGAGGTCCACTGACATTAGAGTGGATCCTTTCTTGGATTGCATGTTCTTTGTTGTCCCGATCATGGAATGCAGATTTTATGTACTTCCCTAAGGTACATCCTTTGCATACATCCTATTGATCAAGTGATCCTTTAGGGTGGCTAGTGGCTATTTGTTGTATAATATTCGAGGTGCCATGATGTAAATGGTCAAGTCTTATGTGCTAAATTTCACCTACATCATGGCCCTACACTTTCCCTTCCTTACTTCTTAATGCAACACAATCTTCCACACCTAAGTTATATAGATTCTTCACACAAACCTTGATCTTCTTCACCTATCTCATGGCTATGTGTCTCAGGAATTCTTTTCCTTTGTTGAAGATCACATCATAACCATGGTGCTCAAAAACTGCAAAAGAGATGAGATTTTTCTTTAGTCCTAGAACAAACATGACATCCTTGAGCCTGAGAGGGGAGCTTAACTCCCTCTGAAAGGTGATTATACCAATGCTGGTCATGTTGTACCTTCTGTCATCCCCTACATTGATATGCATCTCGAGATCTTTCTCCTCTAGGTCACTAAAAAAATCTCTACACCCTGTCATGTGGAACAATGCACTTAAGTCGAAGTACCACACACTCCATATCACTATGTTGGACATGCTTGTGATAAGGGTAAAGTGAAGGCCAAGATATGAAGCCAAGGATTCACCTGCTACTCCTCCTAAGGTCTTCTTTCTTGCCTTTTTCTATGGTTACCTCGTGGCATAGTGCCCATATTCATGAAAATGGAAGCATTTAATTTTTGGCAAATACTTCTTCTTTCTCCCTTGGTTGGATTGTGGTTTGGTTTAGATTTCTTCCCTTTCCCCTTCTTTCCCTTTCTAACCAATGGAAATTTTTCTTCATCCTTACCCTTGGATGAGGTCCCATCTTTGGTATTCTACCTTACTTCCTCCTGTACCAAATCGTACCATAAGTTTTCCAAATTCAGTAGTTTGTCCCTCCCGTTCATTTAATCTTGATAGCTATGCCAACTCTTGGGAAGGCCCAGAAGGGATATTCTTACCAAGTCATCCTTTGAATGAATAACACCAATTCCTGCAAACTCATCACGAACACGTTTGAACCTCCTCAGATATTGCAGGAGAAAGTCATTCTTCTACATATTGATATTTCAAAGTTTATCCTTGAGAACCAAATTTTTGTGGTCACTGCTATTCTAGAATAGATTTGTTACCACATTGCGTAATGAATTTCTTTCCTATGGAGTTTGCTGACAATGTGGTCCCGTACTCCCCCCAATACTATTATCCACACCTTGGCTACAACTTTCTTCCAGTGAGCAAGGTTTTGGGCATCCGATTCTGCTAGTTTTGTAACATCTCTCTTGATGTATTCTAGAAATCCATTGTCATCGAATACCTCCTTCATGTGATCCTTCCAGTCAATGAAATTAGATTTTCCTTCCAAGGCATACTCTAGCCTCAGCCCGTTGAAGGTCATATTTCTAGTTCTTAAGAGATCTTGCTACACTAAACTACAAATTTGAACCTCCTGAGAAACAAATTCAAAATTCCTGCTCTAATGTGAATCCTACTATGATACGATGTAGAAATTATGGTGTATATTTGCAACTTCTCATGAATGTTTTTCAAAATCATAAGACACAAACCTACTCTACTACTCTACAGAAGTTAATTTACAATTTAGAACAAAAAATTTAGACATGCAATAAGAAATAAAACACATGCACATAATATTTTTCCTGGGGAAAGCAATCTTCTAATAACTCCAATGCCTTCTTGCATCAATCTTATGAATATAGATGTATTACAATTGCTTTACTCAACTATGCACAACCTGTAAGTGAATAACCTATCTCTTTTCTCACTAAGAAGATCAAACCCAATCTTTGTCAATTTATGCCTCTTCTTGAGCCCCTATTTCCTTGTGCAATACCTTGAAAAATTAGGCCCCTATTATTTAGGTTTTTTTCCAAAATGGATTGTATAATTCCTAAGGTTGATCATGTGACTGCATGCAACAACTGTACGCTCAAGACTAATCTACAACTAATGTTACACATCCTTGGAATCTCCTTCATAGTTGGGGAACTCGAATTCTTTGCATGCACTATCTAGTTTGGTTTGATTAATCAGTTAACTAGACTTCCACTAGTTCCTCCAATAGTTAGAACTAGTTTAACTAAAAACAACTTGATATAATTGACTTTGATTGCCACAAATTAGTAATCACACATGCTTAACTAAATTCTAACTCCTCCAACTCGAATTTATTGGGTAAACTGGGTGACAAAAACCATGTCATACAAGCTAATTGCATCCAAGTTGTCTGTTGACGTGGAAATTCAAATTTTCTCAACTTAATCAAGGCAAAATCAAATTGAGATTTCTTGTTGCATTTTTCAACAATCCTTTAGGTGAATCTAATCCATGTTTCTAATCTTTCACAACAATGTGCTAATAATAAAAACCAATGCATATAAGTAGCATTCAAAATAAATAACACAATAAAAAAAACAATTGAGGGAGACCCTGAAAAGTACTCCAACCATGTTACCACCTATTAACATTCATCGAAAGTGCCTCCATCACTCCTCTCACAAGGCACACCTCTACTTTTGGCCTCCATCGCACTAAATCCCATTATTTTTTGTCAACCTCCATTGCTCTACTTCCCGAAGAACCGATCAATAGTGTAAATACAAACCCCCAATCTTTAGCTTTTTTACTATTGTGTCATATTTTAAGACAAAAGGTTTATTTTGTTTTAAAATTCCCCTCCATATTTTAGTATCGAATGCAACGACATACAAGTTGTCTCTAATCATATGAATAGAGATCGAAGGGAAAAAAGAGTACTTAATGTTTGGGAAATCTTTCCAGTGAAAGCTTTCACGTCCTTCAGAGTCAGCTACCCCCACAAAATGAACATCCCAACAAGTCTTTGTATTTATATAAGATAACAATAATTGAAAGTGAAATAGAAACATTGGTATAGGTGCGATACAGTAGTAGCCCACAGGATGGCAGACTTAGGTTGCACTGTGAGAGTCAATTTCGTAGTTGTTAGATATTATTTTCTTAAATTGGCATGTTTTTGTCTTGATTGTTAGTTGTCTTAAATGGGTTTTGTCTTAAGCGACCATTGTATTATATATAAAGTTGTCTTAAAATATTTTTGTCGCAATTTGTTTTTGTCTTAAATATAAAGTTTTGTCTTAAAATAATTTTTTCTTAAACTATTTTTGTCTTAAAATAAAGTTTTGTCTTAAAAACATTTTGTCTCAAATTGTTTTTGTCTTCAAATATTTTTGTCTTAAATATAAACTTTTTTCTTAAAATATTTTTGTCTCAAACTGCTTTTGTAGTAAATTTTATATTTAAGACAATTCAATTGGTATTAAATTTTAATGTAAAATAATTAAAATAAAAAGTGACTTTTAAGGACGAAACATTTATTTTGTCTTACAAAGATGTCTTAAAACTGCCATACGTGTAGTGGTGATTGGAACATTTGCATCAGATGATGGAGCCATGAGAGTACTGGATTTAGAAACTAGCTACTTGTAAACAAGACATGATGCAGTGATACAACGTGGATGGTGTAAAGTTTAAGGGGGGTAGTATGTAACAACACCTCCCTTGTGTGTTAAATTATTGCAAACCTAAGCTGAGGAAATCTAGGTGTGATACCCCTCCTTTGTGGGTTAAACTATTTTAAACCTAAGCTGAGGAAAGCTAGAGGTGTGATACCTTCCTTTGTGGGTTAAACTATTTTAAAGCTAAGATGAGGAAAGCTATGTATGATATGTAATACAAAAAGAAAATATGTTATTAAATAAGTTAATTCAATGAATCACTTGGAGGGTAGAGCACAAAGAGGAGAGATTCTTGCCAAATCCCATTGAGGAATGGGATAAAGATAAATATTTCATGATAAAGCTCCTAGATGTAATTATAGATAAGCTTGGATGGATTGGAGATAAATATCCATCGAACATAAAATCTTTGCAGGGGATAAATGCAAGATTTTATGAGGTTAAACCTCGTGGGAGACAAAGAAGATCTTTTCTGAAAAAAGACCTACGCAAAAGGAAAAAAATCCATAAAGGCGGGATGCCACTAATGGAAAATAAATCATGAAAGAGGGTATTAAATAGCAAGTGCATTGATCAGAGGAGGACAATTGATCATTGCCAAGAACCTTGGCTCAGGGGGAATCAAAGGTGATTCATAGTTGGGTGGTTGTGCTCTTCTCTGCAAGTGATGTTTTAGTTGGTTTCACATGCGTGGAATTTACTATATGTTATTCCTTACGTTGTATATACTCAAATGCTTCCTACATATATGTTTAGCTATAAGTGTGACATATGTTTATGATGCTACCTATATTAATGTAATTTATTTCATTCTTATGCATTTCGATGAGTGAAATATCCAGTGAATCTAATGGTGGTCTTCATTATGTTAGTGAAGGAACATAGTAGGTATTTAATGTTATATAAAATCTCTAGTTTAACATGGTAGATATTGGGAGGTGCATGCAGATCATTACAGTGTAACTTATTAACGGAATAGTCTATGATGGTCAAATTTTCTATTGCATAGATATTCAATGAGGCTAGATTTTCATTCACTCTATTGCTTAAAAGTTATCTTATTATGGAAATGGTGGAATTCTATTATGCATGTGATTAACCGAGTTAATGGATTTTATAAAGTTTATGCATGCATGTGGTAATTAGCATTTATTAGTATTGAGGAAGTTATTGGCATGAGATATAGATGCATGTAGAACCATTTGGAAGTAAGTTTTATATATATCCAATAGTCGAGGATATCAATACGAAGCATTTCATAAGAGGCTTGATGTTTGCATATTATAGCTCCTTCATCTGTCCAAGTTGTGGTTATGTTTATAAAATTGTTCAAAGAAGGTGAGATAATGTGTCTATGGTATAAGGTTCCTCTGTGAATGTGATGTAACAGTCTGACTAGGAGAAAGAAACATGGAATCTTAACTATATCTAAAGAAATTTCTAAAACATTATGGGGTTGTGGGCTATATTTTTGGGTAGGCCATGGAAGTACATTACAATAAACATGCTAAAAAAAGGGGAATTTTGTCTATTATTTAAGATCTTTGTGTGTATGGTGATTTACCCTCACTTTACAATAGATATTGTTAGCATGTAAATAACCTTTGTTGCATCAGCTCCGCTTACTAATAGCACATGCCCAAAAAAAGTAACTCATGTTTATAAGGCACATATTCATATGATAATTCTTTAAATTAATCAATTTAATTAAAGGGGAAAAAGTGCATAACTACTATGAAGATAAATCTCAATTTTTTATTTGTGTATACTACTATAAATATTCTAGAATATTCCATTGAATCTCCTTGCATCCACATAATAATTATTAATAATTAAATTAAAATCCTACTAGCCATATTCTAAAATAGACATGTGTGTGAGAAAACAATGTTATTTGAGAAGTTATGGAAGCTTGATATTGGCCCATTCCAAAAGACACATGTCTATGAGAAAACAATGTAATTTCATAAGTTATAGAGGTTTTATATTGGCCCATTGTATTGTAATGGGAATCTTTTAAGTCTTAAGAATCAAAGTAGTCTTTAACTGTGACAATTTAGAAAGTTTTCAGTTTATTTTACGATATATTTTATTTGAAATCTAGCAAGGATTCATTGAAATTACACGATTGATGAGTGGAATACTCACAATCTAAGTGCCTCATGGATTTTGAGGGTGTTGAATCCATATATGCACTCAAAAAACCAATTTAAACAACACAAATGAAGATTTAGCCACAAAGTTTTTCAGAAAATCTTGGCAAGAAATCTGTTGGAAATTCCCAAAAGTCGCACTTAAAGACTACTCTGAAAATATTCTCCATGGAAAAGTGAAGAAAATATCCATATTTAAGAATATTGTTCCATTTTATTAATATGTATATATGTTTAAATTATTAATTATTTTAATAATAGTGATAAGTTTATAATTTAGTTGGGGGAGGGAGGAGCGAGAGGGGTGCTTTATGGCCCCAATGGAAAAATGCAGAGAAAAAATTACTTGGGGCTAAGAACATCATCAAATAAAAAAGAATAGGTCTTATCCCTTCAGCAAGGACAAAATGTAGAACCCTTAAGAGGTATTCGGTAGTTATGTGTAGTGGGACATCTAATGATGATAATTCAATGTTCCATAAATTGTTTGAAACCCCAAAAGGGAATTTGCCATGGACATACTACCAAATATTGATGCTCTAAAAGAGGTTTGATGACATTGATTTTTATTATGCTAAATAGAGAATAATAAAGTGGTGAATGATAAATCTTACATAAGAGTGAAGCTTGGGCAAGGGGTCATTATAAATGACTAAGGCCAAAAATCTATATCTCATATTCCATGACTATGTAGGGTGTAAGGATGGGGCTCCAATCCACAAGGAAATAATGAGAATCAAGGGATGAAAATCTATTACTGATTTTCCCAGAGCCCAAGAACATGTAAATCCTCAAAGAGTGAAATAATCATGTGCATGGCAGAAATGATAGTCTCCATTTGCAAGTTAGGGTATAAAACTCTCAGGTTGGAGGACACGTGGATTCCACTTTGGACAACATTAAATCCTCATCTAAGACCAATCATAGAAGATACCACATTGAATTTAAAGATGTTAATTATGAAATTAAGTTTGGAGAGAATGCCATTAGAAGAGACAATCATTCAAGAAAAATTGGTACAGAGATGGAATGTCAGCATTCAATGTGTAGGGATCTTTTGATAGGAAAAAGAATTCCTCCTATAACTAGCGAGTATTTTTCCCATAAGAGTCACAATTAGATTAATTCTCATTTAAATGGTTTTTTATTTTCTATAACAAAGGCCGAGTTGTGTATGTTATCTTAAAACTAAAATTAAACTAAAAAAATATGATTAATCTAAGGAAAATATATGGTTTATTCTAATAATTTACAAAAATATAAATTGAATCCACTCATATGACAAAATCAATTTAAACAACAGAGATTAAAGTAATTAAATGAACATAATACCACATGAAATATCATGTCATTTATCATCCTAATTGGAATTTAAATCCAAAAAACTGAATAGATAATTTTTGTGAGAAGTTTTATGCCAAAAACTCCAATATGATATTTTCACGTTTTCATCCTATTCAAAGATTTTTTTTGGTATTTTATGAAATATATATGCATTCATTATATAAAGGAAATTAATGATAACTTATATCTCCCAAATGATAGAAATAAAATCCTATCTTTGAATATTCGATTCCAACAATCAACTAGTAATGAACAAATTAGCAATTTTTGTATTCAAGCTTCTGTGATCCATAATGAATTAAATGAAGTCTTTTCGTAGAAATCACATGAGAGAATTGTTGGTTTGAAACGTGTCGGCCAAAAAAATTCTCTCATATGATTTCTACCGAAAGACTTTGTTTAAATAAGCAATTTCTCAAATGTTGATGATAAAAAGATGTAAAGTGTAACATATCATAAGAAATGTTTAACAAAGTAATAAAAAATTCATTCAAAATTAAATAGCACAAGTTATAGAATAATACCATAAGCATCCATTAAGTAATTAAAATGATGTACTAACATAAATCTCATAGCTCATCAAAGATTAAGACTGAAAATGGTCTTCAAAAAAGTTTCAAAAATACAAGTTTGTAGTCTTCACCATTTCTTGACCATTTGCACAAACACAAAATGGTCTATAAATACTATAAAAAAATAAGTCTTAAATAAAGAAAATCAACATATTTTCTAAAATTAAATGCTTAATTCTAAAACTAAAAATCGTATGCTTGATCATCTAATATCTGCCTGAGAAGTAGGCAACCTTTCCTCATCTTCAAAATATTCGTAGTTGAGACTAAGCAATAGGTGGGGTGCATGAAATTCAATATTCTTTTGCCATTGTGAATATATCTGGGAAATAACAGAAAAGTGAATCAAAAGAAACTGGTTAATGCTTATTTCGTAGCTAGTAATCAACCCTTGGACAATTTTCTTTTTCTTACGATACTTGATTTCAAATTTAGCAATTAGCTTGATTTGTTCAAAAGTCAATTGTAGAAATTTCTAGAAATTTTGTTGTTTCCAGAAATTAATCCTTTTCATAACTACCTGATCCTTTGCAATAATATGTTTTGTTGGTTGTTTTAATTATCATGGAACAATCTCCTTTAGTGGCTTTGAACCTAGCAAATCAAATTCTTCTATAAATATTGTTTCGTTCTCCCAGATTGTCACAATGTCATTGTGTTATTTGTATCTATGTTATGATTTCTTTGTTTGCATCGTCCCTATAGCTCAAGGATGCAAGCATCAATTTGTTATCTATCTTTGAAACTTTTCGAATTTCATCAGATTGAAATCCATTTTTTTAATCCAGAGTAGACAAAAAAATGTTCTTAATCGATTTCCCCTCTTTCATTAATGAACCAATACTTTCATTTAAGACTGTAATTTATTGATAAAATCTTCAGATTTTATCCATCCTTTTAAAGAGGTTTGACTAATTTTTCCTTAAATTAGACAAATTTGTAAAGCTTTCTCTTTGGAAACTCTATGATTCTGCATGGCTTCTTGATTTTGATTAAGTTTATTCTTAAGAGATTCTATTTTTTCTTTTAAGGCATCAGTCATGATTTCAAAATTCCTTTCAACTTCTCATTTCCAAATGTGAGTTTGATCGTCATGAATTTTTATTAGCTCCTAAATGTTTCGTTCATGTTTTGATTTCACCTCTTTCAATTATTTTTGAAACTTATTTTGTATATTTTCACTTTCTATAATGAATCCTTAAATTAGAGTTGCATAATTCTTCCGCCAATTTTCTTCATTAAACAATTCACTTTTCTACAATTTCTTCTCCAAAACTTTAATATTTTGTAGACTGACATCGTATAAAGTTGCAAGCTCATTTAAATGATATAGGTTGTAATTAACAAAAGTTCCTAAAGCTTGAGTGCATTGTTTGGATTTTTATTTCGGATCTCCCTGAGCCTCACATTTGAATTCGGAGAAAGTCTCTAAAGAATCATGTTTTATTTTCTTTGCTTTTCTTGCCACTTATTGCATTTGAGAATTGAAATAATAATCTATCAAAGAAGGAATTGTATCTGGAACTACCTCTAAGTTAGAAATTTGTTTGATTAAAAATTATTCCCAAGGAAGCTTAGTAGAAATGGGTGTCATTGAGGTCTGAGGAGATGTAGTAGAGATAATATCCATTCTTTTGTGTGATTATACAATCTCCTCATTATTCTTAGTGATGATTTCACTAGGTGTTTGCTTCTCTTTTTCCTCATCAACTTCCAGTTCTTCACATTTTATAGTTTATAGTTTCTTTTATTTTGTTTCTTCAGGAGAATTAATTTTAATACTTTCTTTTTCAATTGTTGTTTCTCTTTTATTGTTTTTGTTGTTACTGCACTCTTGCTCTTTTATTTCAGAATTTCCATTATTGTGACCTCTACTTCCTTAACTATGACAAGGACATATTCTATTATTTCAATTTCAACCTTTTGTTCCTTTTGAGAAACAACAAAAGGAATAGAAGTGCGTAGGTTGAAATCAAACTACAAAAACTCATAAGCCTTTAATTATTCAAAAGAAACATTGAGATGTAGACCCTTCCTCAAGGAAATTTTCCAATGTATTTTATTTCAACCTTTCCATCTTGTCTCTTGTTTCAATATTTAATAGTTTTCCCCTTTCAAAAACCTGTTGAAAATCATGAAGATCTTTGAAAATTGTAGCAAATGGATATTCTTGATGAGAAAATCTTTTCATATAGCTGACCATTATATAATGACCACTAATAAATACATTAGTATGATAGTCATAGTAAGGTAAAGAAAATAACCAAAATTCTTGAACCTATTTGTCTTGAATCCATGCCCTCTATCCCTGATATTTATGTCACCGAAATTGATTGGAAGACTAGGCCAATTTTTATTTTTATTTTTAGTTTGCTCAATTTTTTGGCTTGGCTATTTAAAACAACTTGATTTGAAAATACTATCAGAGCGAGCCTTTCAACGATATAATGGGATAAATGGTGAGGACCAAACTCACTTCCAAAAATTCTGATATAAGAAAATGAATCTTCAACAAACCAATGACCAATCGAGTCTAAGCCTTATTTCATATTTTGACTAATTCTAAGCATTACTTTTCCAAACAATATTTCATAGAAACAAATTAATACATAATGGAAAATATCGTAAAAATGAAATTTAAAATTTAAATCACACAGGGTAGGAGAATAATTTTGGATGGGTAATTGTTGATCATATTTATAGTTCCATTTCATGTTCGGGAATGGAACTGAGGAAATGCCAATATCTATCAAGTAGGCAGACATATAGAAAATGTTTTTTTATGTAGGGGGAGATGATAATGACAATTTTAATGAATCTATGAAATTCAGTGACAAAATCCCAACCCAGTTTAGATGTTTCCCCTCATTTGAAATGCTATGGATTATTGTGATCCACACTATTTTATAATGTTGAGTGTCTTGCTCCCCATATAATATAATTAGAATTTTAATAAGAAACCTTATGGGTTGGTTAAAAATAGCTATGGGATACTCGTTGTTTGCTATGAGCTTAAAACCTTCATCTTATTACTTTAACTAGTATTCAATCAGCCCGTCATAATTCTCTCCACACTTCTTGAAGGCAGTGTTTCGAAAATTAGTAAGGAAATCAAGGTGAAGGTAGATTTCTAGGGAACTAATCTTATATATGGTCGATAGGAATTAAATTTTCCATGAGGATATGATAATTTTTTTATGGTATGATATTTTTCATGTTTCAATATCAACACAAGAAAAAAATGATGAAACAATGTCATAATAAGGAAAAATTATGGCCTTAACTGCTACTTTGTGTAACTCTATTGCTCTTATTACTTCAAACTTATTTTTCTTTGTTTGAGAAGATCTTATGTTGTTTATCCATCCTCTTTCCTCAAAGAAATCAAATATCTCTTCCCATCTTGTCATACCTTATTTTTGTGTCTTGTAACACGAATCTAATATGAGGAATGGGTTGAGGCCAACCTCCCTGAGTTACTAGCAGATTCTCCATTTCTTTAAGTGTCTCCCTTATTTGATTTGTTGTTTAGCTGCAGAAATTTTTCCCTTCTTCCCCATTCTATTACTTATGTACAAAAATAGAGCATATATAAGTTTTTATTATTTGAAATTTGAAATTGAATTAAGAATTATGTATAATATCATCATCCATATACAAAATTTCTATAATTAGTATTTTATTTTCTCAAATCAAACTTCTCTAAAACGAGCCTAAATGAATGACATGTAGAATAAAAACTCTAAGGATTTATGAATTTTGATTAGAAATATGAGAAATGTCTGAATTAATTTTGTTCATTAATTTATCGTAAAGTAAGCCAACTGTTGCTTTTCATGAATCAAGAAATAATAAGAAAAAAATATTGTTGATTTAAGAAACAAATCAATTGAACGTGAAATGAAAAAAATTGAAATGTATTTCAAAAAAGTAAACTGCATGCGAATCAATAAAAATAATATTTTATTTAGATAGTCGTACAGTTGAGGGTTGGAAAATCAGTAGATTTTCCATTTATTATTAATTTTTTAAATCCTAACCCCAACTACACAATAGTTATGTTTTGTCTTTAAGTCGGGTAGTTAGATGGTTGGGTGGCAGCATAGTTTTATAACAACCAAAAATTGGTTTCCAACCCAACCCACTCGTCAGGTGGTCGGATATTTGGATGATTAGATGGTCAGATATTTTCATATTTTTATCTAAAAAGGCGTTTTATGGCTCTAACCTTGGACCTAAGAAATTTTTCTTTTTGGGGGCTTTTACTGAAAAAAATAAAAATAAAAATAAGTAAATAAATAAATAAAACCTCTTGCTTCCATTTTTATTTTCATATGGACAAAACTAAAAGAGGGTTATTGTAATCCCGACAATAAATTGTGACACACTCGAAGAAGCAATTATCTCTATCAAGCTTAAATTTATAATTTATAATAAAATAAAGTTTCATATTTTTCTTCTAAACTATGATATATCACTAAGATACTTGATAAATTGTCAATGGTTCTAGAAATCAGAATAGAAGTACTAATGAGGAAAATGGAAATTTTATGTAATAAGAATTAAATAATGGACTTATTTGTATTTATACAACCTTATAATTCAATCATCATCTGAAATTTTAAACACTAATTTACGATTTTAATATTATCCAAGTTTTCTCAACTTTGTGTTATAATCATCTACTTTTGAAACTTTAAATTCCTTCGCTTTTTGTGAATGCAAATATCCCCTTTAGTTGGATTACAAATATTGACCTCCCTCCACCAAGATTTTCTCGCCCCGATGGGTTTATTTGTTCTCCTTTGAATGTAAAACTTCATGTTTTCACTTTTAGCTTATGATTGATTTTCAATTTTATCATATATATCAAAGTGATAGAAGCGTGTTTTTTAGAGAGTTGCTTTGATAACGTATACTTTGATCTATTAAAATAATCTTAAATGATGTATTATACTATTCATCTTCTTTGAAAGAATTTGGTTTATTTCTTTGAATTATATGAATATGACGGAACTGCCATAACATAAAATAACCAATTAATCATTCTCCATACTACCAAAAGTTTAAGCTAAAGCTAGAATAAAATCAAGTATTTACTAGATTTGTCATATTTTAAGAATACTTTTCCTTAAAATTTAGTGTATTTTAAAATGTAAGACAATATATGGTAAAAATATGCTTTTTGAAGTTGGTAATCATAGTTATAGTTATACAACCAGGGAAATAAATTCAAAGAAAGAATATGTATAAAAATCCAAAAAATGATCCCCCGATCGGGGTGTGTGCCTGAGTACGATGACTAGTTATGGTAGTCAGCTAACATAAGAGAAGGTTACTACCGACTACCCCCGACACGCTCATGGCGATGGGTGTGGTGGCCTTCTCCATGGTAACCCATAGAAGACAGGGGAGAAGTGGCAGTGAAGGCCAACGTAGTGAAGGAGGTGGGAAGGATAAGCTACGACGGGTGATGGGACAGAGGAAGGTGGAATGGGATTATGAAGGAATATAGGATGGAGGGAAGGGTATAGTCGATACTAGAGGAAGGATGAGCGAAGGCGCAAGACAAGGAAGCAACCAACAAAGACCTCTATGAATTGTCTCCGGGATTAGAAAAACAAGCGATGGCTAGACCACAACTTGGAAGAGGATGAGGAAGAAGGGGGAGGTAGCTTCGTAGAGCAGCAGACCTGATCACCTCAGAACCTAGGCATTGGAGGAAGCCGGTAGAATGGCTCATCAACGAAGTAGAACCAATGTACATGGAAGGAATGAATGCAAGCATCCACAAGATTTTAGAGGAATGGGAGGAAAAGGTAAAGTAGAAGGAGGAGTTCAAAGAGGAAATGGAGAATTGGCAGGACGTAATCTCGGATCCTAGGAACACTAGCAGTAGACTCACACATTTGAAGTAGACACTATATCTATACTGGCTAATGAAGAGCTCAATGGAAAAGGCCATGGAGCAAATTTTAGTCTGGATGGCCATGACCCTCTGGGATATGCCCAACTATAAGAAAGACTTGCAGACCATTCAATTCTAGTTGTGTAAGCATGACATCCACCTATATTGTATTCAAAGACACATCCCTTGTATTATCAAGCTGGAGGACATACCTGTAGACTCTACGAAAGACCCGACTCTGGTGGAGTCACCCTCAGAAGATGAGTAGGAGTAGTCAGGTTCCAGGATGTTTCTTTTTGTTTCTTGTGTGTAGAATTTACTTTCACTGATACATGCATATGATAGATAGTCACTTAGAATTTTATCATGATATAGATACATATATAGCTTAGGTAGATCGCTTGAAACTATATTATTTTTGGATGGCTTATAACGAGGATAGGTGGCCAACAAACCTAGTTTCCCACTCGGAAAGTTGAGGCCGCCTATCTCACATATGTGTTGTAAACTTGTCTATTATAAATAGAATAAAAAGTCCTCCCAAGCTTAACAAAAATAAAAAATCAGAGAAATGATAAAAAAAATTGATAATTTTGGACACCGACATCCTTAGTAAAAAATTATTTAGATATGTTCGTGAAAAAATTTCCTTTATGGAAAATATCTTTTCAAAATTTTCCCATTTATTGGGAAATTTTCTACTTGATCTTATAAGGCTTGTAGAATATAAGTTGACGGACCATGTGTTGAAAATATTTGAAAAGGACCAGTCCAAAGGTGTCCATGGTTTTTTTATTACAGGAGTTTTAAAAAGGACATTTTTCACATATTTTATCTCATTAGAATTTTTTTTAATTACCTTTTAAATAGCTTCTAAATCAATATTATATTTTTCTTTTTTGTCATCATCTATTTTTCTAGTTGAAGGCTTTTTAGAAGAACATAATATTTTGTTTCTTTCTTGTCTAGCATATATTTCACATTAATTTTTAATATTTGTTTTTCAATATATAAGGCCTCTTCCATGTTTAGGACTAATGTGGTGTTTTTTGGTCAAATTACAACAAATGTGATATCATAAGGAAGGCAAGTACTATATACCTCATTTAGGACATCATCACCTAGACTAGAAGCTGTAGGAATTCTATTAAGGATAGAAATAGATATTTCATTAAAATATTTGATCAAAATCGTTCATTGACTCTCTTGAAATCATTTTCAAATTTGAAAATTCAACAACTAAGGGTTCTTTGGTTTTACACTCTCCATACTATTGATCTCCAATAACATCAATAGGTCCAACAGATAGCCAGGGTTGCCTACCATAGGTGACTTTAGAGATGGTGAACTTGAAATTGATGAATGAGGTGAAGGAAGCCTTTCAAAAGGAGGACCTAAAGGGGGGATAATTGGAAGTAGAGGGAGTAATATTTGAAGAACTGATGAAATTGATAAAATTGGAACCTGAACCAAGGTAGCTGAGGTGATTAATATTTGATTTAAAATAGGATTGGTTTCCCAATAAAATTCTTGTAAAGGGAACATGCGATTTGTAAAAGTTGTAAACTCAGATAAAGCTCTTATACTAGTTTTTGTAGATGATATAGGAATACCTTCAGAAAAGGATGATATTATAGCTCTGACCTCCTGCCTGACCCTTCCCCTTCTAGATATATTTGATATGATAGGGGATCAACCTCAGAATTTTCTTTGAGATTGATTATATACTCTAGAAAATTGAATTTGGGGGTGCATAAGAACAATTGATACCTCAACGGATTCTTCTTGTGAGATTGTAGTTGTTGATGAAACAGGTAAGGGTTTAGTTAAATGAAAAATTGTAAATGAGGTGCTAATATAAGATGATATTATAGGATGAATAAGGTCAATAGGCTTATTATCCATACAATATTTGTGTTCCTCCTTCTAGCACCAAATTGTTGAGACACAAAAGAATTCCTCCTATAACCAGACAGTATTTCCTAGATCAGAGTCCCAATTAGACTCCTTCTCATTTAAATGACCATATACTCTCTGGAACAAAGGCCCAATTTCCTACATTATCTAAAAACTAAAATTACATTAAAAACACTACGACTAATCTAAGGAAAATATATCATTTATCTAATAATTTACAAAATATAAACATAATCCGTTGGTATGGTAGAATCAATTTAGAAACATCTATTAAAGGATTTAAATGAACATAATATCATGAAATGTTTATCAAGTCATTTATCATCCTAACTAGACTTTAAATCCATAAAACTGAACGAATATTTTTTGTTAGAAGTTTTATGCCACAAACTCCAAAAATATATTTTCAGATTTTCATCCCATTCAAAGAATCTTTTTGTATTTTCTGAAATTTATATGCATGAAATATGTAAAGAAAATTAATCATAACTTCTAAGTTATATCTCAAAAATGATAGCAATAAAATTCTATCTTTGAATATTCAATTTCAGTTATCAACTAGCGATGAACAAATTAACAATTTGTCAACTCCTCATGACAAAAAGATGTAAAATGTAACATATCATAAGAAATGTTTAACAAGGTAATAATACATTCATTCATAATTAAATAACGAAATTTATATAATAATACTAGAAGCATCTATTAATTAATTAAAATGATGTCCTGATATAAATCTCATAGCTCATCACAGATTACGGCTAAAAATGGTCTTCAAAAAGGCTAGTACTTCAAAATTAATTCAAAAATAGAAGGTTGTAGTATTCACCATTTCTCGAACCTTTGCACCAATGAAAAAGGGTCTATAAATAATAAGAAACATATAGGTCTTGAAACAAGAAAACCAAGAGATTTTCTAAAAATAAATGCTTAATTCTAAAAATAAAAATCATATCAATGATAAGCTGATATCTTCCTCGGAAGTAGGAAACCTTTCCTTATCTTTAGAATCTTCGTAATTGAGACTAAACAATAGGTGTAGTGCATGAACTTTGATATTATTTTCCCATTGTGAATATACGTGGGAAACAATAGAAAATTTCATGGAATGAAACTGATTAATCATGATTTGACAGCTCGAAATCAAACTTTGGACCTTTTTCTTTTTCTTTTGATGCTTGATTTCAAATCTAGGAATTAGCTTGATTTTTTTGATACAAGGTTGTAGAAATTTATGGAAAGTTATCTGTTAATAGAATTTAATCCTTTTGATTTCTACCTGATATTCTATGATAAGGTATTTTCTTGGCTACTTTAATTCTCCTGGAACAATCCCCTTGAGTGGCTTTGAACATGGAAAATTGCGTTCTTCTATAAAATTTGTTCCTTTTTCCCAGATTGTTAAACATTTTCCTTGTGTTGTTTGTATTCGTGTTCTGATTTCTTTGAATGCATCTTCCCTGTGGCTCAAGAATGCAAGCACCAATCTCTTATCTATCTTCGAAATTTTTGGAATTTCATCAGGTTGAAATTCCTTTTCCCAATCCAAAATAGACAAAAAATTGTTCTTAATAGATTTGTGCTCTTTTATCAATGAATCAATCCTTTCATTTAAGTCTGTAATTTATTGATAAAATCTTTAGATTTTATCCATATTTTAATAGAAATTTGACTAATGTTTCCTTAAAATTAGACAAATTTATAAAGCTTTCTCTTTAAAAATTCCCAGACTCTGTGTGGCTTCTTGATTCTAATTAATTTGATTATGAAGAGTGTAATACCCCTACATTGTTAGAAATCCCACTTTGGTAAGATTGAATTGCATTGGATAACATGGCAGAAAATCCATGAAAAATGTTGTGTAAACGAATGATAAATAATAACTGGAATCTATGTATTTGGCAACAAGGCACCAATAAATGAAACTCTTTGGCGAATAAAATTCCATTGGGAAATGAGAATGGATAATTCCTCATGATAAGAATTGTAGATTAAAGTATAGTTAATCTTATGGATGGGAGATAAATATCCATTAAGTTTCTTACATGGAGGAAGATGCTAAGTTTGGAAAAAAAACATGAAATCTTCATGGGAGAGAAAGGGGAGCTCTAACGGGGAAATCCTAGTCAGGTGGATAAGGATATCCACAATAGTGTGATGCTACCAAAAGGAGATTCTGTCATGAAAGACAAGTATTAATACTTATTGAGGGGGATCAACAAGAGGTCGTTGATGCCTGGATGGAAAGAGACTCTATGTTGGTTTGGTGGAAAACAGGTGTGAGAATTTTGAATACTTCTAGTGTGATGTGAATTTAATTGTTCCTTCTAACATGATTGTCATAACTGTTTGTAGGTGCAACTACTTTACTTGAGCTGTTTGTATCTGAATTTTAAAGCACTGATGTTTTTTCGATATGCAATTTTGGACCTCCTACAAAAAAAAGTGCGAATTCAGAGAAATGAAGAGCTCAGTGTAATATTGATTACTAATTATTATAATGAATCATTTGCAAGCCTAAAATAAAAAGGGAAAAATATAGTGAAAATCGTATCGTTTATGGTGTACTAGGAATGGTTTTGTTCAAGCATATGGTGGCATGTTACTTTGATTTTTATTTCCTTAGCTAGGATGAATGGTGAACAAAAAAGAAATATGTTATGTGTACCTTAATAAACTAGCTAATAAAATTTGTATTATTAAACATATGAGCGGAGATGGTGCTAGTTATATCTTCCCAAACCCTGGAAAGAGATGCAAGGCATGCTACCATGTGGAATTGTAATGGAAAAATACATGAGAGACCATTGCGGTAGGCATTGGATGATTGTGGGTGGAAGGGTGGGGAACTTCGATTCCTGACTAAGTAGGAAGTGGTTACTACCGAAGAGGTGTTGGTAGATATCAATGACCTATGATGTTGTAGTAGCATCAGGTGAAGGGAAAATTATGCTGTAACTAGTTGGGTAATACCTACAACACCCATCCCCATTGAGATAAATAGCACAAGGAACTAGTGCGTATGAGAATTGGTTCTATTTCGGTAAGGGGCACAAGTGGTAATTTTGGTAGTATGTATAGTAGCAGAAAACATATAAATTATCATCATATGGAATAAATTTTAATGCATAAAGGGAATCAAGAGGTTCGCTTGTGCAAAATCAAATAATCAAATACCATTTTTGCATGCAGAAGGAAACTAAAGTTACAATTTAAATACAACCGTAGCACAAGTGATAACAACATAATTTAGTAAAAACTTAACATAGATATTCTTACTGTTACTCCATGCAGGAATAAGAATTTAAGGTATAATCTAAAACTCAGCTATCTATAGCTATTAAATAACAGGGGTGATAGAAGTCAAAATAAGTGTTTCATCAAATCACCCTTAGTATATACAAGTATCCCTCTCATCTAGAGGCAACTTCTCTTTACATATATTTTGATATGCAAGTATGAATAAGCTTTGATTACAATCATCATAACCCTAAACTCTAGGCGAGAAGCACACCTCTTTGAGGTATTTCCTTTCATGACTTTCGAAATAGAAAACAAACTTTTGTGAGGATGCAGCGCTATTAGCATGGGTCTCCTGATTCAGGACCCGATAAATATTGACAAGTCTCAACAAAAAATGATTTCCTCATACATGAAAATGAGACATGAATTGAGCGGTAATATCGAGAGAAACACATGCTAAGAGGGAAAGGGTTGACTGCCAAAAATTTAATAAAATCATATGGTTGGTTACCTATTACAAAGATCCAAGTTGTTGCCTTCACCTTGGTAACGTGAAACAAAGACAACATAAATTATCTTATAGTCCTTGTGTAGAGTATCCAAGATAACCGAATTGAAAGAAAAAAATAAAACCAACAAGGATACAGGTAGGTCGATAGGACGTTTGTTACCTGGATGAAGTACTGAGTGAGCCTATCTTGGAATAAAATGATGGAGAGAAAGTTGTAAATGAATAGTCTCCCAATATCTAGGTTGCAAGAAATACTCAGAAGTAGTAGCAACAAGACACCGATTCTATAGAGAATGCTCCAATTTCAACAAGCTAGAACTAAATCCCAAACACTGTAAAGTTAAACCACACTTACAGTGTAAGAATGGCGATTTTAGGGTAAGTGCCACAACTAGTGGTAGTGGTTAGAGATAACACATAGGATTATATTTGAACGAATACTGTCTACACATTGGGTTAATGAAATGTTTAGAGAAGCCCTCTATGGGTAGCGTGGGGGTTCAACCCATGATACAAAACTAGGTTTTTCTAACATAACAACATAGTTGTAACCATGAAAACAAAGAGTAAAGATATAGAAAGTACTTGGGACTAGTTTCAACCAGCTATGGTATGAATGACCATATGAACATACTGCTATAAGGTAGGAATCACTTCTGACAAAGAGCGTAGCAAATGCAAGATAGAGGACATGAGGTGGGTTGTTTAAGCTAAGACAAATATGGCTAAAAATATCAGCATGCCTAGATTGGAAGGATTAAGGTGGATGGAGAAAAAACCTATAGAGATAGGTAGTGGTCCTTGGCCATGAGTCCTCATACCTTGCACAAAAGACACCCACAGTTACACCGAGTGCCGAAACCTAGAAGGTCATGCCTCTATTCAAAAATGGTTTCCATTCTTTATATGAATCTAGAAAAAAATCAATGCAACCGGTGCCTACCTATAATGGATGTCAACCAAAAATTCACACCATAGGTGTATCTAAGATTTGAGTGCATAGGTGAGAGAGATAAAATAGCCTTCAAAGCAGAACAACAATAGGAACCCAAAATCAGGTGAAGAACTTCTTTGCCACCGCGAAATGTCAAGAATGAAATCAAACTGAAGAAGACAGAGTATGATAATGATTGGAATCCTTTTGACAAATTACCTGAGCAGGACACCAAGAAGAGAACAAGTCTCAACTCCTCCAAGGAACATAGAAATCTCGGACCATGGTTTTTCCACACTAAGAAGGGACATCTCAGGAACAAAACGCTTTTAGGAAATAAAAAAGGCCCTATCCAAAAGTGGAAATAGGTAACCTAAAATAAGCAAATGGGCTGAAATGGAAGGAGGGACCTGCCCTAGCTATGTTGCTGGTCTTTACCCGATTGTGCCCTCGTAACCTATGCAATGTTGTAGCTAGAGGGCTAGGGTATGTCATAACTTGTAGAGGGTGCAGACATCAACCAGTCTGAGTGGCATACAAAGAAATCGATCAAGATATTTCATTGTGGTTTGGTAGTAGGTTCAAGGAAGTATCCTACCTCTTTTGATTTCACCAACCCTATATACTACCTTCCTTGAGAAAATAGCAGGTTGGCCGGTGTGTTCACATTAGTTGAGTGCGGGTGTCATTACCTGCTTGTGTCACCCCACCCATATCTCATAATTATCATAAAAACCTAGTTCAGAAATGACCAACTAATACCATGTGGTATTAAATGTCACATACACTTGGCTATAAGGAAATTCAGTTAATGTGAGTAACTAAGGAAGGTAGAGCATTCATCAAGGTTTCTCAGTCTATAAGTGTTAAGAATTCACAATTAGTAACATATTAAGGTTTAGAGTAATGAGTGGGCAAGAGTTGTAGATAAATGAGAATAATTTGTAATGATCTAACGGGGGGGGGGTGCACAGGAAATCCAATGAGTGGGTCTGTAATATCCATGGGGAGCAAGTGGGAGGCCACATATTCTAGTAGAACAAAATTAATCTTGGTGGGATATAGACTTTGGGAATGAGCACCTAGTGAGGTGTTATAAGGTATGTATAAGTAGTTACACACAGATTAATGATAGATTAAAGGGGAAAAGATGGAGGTAAGTATAGGTTCACGAATAGTGATATCAAAGCTTAGGCTCAACCCTTAGGCCTAATGGGCATGTCATAAACCTAGAAATGATGGGGTGTCAGTATGACCGATGAAGAATTTTCCATCACTTGGTTGATGATGTGCATGAAAATGTGTAGGAAAATGTTTACTATGAATAAGACAATTAGAGAGTTCATATATGTGGGGAAAATTATTTTATATACTTAAGAAAACTTATAGAGAGGAGGAAACTCCTCTTGTGAAATGAAGTTTCAAAAAAAAAAATCCCTATGAGGTGTGTGTAGCTAAGTGTTGGGATCCTGTGACAACCAATCAAGGAACATACCTCATTGACAAGAGATGTACAATTTTTTTCTTTTAGTCTTCAAGGATTTTCATTTATACCCTTTGTAATGGACTCATTTCATGGTTTCTGATTAACCTAACTTTTTGGCCTAAGGCTTGTATTGATATTTTGTGGCTGATATCATTTTCCATAGCATGCCTTTCAGAAGGAATATAGTAGCAACAATTTTTTTTTTATATTTATCTTAAAATTTTCTTTGAGTTAATATGAGCGAGACAAAATGCATGCATATGGTTTGAAAGGCTGCTTTAAGAACTTTTCGTAGTCATTATTCGCTATGGAGACTGATTATCTTCTCTATTCAAAGGTATCATCGCATTGGAACCTAGTTTGTAATGGGGCGGCAACGCCACCTGTAAAATATTTGCTGCAATTGGGGTCTAGTGGGGGCAGCACCCCCAAAGCTAAGAATAGATGTAAAGTTGCCTTGTAAAATGTTGTAATTTCGTAGTCAATCTGGGTCGTTCATTAGGTAGAGATCCAATAGTAGAAGTCATGTTTAATGTAGGGTCTTTTGCCCTAGAAGAAAACCCCTCGCTATATATGAGGGAATTGTATTGCGTCTCTGT
This sequence comes from Pinus tabuliformis, assembly GCA_031772625.1. Lineage (NCBI taxonomy): Eukaryota > Viridiplantae > Streptophyta > Pinopsida > Pinales > Pinaceae > Pinus > Pinus tabuliformis. Next base: position 1,578,359,659 of record CM062817.1, read on the forward strand.
ATATCTGTATTTTGAGCGAGGAAGAGAGAGTAGATTGAGATTGAAGAGGGAATTACAATAGATCTACTATAGGTTGATCTCTTCTGTTTCCTGGATAATATAAAAAGAAGGACTGGTTGTTTCTCTGTGGACGTAGACCAAACTGGGTGAACCACGTATATTTGTGCCTCTCTTGTTTTATGTTTTTTCTGTATTTATATTTCTGCAATATTTTATGTGTTCCATTGCTATGTAATATATAATTTTCTAACAACTGGTATCAGAGCCGAAGGTCTTTTTTTGGCTGATAAACTCATAGGAGAGAAGGGTTCATGGTTCGAGTGGGAGTAATGGCGGAAGATGGTAGGTTTAGAGTCAAAAATTTTAAGGGCCAAAACTACCAGCTGTGGAAGATGCAAATGGAAGATTATTTTTACCAGAGAGATCTGTACCAACCATTCAGCAAAAAGACCAAGAAGCCGATGAGTATGACAGACACAGAATGGGATATTCTCTTTATAAAAGCACTTGGAACAATACAGTTGTGCCTAGCGGCATCGGTAGCTTTTCATATTTCGAAGGAAACGACAACAGAGGGTTTAATGTTGACATTGGCCAAACTATATGAAAAATCGTTGGCCTCAAATAAGTTATTTCTTATGAATCATTTATTTAATATGAAGATGTGAGAAGGTGAATCTGTTACTGATCATTTAAATGAGTTTAATACAGTTACCAGTCAGTTAAGTTCTGTAGGGGTAACTTTTGATGATGAAGTTAGGGCTCTATTATTTCTATGCTCATTACCTGAAAGTTGGAATGGTTTAGCTATGGCCATTAGTAAATTTGTCTCTGGATCTAGTACTTTAAAGTTTGATGATGTTATTGGTGCAATCCTTAGTGAGGAAATGCGACGGAAAAGCTCTGGTGAAACATCAGGTAATGCTTTGACTGCAGAAACTAGGAGAAGAAAAATGGAAAGAGGAAAGAGCCTTGGATATCGCAGTAAGTCAAGAAAAGGTAGATCCAAGTCTAGATCGGGGATAGTGTGCTGGAAATGGGAGAATAAATGACACCTGAAGAAGGACTACAAGTCTCGAAAGGGAAAAGAAGGAGACATGCAACAAGAAAATAATCATGAAGCGAATGTAACAGGTGATGTGTTGCAAGATGCTTTGATTCTTTCTTTAGAAAACAATATTGATGCTTGAATGGTAGATTCAGGGGCCTCATTCCATGCCATAGCTGATAGGAAATGTTTTCATGAGTATGTTCAAGGAGATTTTGGACATGTTCGATTGGGTGATGATAAACCCTGTAAAACCATTGGAATGGGTACAGTTTTCATGAAACAGTAGAATGGAAATCAATGGCTATTGAAGGAGGTAAGGCATGTTCTAGATCTGCAGAAAAATCTGATTTCAACAGGGTAGTTAGGAGGTGAAGGTTGTGTAACTACTTTCACAGATAAAACTTGGAAGGTCACTAAAGGATCCCTGGTAATAGCAAAAGGAGGAAAGGTTGGTACATTGTATTTATGCAATGTTATTCCTAATTCTGTTAATTCTTTAACCTCTACAGGAGAAAATATGGCATTGTGGCATCATTGGCTCGGGCACATGAGTGAGAAGGGGATGGAGATTTTTCACTCAAGAAATTTGTTGCCAGGTTTGAAGCATGTTGATTTAAAATTATGTGAGAATTCTGTTTATGGAAAACAGAAGAGAGTTAGATTCCTTAGAGTTGGGAAAGAAAAGAAGAGCAAAAAATTAGAGCTTGTGCATACAGATGTATGTGGACCTGCTTAGGTATCATCTCTTGGTGGCTCTCGTTATTATGGTACTTTTATTAATGATGCAACCAAAAAAACTTCGATTTATTGTATTCGAAATAAATCTGATGTATTTGATACTTTCAAGAAATGGAAAGCTTTGGTTGAAAATGAGACAGCAAAAAGGTTGAAGTGTCTCAGATCAGAGAATGGAGGTGAATATTGCAGCAAAGAGTTTGATAGGTACTATTTAAAGAATGGAATTAATAGAGAGAAGACAATTCTAGGAACACCATAAGGAAATGGTGTGTTAGAAAGGATGAACAAGACAATCATGGAGCATGCAAGGTGCATGATATTGCATGCAGGATTGCCTTTACAATTTTAGGCAGACGTTGTATATACTGTTGTTTATATAATAAACAGAGTGCCTTCAAGTTCCTTGGATAGTGGTATTCCGGAGAAGGCATGGACAAGTAAAAATGTAAACTACTCTTTTTTAAAGACTTTTGGTTGTGAAGCCTTTGTCAACATTAATAAAGAAAATAAAATAAAGCTTGAGGAAAAATCAAAGAAATGTACCTTTATTGGATATGGTGTTAATGATTTTGGTTATCGCTTTTATGATTATGAAAAGAAAAAAATCATTATGAGTAGAGATGTCATATTCAATGAAAAGGTTTTGTATAAGGATTAGTTGCAGGAAAAGAAATAGGAGAAAGAAAACAAACAATACACAGTGCTTGAAGAGATCACAGGAAAAGTGATGGTGGCTGAAAATCATAATGATCAACAACCACAACAACACCAAACACCTCAAACACTTGAAAGTGGTGTTAGAAGATCTACCAAGATAAGTAGACCCCATGAATTATACTATCCTTCATTATATTATGTATTATTGACTAATTCTCGTGAACCAGAATGTTATGAAGAAGCAGTGCAGGTAGAAAGAAGGAAAAAGTGGGAGCAAGCTATGAAAGAAGAGATGAACTCCTTAGCACATAACCAGACTTGGGACTTTGTCAGGTTCCCTGCAGGTAAAACAACATTGCAAAATAAATGGGTTTACAAGTTGAAGGAAGAAGATGGAGGTAGAAAAAGGTATAAAGCTAGACTTGTGGTGAAAGGGTTTTCATAGACAAAGGGTATAAACTTTGATGAGATATTTTCTACTGTTGTTAAAATGGCTTCAATCAAAAATATTTTAATTCTAGTAGTAGTTGAAGGTTTGCATCTTGAGCAGTTAGATGTAAAGACAACCTTTCTCCATGGGGATTTAGAGGAAGAGATATATATGCAGCAGCCACAAGGATATGATGTAAAAGGAAAGGAGAAACTAGTGTGCAAGTTGAAGAAGAGCTTGTATGGCTTAAAACAAGCTCCAAGGTAGTGGTATCTAAATTTTGACAGGTTTATGTCTGAACAAGGTTATACTAGATGTCACTTTGATCATTGTGTTTATCTCAAAAGGAAAAATGGTGGCAGCTATATTATACTATTATTGTATGTAGATGACATGCTTGTAGAAGATTCTAACATGTAGGAAATAAATGTGCTCAAAAGGAAATTGGCAAACTCATTTGCAAAGAAGAATTGGGCTGCTGCAAAACAAATCCTTGGTATGAGAATAACTAGAGACAGGAAGAATCGTAAATTAACATCGGCTCAAAGTGAGTACATAGAAAAGGTGCTGAAAAGGTTTAATATGTAGAATGCAAAACTAGTTAGAAAACCATTGGCTAGCCATTTCAAATTAAGTAAGGAGGAGTGTCCCAAGACTCGGGAAGAAATGGCCCATATGTCTAAAGTTCCGTATGCGTCAGCAGTTGGAAGCTTAATGTATGCAATCGTCTGCACAAGGCCTGATATTGTACATGCAGTGGTATTTGTAAGCAAAACATGAACAATCCAAGAAAAGAACATTGGATGGTGGTGAAGTGGATTCTCAGGTATTTGGGAGGTATCACAAATCAAGCATTATGCTTTGGTGGTTGAAACATTGCTCTACAGGGATATGTTGATGCAGATATGGTGGGTGATAGAGATAACAGGAGAAGCACAATAGGGTATGTGTTTATTGTAGGTGGAACAACTATCGGTTGGGTCTCAAAACTGCAAATTGTTGTTGCACTATCATCAACAGAAGTAGAGTATGTTTCTGCTACAGAGGCAGGTAAAGAAATGATTTGGTCACAAAGGTTTGTTGATGAATTAGGTAAGAAGCATGAGTTGGGAAAGTTATACAGTGACAGCCAAAGTGCCATACATCTTGCAAAGAACTCTGCATTTCATTCCAAGACTAAACATATACAGCTCAAGTACCATTTCATACAGTCAGCGTTGGAAGATGGACATTTGAAGCTGGAAAAGATACACACTAGCCAGAATCCTGCAAATATGTTAACAAAAGTTGAAACCAGGGAGAAACTGAAAATTTTCTTAGTTTGAATTAGTCTTCAAGTATGATGAAGAAGATGAGAAACAACCAGGTCCAAAGTGGAATCATTGTCCAGCAAATGAAGCAGTGGTGGAGTTGCTATAATCAATCTCCAAGTGGGAGATTGTTGGGTGTGGAGCATGATTATCTTCTATATTGAAAGGTATCACTGCATTGGACCCCATTTTGTAATGTAAAATATTCACTACAGTGGGGGTCCATGGGGGGCAACTATGACCTTTGGGAGACCCCCCTCGCAGGGGGATCGGGGGCAACACCCCTGAAGCTAAGAATAGATGTAAAATTGCCTTGTAAAATGTTGTAATTTCGTTGTCAATCTGGGTTGTTCATTAGGTAGAGATCTGAAGGTAGAACTTATGTTTAAATTTAGTGTTTTTTTCCCTAGAAGGCAAACCCTCACTATATACAAGGGAATTGCATTGCATCTATGTGTATTTGTATTCCGAGTGAGGAAGGGAGAGGAGATTGAGAGCGAAGAGGGAATTACAGCGGATCTGCTATAGGTTTTGTCCCTTTAGTTTGTTGGATAATATAAAGAGAAGGACTGGCTATTTCTCTGTGGACATAGCCTAAACAGGGTGAACCATGTATATCTGTGTCTCTCTTGTTTTATGCATTTTATGTTTTTATATTTCTGCAATATTTTATGTGTTACATTGCTACACAATATATAATTTTCTAACAATCATGTGAAAAATAAATTAGTACATGAATCCTAAATCCAGAACTATTTAGCACCTGGGAGGAATAAAATAAGATTGAGTTGTGTATCTTTAGGTTCTTATCAGATTATAAATTAAGGAGTCATTGATGAAATTTAATTTCTCTAAACCCTAAGCCAAACAAAAAAGAGAAGAGTTTTGTGAGAGATCACACTGCTTGGTTTGTATATTTTTATGGAACATTCTAATAATTATTTGGTAACTGTAAATGATAATGGAGTTCAAATAATAGACAAAAACACATACATTTTATCCAATGTATCAAATTCTTGGAGCATTTGAGCTTATCCACGAGCATGGGATGGGACATTCAAATGTTAAACCTAATATGAAGCTTAAGGATGCATTTTTTATCTTAGATTTTTATGGGAAATAAACATACACATGTTGATCTTGTTGGAGAGGAAGCCTAGAAACTCATAACAATGTATTTGTTAAAAAAATACTTCAAACGATGCCAAGGAAGTTCTATAGAATTCACCATACATATTGATAAACTAATTTTATCTTATGACATATGGGCAAATCACTTTTAGAAAAAAATGGAAACCTAACATCTTTGAAACAAGAGAAAGACCCCACATGATAATAATTGTTATGGAAAATGAGTTGCTAGAGATAGGTTCAAGTTTCAACAAATCAGAACAACACTACAGTTCAAAGAGGGAATTTTACTTCCACTTCTTGAAAAAAATTTAAATGCTAGTTTGAGGTCGAGGTTAGCATCTATTGAGCCAATTTAAGTATTGCTTCCCTGCTATGAATCCACTTACTCTGAGATGTGAGCTTATGTTGTCAAGTTGTTGGTTATCTTGTTTCATGATATGACAAATGGTGATATTCATCAGCCTAAGTCTAGAGATAGTAGTGATTTTTCAAAACATAAACGATAATTTCCAAATTCATATTTAAACTTAAAATGACAAAAAAAGTATAGCCTATAAGTGCTTATTTTTTAATGTCCCCCGTTTTCCATGCTTAGTAAGAATGGAGAAACCTAACGAGTGAAGATTCATAGCATTATGTGACAATATGAAACAAATGATATTTTATTATATTTTAATGTTTATTTTGCATGCTTGTGATTGCTTATGGATTTCTCATGCATTTAAGAGGAGAGAAACACCAAAGAGTATGTATCTTCCAATTTGAGTTGGATAACATTTTTTGTTTAAATATTTCATATATAAAAATTTTAAAGAAAATTGATCATCACGATGATGTTGTCCAATTGTTATATAATGTGATAAGGAAGTTTTATACAGAAATATTGTTGGACAATCAATAGAATATGAAGGAACTCACAAAACCGTGAGGCATCCTAACTTCCATGTGCATTTATTGAACCTTATGCTAAAAGGAACCTTGTGATTGACTTTGATTGTGTGTTTTCGATCCAACTCGATGTGGTGATTTTTTTATCATACAACTTGCATTTGAGGATGTTGCATATCTAGTTGAAGTAGTTGGTGGAAACCTACTAGTGCTAGTACAAGCCTCCAAGTATGCTCTACCATATGTTAATTCTACTAAGTTGTTCACAGTTGCAAATTGGCAACAAGGGATTGTACTTCTAGTACGAGATCAAATCAACTAACGTAGTTAACACCTAAAATGTGTATCCACTCACTGGGTGATAAGATAACAGAAAGTGCATGTCACTGAAGTTCTTAAAAATATAAAAACATAAAAATAATACCTTCAGAATTAATTCAAGTTGTGATATTACCGAAATTGAGCGATGAAACTTAGCAAAGGATGTTTCTTCCAAGTTCTAAAAAAGCCAATGTGAGAATAACACCAGAAATCGATTTAAGTTCTTAGATGATGAGAATTTAGAGAATGATGAAGTGGATTAGAGTTCTCTACCTGTAATACGCTTCATGGACATGGATAACAACCCCTTCTTAGGGTGTGAACGCAGTATGAAACACTTTAGACATATTCTAGTATACCAAAGTGAATCAACAACAATGATCATAAGCCTTGGTCGATTGGCCATTTGTACGAATGTCGTGTTGGTCATTATATGCATGTTAGTGCACTTTCACTTAATGCAAACATTAGTAAATATGTATATAACATCGTATAAGAAGCTCTCATGCTATGTTTTCGATCATGGTAAATATAAATGGACCAATCTCGGTTAACAAAAGCAAAGAAAAAATAGTCAAGGACATGCATAGTTGGGTCCACTTATACATCATTTTAAATATTACCTATCGGTCATAAAATGGCTAGGATGGTAAATACACCAGTGAAAAAAATGATATTGAATTTATAACATGATGCAAATAGTCCCTCGATAATTGTTGATAATCTTTATCTTTATACGAGAATTTGAAAAACAAGATACTATTATGTATGTTGAAGTAATATATAAATACTAGTGTTGACCTTATTGGTTGCATGTAAATAATATTTTGAATACAGGTGGAAGTTATAAAGCATATATTTAACATATATAATTAAAAAACAACATGGAATGAATATAAAGGTATGAAGGTTCAGGGTTAAATACAAGATAAATACAATTCATAAATTCCCATTACAACTACGAGAATGAAGACACATATCAAATTACTGCCATGAACTTGTCGAGAGTCATGATGAAAACCAGGTTGGAAGTAGTAAACTGTTGTCTCATATGGAAATACTCTTGATAGATGTGTATTAGATACAAATATATCAAGTAAAAGGAACAAAATAAAAGGATTCAAATAGCCTGGTAATTATTAATTCTTCTATGTAAATGATATGTTCTACAATGAATCACGCTCACATTACTGAATCTAGCAGTGAATGAGTAAGTGAAAAGGAATATAGAACATTGTTATATTTCTACATTAAAGTTACTCACATCATAAAACTCATGTGAATATGATGTGGAATCCATATGGAAAGTTCTAGAAAAGGATCCTTAGCATAGGTATAAATGTACTGAAAAAAGGAAATAAAAAAACTAACAAAATTGGCACCATAATAGATCAATTAACATTTCCTAGTCATATTTAAAATCATAATATATATATATATATATATATATATATTTTGTTACTTGTAAACAAGTACATGATGACTCTCATTTAATGGATTGGGAAATGATACATGTAGAGCCAAAGGAGATTGTCTGGCTGAACCAAATATATCTTAAACTTAGAGAAAAAAAGATGAGCTCTAGCTCTCAGGTTGAGCTCTGGTTTGGCATCAATACAATGAAATATTTTACTTCCGAAGAGGATACACGAGAGAATAAATATGTGAAAAGGAGAAGTATCCAGCAAGGTTTCGAGGAAAGGAAGCGGGACAGTGAACACCAAGGACGATGTTCGTAAAAGGGGAGGAGCATGTAACACCCCTCCATTGTTAGAAATCCCACTTGGGTAAGATTGAATTGCATTGGGTAACATGGAAGAAAAGCCATGAATTTTTTCTGTAAACAGATGATAAATAATAAGTGGAATATATGTATTTAGAAACATGACACCAAGAAATTAGAGTCTTTCTTAATCAAATTCCATTGGGTAATGAGAATGGATAATTTCTCATGATAAGAATTCCAAATTAAAATCCAGATAAGCTTAATTGATAGGAGAAAAATATCCATTAAATTTCATAGTTGGTGTAACATCGTATGTTTTGAAAAAAACATGAAATCATCACACGAGAGAAAGGCGAGCATTTAACAGAAAATCCTAGGCAAGTGGATAAGAATATCCACAAAAGAGGGATGCCTCTAAAAGGAAAATTTATCGTGAAAGACAAGTACTAATACTTGCGGAGGGGGATCAACAAGAGGTTGTTTACGCTTGGATGAAAATATCTTGTTAGCTCCATGGTGAAATGGAGCAAGGAGTTCCTTTTTGGGTGGAAAATAGGTGTAAGAATTCCAAATAATTCTAGTGTGATGTGAATTTAAATATTACTTCTAACTTTCTTACCAGAACTGTTTGTATGCACAACTACCTCACTTGAACACTTTGTATGTGAATTTTAAAGTACTGATAGTTTGGTGATATGCTATTTTGGAACTCCTACACCAAAACAAGAGGTTCTGTGAGTGTGAATCTAGACAAATAAAGAGCTAAGTGAAATACAGATTAATAATTATTATAATAAATCATTTGCAAGACTAAAATAAAAAGGGAAAATTATAGTTCAAATGGTATTTTTCACAGTGTACTAGGAATTCATATGTTAAAGCATATGGTTTCATGTTATTTTTATCTTTATTTATTTATATAGGATGAATGGTGAACACAAAAGAAATATACTATGTGTACCTTACTAAACTAGCTAATACAATTTGTATTATTAAATACATGAGCGAAGATGGTGCTATTTATATCATCCTGAACCCTAGAAACACATGCAAGGCATGCTACCCTACAATGTTGTAATGGCAAAATACATGATAGTCCATTGGGGTAGGAATTGTATGATTGTAGGTGGAAGGGTAGGGAACTTTGATTGTTGATTGAGTAGGAAGTGGTTGCTATAGAAGAGGCGTTGGTAGATATCAATTACCTGTGATGTCGTAGTAGTGTTGGGTTAAGGGATAATTATGCAGTGATAAGTTGGGTAATACCTATCATACCCGTTTCTATTCAGCTAAGCAGCACAAGGAACTAGTGGGCATAAGAATTGGTGTTATTTTAGTAAGGGGCGCAAATGGTAATTTCGGTAGTATGTACCATAGAAGTAAACATATAAATTATCATCATATGGAATAAATTTCCATGCATAAAGGGAATCAAGAGGGTTGCCTATGAAAAATAAAATAAGGAAATACCATTTTTGGATGCAGAAGGAAAGTAAAGTTACAATTAAGATACAACCATAACACAAGTGATAACAACATAATATAGTAAACACTTAACATAGATATTCTTACTGTTACTCCATGCAGGAAGAATAAGTTAAGGTATAATCTAAAACTCAGCTATCTGGAGCTATTAAATAAAAAGGGTCATAGAATTCAAAATAAGTGTTTCATCAAATCAACCGTAGTATTTACAAGTATCCCTCTCATGTGGATGCAACTTTTCTTTACATATATTCTAATCTACAAGTATGAATAAGTTGTGATTATAATCATCATAACCTCAACCTCCAAGTGAGAAGAACTCTTCTATGAGCTATGTAATTTCATGACTTTCGAAATAGAAAATAGACCTTTGTGAGGATGCAACACTATTATCACGGGTCTCTTGATTAAAGACCCAAAAATGATTCACGAGCCTCAATGAAAAAGGATTGCCTCATACTTGCAAACGAGACACAAATTAAGCGATAATATCCAAAGAAACACATCTTAATAGGGCAAGGGTTACCATCCTCAATTTAATAAAATCATGTTACTGGTTACCTGTTACAGAGATCCAAGTTGTCACCTTCTCCTTGGTAACATGAGTCAAACACAACATAAATTATCTTACAGTATTGACATAGAGTATCCAAGATAATCGAATTAAAAGTAGAAAACAAAACCAACAAGGTTACAAGTAAGTCAAGAGGACACTTATTACCTACATGAAGTACTGACTGTGCCTCACTTGGCATAAAATGATGGAGAGGAAGCTATGAATGAATAGTATCCCAATATATGTGGTTGAATAAAAACACAAAATTATTAGCAAGGAGACATCGATTAGGTAGAGAATGCTCTGATTTCATCAAGCTACAACTAAATCCCAAATGTTGGAAAGTTAAACGAAACTTAGAGTGCAAGAATGGCAATTTTGGGGTAAGTGCCACAACTTGTAGTAGCAGCTAGAGATAACACATAGGATTATATTTGAACGAATATTTTTGAACTAGTTTTTTCTATCAAAATGACAAAATTCTAACCATGAAAATAGAGGGTAAAGATATAGAAAGGACTCGGGACTAGTTTCAACCAGCTAGGGCATGATGTTCTAGTTGAACATACCACTATAGGGTATGAATTAGTTCCAAAAAATATTGTAGAAAATGAAGGATAAGTGACATGAACTGAGTTGTTTAAGCTAAGACAAATCCAACTAAAAAGATCAGCGTGCCCAGGTGGACACGATTAAGTTGGATGGACAACAAACATATAGATATAGTTTGTGGTCCAAGATGATTATTCGTCATGCCTTGCACAAAATACACCCATGGTTACATCGGGTGATGAAACCTAGAAGACCATCAATCTATTAACAAATGGTTTCGATTCTTTATATGGATCCAGAAAATAATCAATGCAACCAATGCTTACTTGTAATGGATGTCAACCACCAATTCATGCGATATGTGAATCTGAAAATTTTCTCGGACCCTAAATCATAGAATCTAATATTCAAATATAGAGGTGAGAGAGATAAAAGCCCCTTCAAATTATAACAATAGCGGGAACCCAAAATCGGGTGAAGAACTTTGCCACCATGAAATGTCAAGAATGATATTGAAGCGAGGAAAATAGAGCATGCTAACATTTGATTAGAATCCTTTTGAAAAATTACTTGAGAAAGACACCAAGATGAGAAGTGGTATGGTCTCATCCATGGAAAATAGAAAGCTTCGTCCATGTTATTGCCACACTAAGAAGGAACATGTGACGCAAGAAACACTCTTAGGAAATTAGAAATACTGTAGTGAAAGTTGGAAATAGGTAACATGACCATGATCATGGTGTTAGGGGAGACCCAACAAGTTGCCATGGTGATAGTATATACCCAACTATGCCCTCCTGACCTAAGAAAATTTGTAACCATAGATCCAAGGTATTCCATGTGAAAATTCTTAGACTCGAAGGAACCCCTACTGCAAAAAACATGGATCTACGTCATCCACTTGATTTTTAAATTACATTCATCAAGTTATTCTTCTGAATACTAAATAAAATTGCTTTTGTAGCCTACACTAATTAAATATTTGATCTCATGAAACATAAAATAGAGCAAAGAACAAGATATATAGGGCACACATATTTTTGGACACAATAGTCCCCAAAAAAACCCAATGTGGTAAAAATGGTGCAACAATTCTGAGGGTTTATTATTATGAAAAATAAATATTTGAATACAAATCTAGGATGCTCATCTAACAATCTTTTATAGAAAAAATAATAGGGAAAAATATGATTGAGTTTTACCTCACTTCACGTGACAGAATTTTGGTTGATCTAACACAAGACTCACTAACTCTACCTACTTCTACATTGGGCCTCTGTAGGCTCCACGTCAGCCTTTCAGGCTTTGTGTCAGCACTGCATCACCTCTTTTTACCTTTGTATCAACTATCCCCTCGTTTTGGCAGTTTCTGAGAATTCCAGTTGTTCCTAATAGTTATAGATTCTGTTTGAGAGATAGCCTCTCGCTCTGCACGGTTCTTTCTGGATCTATGTCAAGACTGTGTGGGCCCAAACTGGGCGAATTTCAGTTCTTCCATCTACTGTGCTACCTCTATGCAAGCTCTCTCCACCTCGTTGTTAGTATTATTTGGAAAGTCCCTCTCTCGTATTCTCACAACCCCTCTATTGCTGAATGATAACTTAGTTTAAATTTCTCACTTTCCTAGCCCCAGAAATCAAACTACAGATCAATTCTCTCTCTCTCTCTCTCTCTCTCTCTCTTCGTGTTTCCAAATGAACCCCAAGTCTCCATTTTATACTTTTCCTATTGAGTCTTCAACAACCAAGATTAAGTCTCTAATCAACAGATAAGATTAAAACATTACTTCATCCACCTTCTAGATCATTCTCACACATATTTTGATTAATGCCCATTAATATTTTAATTTCCCTAAGTTTCGACTTAGGAACCCCATTAATAATATTAATTATTTCAATAAAATACAATCTGGGTGGAATTTCACCAAACGGTTTCTGGTATCTTTAGAAATAATCTGACTTAGCCTCTCCACCAATTTTCAAGGCTAGACTACTTCCTAAGAAAGACACCAAGTTGACCAAAACCTAACACTCCCTCTTAGCAAGGAAAGTGCTCTAGCAACAATTTCCACCTACATGTTGCTCTATTTCTAAAGCACCTCCTTTCTGCACTACTACTGCCACCAACACTATGTTGTTGTTGTTACTGTACTGTTGCCCTTGAGACTGCCACTACCACTACTACATCTATACTAGAGCTCCCTCTCAAACGTTGCATCTTCTATGCTCTTAACACTGCCACTACTAACATTTCATCCATACTGCAACTTAGTTACTGAGAGAAAGAACTGAAAAAACATACAAAATTAGCTGATCTTGACTATGTTCAGCATAATACAATGAATGTTGGAATCTGACTGTTATTGATTCTAACCCTCTGAATCTTCTACGTTGTTGCTAACTCCTGCATTGTGCCAACTGCACTTCTGCCAACCTTGCTCGATGGTGATCAATATTTGGTCCCAAGATACTGCATCTATCCTCCAAACACTCCACTGCATCATTTGACACTAAGTCCATCTTGTTACTACTGAACCTTGGGCTCCTGTAGCAAGGAATTGATCAAAGAGGTGGACTCCTCAAGGATCCTGCACACATGTAGTCCTCCCGACTATAGCTCAATATCACCCCATCTCCCTCCAGGAGATGTGTGGGCACTCATGGAAAACTCATCCTCATCAATTTTGATGAAGAAGCCTTACGATCATGTTTCACATCCTTGTCAATTTTCTTCAAAGGACATCGAGATGCATACTGGCCCATCTCGCTACAATTGAAACATTTCACCTTTGAAATGTCCTTCTTTCGCTTCGACTTTTTTTGTCCTTTCAAAGCTCGTGTTGCATCATCCATCTCCTCCTCCATATTTATGCCACTCCGATAGCTACCACTGAGGTTTACCTTCACTAGGTCCCTCTGTAGCTCCTCATGTTGACGAGCCACCCACATCTCCTACGATAAAGGTATTTTTTCTTTGCCTGATATGCTTTGGAATAAAACATGCCATTTATCTGAGACTCCATTCAGATCTATCCTCACCATCGCAGTTGGCTAAGTAGTGGACCACACTATAGCAAGATAGTCTCTAGTGTTCTAAAGACACTGAAGATAGAGGTACACCCCTTCTCCTTTCTTCATAAAAGTTCGCTGCAACGTTTACTCTAAACACATCTTTCGTTTTTTGGAAGAGCCTTCATATAGAGGCGACAAGGCTTCCCACATCTCTCGGGCTGTATCCTTGCCCTGTAAGTGTGAGACCACATGATCTTGAACTCCATCGAGAATGAACCTCTTTTCCTTCCCCTACTTAGCTTTGTACATTTTCTTTTGATTGTTTCTGGCACGAACAACTACAACACTATTGATGTAGGCCTCGAGATCGTACTCCTCTAGAAAAACTAAGACTCTGGTCTTCCATATGACATAGTTGGAGGCTCCTTCCAACCTATCCTCATCTCTGAGCCCATGTGATGCCATCTCACCCAACTATCAAACTAACTCCTATAGTCACTGCTTAGCACTACTCAGTTGCTCAGCAAGTGAGATATTCAAACTTTCTAGTGGAAGGTTCTCTGAGAAGAAAACTCTCCTTCTACTTATCTTCATTCTTTTCAAATGAATTTCTACCCCGACATAGATTGTACCCTTCAAACATTGTGCTAAGGCTCTATGTCACTCCCTATGCCCCTATAAACTCATGAATTGGAAATCATACCACTTCGTTATCTCGCTTGGAGAGTGATTTCCTCGGATGTGCTTCGAGGGAAGGATTATTCAATCCCTTCAAGCGGATTCAAATTGCTTCCAAGTGGAGCTTTCAACCTCACTACTTAGCACTAGATGTGCTCTTCTGGTTTCAAAATCAATTATCTAATACCATGTGAAAATTTCTATACTCGAGAGAACCCCTACTGCAACAAATCTGAATCTACTTGACCTACTAGTTTTTTAAATTACATTCAACAAGTTGTTCTTCTGAATATTGAAGAAAATTACTTGTGCAGCCTACGCGAATAAAATATTTGACCTCATGAAACATAAAATAAAGAAAATAGCAAGATACATAGGGCACACTTATTTTTCGGCACAATAGTTCCCAAAAAAACCCAATGTGGGAAAACCAGTGCAACAGTTCTGAGGGTTTATTATTATGTAGGAGAAATATTTGAATACAAATTTAGGATGCTCATCTAGCAATCCTTTATAGAGAAAAAGGTTGGTGGAAAATATGAGTGAGGTTTACCTCACTTCACCGGCCGAGTTCCAGCTCATCTGGCACAATACTCGCTAAGCCCAGCTATTTCTACGCTGGCCCTAAGTAGACTTTTCATCAGGAATACGTTGCTCCAGACTGGCCTAGTGTGAGCTCTCCCACCTACTTCACTACCTCTTTGCAAGCTCTCTCCACCTCTCTTTTAGTATTCTCCAGAAATTCCTTCTCTCGAAGTCTCACTACCCCTCTACTGCTGAATGATCACTTAGTTTGAATTTCTCAGCTTCCTAGCCCCAAAAATCGAACTTCATAACAATTCTCTCTCTCTCTCTCTCTCTCTCTCTCTCTCTCTCTCTCTCTCTCCTTTCTGCACTGCTGTTGCCACCAACACTGTGTTGCTGCTGCCACTATACTTCTGGCCATGACACATCCATTGGCACTGCTACATATGTACTACATCTCCCTCTCAAAAATTGCATCTATTATGCTGCTAGCACTATAATTGCTAACACTGCATCCATAGTGAAACTCAGTTTCTGAGAGAAGCAACTGAAAACCAACCAAAATTAGTTGAACTTAACAGTGTTCAACATAATACAATGAATGTTGGAATCTGACTGTTACTCATTCTAATCATCTGAATCTTCCGTGCTACTGCTGACTCTTGCACTGTGCCCACTGCACTGATACCAAATGTGCTCTGCACTAATCAGTCTCTGGTCCCAAGATACTGCAGCTTTCCTCCAAACATTCCACTGCATCATCTGACACTAAGTCTATCTCACTACTAGTGAATCTTGGGCTTCCGTAGCAAGTAATTGATCCAAAAGGTGGACTCCTCAAGGATCATTCCCACATGTAGTTCTCCCGACTACAGTTGAATAACACCCCATCTCCCTCCTGGAGATGCGTGGGAACTCATGGAAAATTCATCCTCATCAATCTTTACTAAAACATCCTTGGGATCATGTTTGTCATCCTTTTCATTTTTCTTGAAAGGACACTAGGAAATTTCCTTCTTTCGTTCCAACTTCTGCTGTCCCTTCAATGCTAGAGTTACACTATCCTCCTCCTGCTTCATCTTTATTGCACTCCCAGTACACCCACTTAGGTTTACCTTCACTAGGTCCCTTATTAACTACTCATGTTGAAGACCCACCCACATTTCCTCCCATGAGGGTAGTTTTTCTCTTCCCAATATGCTTTTGACGAAAACTTGCCATTCATCTCAGATTCCATTCAAAGCTATCCTCACCATCATGGTTCGCTGAGGAGTGGATCCCACTATAACAAGACGGTCTCTAGTGTCCTAAAGATGCTAAAGATAGAGGTTCATCACTTCTCCTTTCTGCATCAAAGTCCATTGCAACTTCTACTCTAAATACATCTTTTGTTGTTTGGAAGAGCATTCTTACAAAGATGACAAGGCTTTCGACATCTCTAGGGATATATCCTTGCACTGTAAGTGTCAGACCAAATGATCTCGAAATGCATCGAGAATGAGCCTCCTTTCCTTCCCCTACTCAGATTTTTACTTCTTCTTTTGATCGTTGTCAGCAAGAAAAGAAACAACACTATTGACGAGGGCCTCAAGATCATACTCCTCGATAACAGCTAATATTTTTGTCTTCCATATGACATAGTTGGAAGCTCCTTCCAACCTGTCCTAATCTTTGAGCCCATGTAATTCCATCTCACCTAACTGTCGACCCAACTCCTCCCATCACTGCTTAGCACTGCTCAACTTCTAAACAAGTGAGAAATTTGAACATGCTTGCAGAAGCTTCTCTAAGGAGAAAATTCCTCTTCTACATGTCTTCATTATTTTCAAGAAAATTTATGCCCCAATGGAAACTGAGCCCTTCAAGCACTATGTTGAGGCCTTGTGTCACTCCCTCTATCTCTGCAAACTCATGAACTAGAAATCATACCTCTCTGTCATCTCATTCAGGCGGATATTTCCTCATATCTGCTTCCTAGCAAGGATGTTGCAATCCCTTCAAGGGGATTTGAATTTCTACCAAGTGCACCTTTTGGCCTCACTTCTCAGTACTAGATGTGGTCTTCTTTTTCTAAAATGAATGCTCTGATGCCATGTGAAAATTCCTAGACTCGAAGGAACCCCTAATGGAGAAAATATGAATCTACTTCACCTACTTGTATTTTAAATTACATTCATTGAGATATTCTTCTAGATGCTGAAGCAAATTACTTCTACAACCTACACTAATTAAATATTTGATCACATGAAACAAAAGAAAAAAGAACAAAAGACATAGGATGCACATATTTTTTGACACAATAGTCCCCAGAAAAAACCAATCCATAAAATCTAGTGTGGATGTTCTGAGGGTTTATTATTATGTAGAAGAAATATTTGAATACAAATCTAGGATGCTCTTCTAGCAATCATTTATAGAGAAAAATGCTGGTGGAAAATCTGAGTGAGTTTTACCTCACTCCACCAGGAAAAATTTTGACTGATCCGACACAAGACTAGCTAACCCTGGCTATATATGCGTTATGTCTATGTAGAATCTATGTCAACCTTTTAGGCTTTGCATCAGGACTCTGTAGGGCTAGATTGGCCAACTATCAACTCTCTTGGCTACGACACTACCTCTTTGTAAGCTCTCTCCGCCTCTTTGTCAGTATTCTCCAGAAAGTCCTTCTCCTAGATTCTCAATGCCCCTCTACTACTGAATGATCAATTAGGTCGAATTTCTCTACTTCCCAGACCTAGAAATCGAACTCCAGATCAATTATCTCTCTCTTTTTGTGTTTCCAAATGAACCCCAAGTCTCCATTTTATAGTTTTCCTATTGAGTCTTCAACGACTGAGATTAAGAATCTAATCAATGAAAAAGATTAAAACATGACTTGATCCACATTCTAGATCATTCTCACCCATATTTTGATTAATACCCATTAATATTTTAATTTCCCTAATTTTATACTTAGGAACCCCATTAAAAATATTAATTATTTTCATAAAATACAATCTGGGTGGAATTTCATCAAACAGTTTATGGGTGCTTTAGAAATCATGTTCCTTAGCCTCTCCACCTGTTTTCAAGGCTAGAGCCCTTCTGATGCTACAAACAACTAACACTCCATCTTAGTGAGGAGAGTGCTCTAGCAACAATGTCCACCTACATTCTACTCTATTTTTGAAGCACCTCCTTTCTGCATTGTTGTTTCCACCAGCAGTGTATTGATGCTACTACTATACTGCTACCCATGACATTGTCACTTCCAGTGCTTCATGTGTACTACAACTCACTCTCAAAGTTTTCATTTGCTATGCTTGTAGCACTACCACTGTTAACAATACATTTGTACTGCAACTCAGTTTCCAAGAGAAGCAATTGAAAACCATCGAAAATTAGCTAAAGTTAACTGTGTTCAACATAATACAATGAAGTTGGAATCTTACTGTTGTTGATTCTGACCCTCTAAATCTTCTATGCTATTGTTGTATCCTGCACCGTGCCAACTACACCGCTGCCAACCTTGCTTTGAGCTAATTAGTATCTAGTCCCAGGCTACTGCACTTATCCTCCAAACACTCCACTACATCATCTAACACTAAGTCCATCTCACTACTGCTGAATCTTGGGCTCCCGTAGCATGAAGTTGATCCAAGAGGTGGACTCCTCAAGGATGCTTCCCACATGTAGTCCTCCTGACCAAAACTCAATATCACCCCATCTCCCTCCTAGAGATGTGTGGGAAGTCATGGAAAACTCATCCTCGTCAATATTTGTTGAAGCGGCCTTAGGATCATGTTTCTCATCCTTGTCATTTTTCTTCAAAGGACATTGGAATGCATAGTGTTCGATCTCACCACAGATAAAACACTTCACCATAAAAATGTCCTTCTTTCACCTCAACTTCCATTGTCCCCTCGATGCTAGAGAAGTTCTCTCCACCTCCTCCTTCATCTTTGTGCCACTCTCACTGCTACCACTGAGGTTTACCTTCACTAGGTCCTCCTTAGCTCCTCCCATTGAAGAGATTCACACATCTCCTCCCATGAAGGTAGTCTTTCTCTACCCAATATGCTTTGGAAAAAAACTTTCCATTCATCTGAGACTCCATTCAGAGCTATCCTCACCAACATGGTTGGCTGAGGACTGAAACCCACTGCAACAAGTTGGTCTCTAGTGTCCAGAAGACATTAAAGATAGAGGTTCACCCCTTCTCCTTTTTGCATCAAAGTCCACTACAACTTCTACTCTAAATACATCTTCCACTGTTTGGAAGAGACTTCATACAGAGATGATAAGGATTCCCACATCTCTCAGGCTGTATCATTTCATTATAAGTGTGAGATCACATGATCTTGAACTCGATAGAGAATGAGCCTCTTTGCCTTCCCCTGCTGAGCTTTTTCCTTCTTCTTTTGAATGTTGTCAGCATGAACAACTACAACACTATTGACATGGGACTTGAAATCCTACTCCTCCATAAGAGATAAGGTTCTAGTATTCCATATGGCATAGTTGGAAGCTCCTTCCAACCTGTCCTAATATCTGAGCCCATGCGATGTCATCTCACCCAACTATTGAAGTAACTCCTATAGTCACTTCTTATCACTACTCAGCTGCTCAGCAAGTGAGAGATTCAAACTTTTAGGTGGAAGGTTCTCTAAGGAGAAAATTCCCCATCTACGTGTCTTTGTTCTTTTCCAATAGATTTCTTCCTCGGTAGAAACTGCACTATTCAAGAACTGTGCTGAGACTCTATGACACTCCCTCTACCTCTAGAAACTCACGAACTATAAATCATATCTCTATGTCATCTCACTTGGAGAGAGATTTCCTCGGATCTCCTTCCCAATAAGGACTCTGCAATCCCTTCAAGGGGATTCAAATTGCTATGAAGTGCGTCTTTCAACCTCACTTCTCAGCATTAGATCTGGTCTTCCTATTTCAAAATCGATGCTCTGATACCATGTGAAGATTCCTAGACTCGAAGGAACCCCTAGTGAAAAAAAATATTAATCTACTTCACCCACTTATTTTGTAAATTACATTCATCAAGTTATTGTTCTGAATACTAAACACAATTAATTATGTAGACTACACTAATTAAATACTTGATCTCATGAAACAAAAAACAGAGAAAAGTATAAGATACATAGGACACTCCTATTTTTACACACAATAGTCCTTGGAAAAGCCCAATGCGAGAAAATTGATGCTGAAATTCTAAGAGTTTATTATGATGCAGGAGAAATATCTGAATAAAAATATATGATGCTCATATAGCAATCCTTTGGAGAGAAAAATGTTGGCAAAAAATCTGAGTGAGTTTTATCTCACTTCACACTACAAAATTCTGGGTGATCGAGCACAAGAATGGCTAACCCCAGTTATTTCTTCATTGCCATTACGTACACTCTATGTCAGCCTCTTAGGCTCTGGTCAAAACTATGTGGGCCCAGATTGGCCCACCATCATCTCTCCTGTCTACTGCACTGGCTCTCTGTAAGCTCTCCCCACTTCTATGTTAGTATTCTCCAAATAGTCCTTCTCCCATATTCAGACTACCCCTCTCGTGTTGAATGATGGCTTAGTTCAAATTTCTTACCTTCCTGTCCCCAAAAATTGAACTCCAGATCAACTCTCTCTCTCTCTCTCTCTCTCTCTCTCTCTTTGTTTCCAAATGAACCCCAAACCTCCATTTTTATACTTTTCTTCTTTAGTATTCAACGACAAAGATTAAGTCTCTAGTTAATGGATAAGATTAAAACATGAGTTCGTCTACCTTCTAAATCACTCTAACACTTATTTTCATTAATACCCATTAATATTATAATTTCCATAATTTTAGACATAGGAACCCCATTAAAAATATTCATTGTTTTCATAAAATACAACCTTGATGGAATTTCACCAAACGGTTTCTGTGTTCTTTAGAACTCATGTGCCTTAGCCTCTCCACCAATTTTCAAGGCTAGAGCACTTTTGATTCTTCTAAAAACTGACATATCATAGATCGTAGAGGGTGCAAACATCAATAGGTTCAAGTTGCATACAAAGAAATCAGGGAAGAGATTTCATCATGGTTTGGATGTAGGGTCAAGGAATTAACCTAACTCTTTTTATTTCAGCAACCCTTAGTACCACGTTTCACACAAAAGAGCAGGTTGGTCAGTGTGTTCATATGTGTTATGAAACCAGCTCAAGAAAAGATAGAAAAGATAGATCAACGCCTTAGAATTCAGCCTCTTCGAGGGGGCAACCTCCTTTACATTACATAAATGAACAATTCTTGGATGATTCAAATGACAAAACCTCCTTTCTATATATAGGATTCTAAGGAGTCACAATATAATCCAGCCGACCTAACAATAATAATATAAAGCCACAAAAATAACAATAGAGGGATTCTATGGGCACATTAATAACAATATGGGGGCAATGGGGGCACAACAATATAAATAAGGGGTATAACTACAATAGTAATGGGGTAATCACTAGTATTATAGGGACCCAACATGCCCCTCTCCTTCAAAAAAGTGTTGTCCTCAACGCTTGAGTAGTTCTGGATACTTCTGCATAAAATTCTCATCCTCCCATGTGGAATCTTCAGCGGATAAGTTCTTCCACTTGATAAGATACTCTGAAATTGATCGATTTCGTAGCTGTCGAGTTCTTGTTTCTGTGACTGCTTCCGGTTCCAATATAATTTTTCCTTCCTCGTCAAGTTCTGGCAATATTGTTTGAACTGGGAGCTTGTCGCCTATAACCTTCTTTAAACATGAAACATGGAAAACTGGGTGCAATCGAGAAGCTGCAGGAAGCTCCAATTTGTATGCCATAGTACCAATCTTTTGCAACACCTTGTACGGACCATAATACTTTGGTGATAATTTATTATCCTTCTTAGCTTGCTTGAGGGACATTTGCTTATATGGTTGTAGCCGTAGGAATACCCAATCACCTACATCAAAACTTCTTTCACTGCGATGTTGATCTGCCTGTTGTTTCATTCTATTTTGTGCCAACACGAGGTTATCCTTTAAGAGTTGGAGGACTTGTTGTTGATGTTCGATGTGATGTTCCACTGCCTGAACCTTAGAATTTTCTCTTAAATATGATGTGATGGATGGTGGTTGATACCCATAAAGTGCCATAAATGGGGTCATTTTTGTTGCTGTATGGAAGGAAGTGTTATACCACCATTCAGCCAGAGGCAACCATTTGACCCATTGTGTCTGTTTATCAGATACAAAGCAACGAAGATATCCTTCCAAACATTTGTTTACTATCTCAGTTTGCCCATCAGATTGAGGATGATAAGATGAGCTATGAGCTAACTGAGTACCAAGACAAGAAAATAATTTCTGTCCAAAAATTTCCAGTGAAAATGGGATCTCTGTCACTTACAATAATCTTTGGGTTTCCATGTAGCTTTTGAATTGTTTCCATAAATGCAGTAGAAACTGTACTGGCTTTAAATGGATGTGATAATGCACAAAAGTGTGCATACTTGGTAAGTCTGTCAACTACCACCATGATGACACTCTTTCCCTCAGACTTGGGTAAACCTGTGATAAAATCCATTGAAACCTCCTCCCAACGTTGGCTTGGAATGGATAAAGGTTGTAATAGACCCGGTGTCTTAATTGTTTCAACTTTATTTTGTTGGCAAACCAAACATTCCGCCACAAACTTTTGAATATCTGATTTAAGGCCATCCCAAAAAAATTCCTTCTTAACCCTGTGGTAAGTTTTTAAAAATCCTGAGTGCCCTCCTAAGGGAGAAGTGTGCAATTCCATAAGAATCTTTTGTTTTAGCTGGGAATTCTTACAGAGGTATAAGCGATCTTTGTACCATAACGAATCATTTTTCCAGCTAAATGTATCAGACGTACTGGAATCTTGTTGTAGCTTTCGAATAAGTGCCCACACTTCTTCGTCATTCTTCCATTCCTCCCTTGCTTCGTTTATCCAATCTGGTTGGATAATAGAAATGGCGCACAACAATGCTTCCACATCCTCATCCTTTCTTGAGAGTGCATCTGCCACCACATTTTGCTTCCCTTTTTTGTAGATGATTTCAAAGTCATAACCCAACATCTTTGTGACCCACTTTTGTTGCTCTTCAGAGGATAATCTTTGTTCTAAAAAGTATTTAAGGCTATCATGATCCGTTTTTACCTTGAAGTGTCTTCCCATTAGGTAGGGTCGCCATTTCTTAAGTGCATGGAGTATTGCCAACATTTCCTTCTCATAAATAGCTTTGCTTAAAAACTTTCCCTTGATTGGACGACTTTCAAAAGCAATGGGTCTTTCATCTTGCATTAGAACAGCACCAATTCCATTTCCTGAAGCATCACATTCCACAATAAAGGTTTTTGTGAAGTCCGGTGTAGCTAAGACCGGTGCTTGGCACATTGCCTCTTTAAGATGTTCAAAGGCCTTTGTTGCTTCCGGAGTCCATGAAAATGCATCTTTCTTCAATAATGTTGTTAGAGGTGCTGCTATTCTCCCATAATTCTTAACAAACTTGCGATAATACCCTGTCAACCCAAGAAATCCTCGCAGATGCTTTATGGATGTGGGGATTTTCCATTCCTTAATGGCTTTAATTTTGCTAGGGTCTACCTTAACTCCTTCATGAGATACAATATGACCCAAATATTCCACCTCCTGGACTCCAAAGAAACATTTGGATCTTTTTGCATATAATTGTTTCTCCTCCAATAGTTGTAGCACCCTGTCAACATGTTCAACATGATCCTTCCAAGACTTGCTGTAGATTAGTATATCATCAAAAAATACTAACACAAATTTTCTAAGGAATGGTTTGAAAATTGAATTCATCAAACCTTGAAATGTTGAAGGTGCATTGGTAAGGCCAAAAGGCATGACCAAAAATTCATAATGACCCTCATGAGTTCTAAATGCCGTTTTCGGAATGTCTTCAATCTTCATTCTGATTTGATGATATCCTGAACGAAGATCCAACTTGGTGAAGTAAATTGATCCATGCAATTCATCCAGTAATTCATCAATGACAGGAATGGGGAACTTATCTTTAATAGTGAGCTTGTTGAGCTCCCTATAATCCGGACACATGCGCCATGATCCATCCTTCTTGTGCACCAATACTACTGGAGCAGAGAAAGAACTTTGACTCGGTTGAATTATACCAGCCTCTAGCATTTCTGCAACCATACGTTCAATTTCACTTTTTTGGACATAGGGATATCTGTACGGCCTGATGTTTGGAGGAACACTTCCTGGAATCAGATGAATAGCATGATCATGATCACGCATAGGTGGGAGACCTTTGGGAGTCTCAAATACCTTGGAATGATTGTCCAGGACTTTTTGGAGATCTGGAGAAATAGATGATTCCAATGTGGAAACATCTAGCGAACATAATTGTGCAATTACACCTCTTTGCTCCTTTTTTAGAAGCTTTGTCATACCATTAGAGCTGATTATCTTTCCTGGTTTCCCTGCAATACCCCTTAATTCAACTTCCTTTCCTTCCGTAGAAAATTTGATGAAAAGTTCTTGAAAATTAAAAGCTATTGTACCCAAGGATTGTAGCCATTGGACTCCTAGTACAACATCAGCACCTCCCATTGGAATGGAAAGCATTGGGCTAGTCAATACATATTCTCCCATGGATAGCTTGATATTATGGCACTTTCCAGAGCAATTTATTGTTCCTCCATTTGCAATCATCACTTGACACTCTGGTGCTGGATATAGGAAGCAATTCAATTCTTTTGCTACCCTACAATGAATAAAATTGTGGGTGCTTCCTGAATCAATCAACACTATTACCTTTTTCTTCTTGATTTGTCCTTCTATCTTGATGGTTTGAGGAGTGGTAATTCCCGCCAATGCATTACAAGATATGGTCGGATTTATTTGTTCTTCATCTAGGCTTTGTTCCTGGAGTATATCCTCTTCTTTTGACCTTTCTTGCTCCTTTTCTTCTTCCTCTTCACAATCTATGTAGAATAATTTCTTCTCAGCACACTTATGACCTTTAGTGTATTTGCTATCACAACTGTAACAAAGCCCTTTTGCTCTTTTTTCTTCCAATTGTTGTGGTGTCAACCTTATAGGTTGTGGAAGACTAGGGGCAACAACACTTCCGTCTTTATAGTTGTGAGTGGTATGCTTCCTGGTTGCCATAATTTTGCTTTCCATTTTTCTTGCTAACCTGAATGCCTTCTCTAATGAATCAGGTTCCCAAAGGCGAACATCATGTTGGATATTATCCTTTAAAGACCCTATGAACACATCAATCCTATGCTCCTCTGGAATATCTTTTACCCTTATGTTCAATTTTTGGAACTCCTCAATGTGCTCCATTATTGAACCCTTTTGTTTGAGACTTATCAATTGGCTAAAAAAAGTGTTGCTTTTTGTATCCTCATAATGTGCTATCAATTCTTCCGTAAAAATTGCCCAAGTGATAAATTGTTTACGAGAGCAAAGCCATTGATACCATACAAACTGATTTGGTTCCAAATATAAAGTTGCCATACGTACCTTTTGTGTGTTTTGCACATTATTGAGATCGAAGAATTGCTCCATCTGTAATATCCATGTGGCGGGATCCTTGCCATCAAACTTCCTCATATCGATTTTTGGAATATGGTGGGTCTTTGATCCAACATTAGAGTCTATGGAATCATGATTAACATTTCTTTTGTTCTCATCATGAGTTTCCTTTACTACCTTTTCACCATTAGTAAGTATTTCTTGTAGAAAATTTGTCAAATTTGTCTTCAAATCTGCCATGTCTGTCTTCAAATCTGTCCTCAAATCTACCTTCAGATCATCCATCTTAGCTTCCATACCCTTTATCTTAGATTCCACGCCATTTATCTTAGCATCTGTTAGCTTTTGTGAGCGTGACATTTGTTGCACTTGTTCTTGTAATTTTGATATATCATGTAGCATTTCTTCCTCTTCTTCATGAGTCATGCTAGAGCTTTCAGGTTCCTTACTAGGTGTTTGCATTTTCTTTCCTCGGGGCATCAGTTACCGATAATAATGCTTTACTATGCCCTTTGAATTCCTTCAAACCAAGCTTATGAAAAAATTTAAAAAAAACTACACACCTTTTTTCACTTTGTAGAAGCCTGATATTGAATCTGATGTATCTCTGTAATTTCGAATCATCCAGTTCTGAAATTGTGACCTGTAGTAGCCTTCTATGTCCTCTTTCCAATGCCACAAGTCTGATCCAAATTGGATTCTCCAAGAAAGAGTTATGCAAATCTCCCACAGTGACCTATTATAGACTAGTTCAGTAGAGCGAACTTGTACGAAGTGCCACGTGTCACTGTTTCAACCTTTGACTCTAAAAATATATAAAAGAAACTACAGTCCGTCCTCTTTCTGTACCTTCTTACGAAATTTCAATCCGATGCTCAGAAAGAAAGTTATGACGATTTTCCCCAGGTCACCTGTTTTGAATGTAATTCAGGAGTCTGCAAAAAGACCAACTTCCTCAGATCATATCTCCGAAAATATCGCGTGAAAAGCTCTGAAATTTGGACCCAAGGTTCAGCGTGATTTCTTCTCAAATGGGTTTTTTTTTAGACTTCTGAAACGTCACAGAAAAAAAGTTATAGCGAAAATTCCACGATGACCTGTTTGGAGCAGCGAAACCCTAGAATCCAAAGCTCTGATACCAAATGTTATGAAACCAGCTCAAGAAAAGATAGAAAAGATAGATCAACGCCTTAGAATTCAGCCTCTTCGAGGGGGAAACCTCCTTTACATTACATAAATGAACAATTCTTGGATGATTCAAATGACAAAACCTCCTTTCTATATATAGGAGTCTAAGGAGTCACAATATAATCCAGCCGACCTAACAATAATAATATAAAGCCACAAAAATAACAATAGAGGGATTCTATGGGCACATTAATAACAATATGGGGGCAATGGGGGCACAACAATATAAATAAGGGGTATAACTACAATAGTAATGGGGTAATCACTAGTATTATAGGGACCCAACAACATGGGCTGAGCTAGGGTGTCATTACCTGATTGTGCTACCCTCCCCTTATGTCCATGGGTCATAAAAACCCAGTTCAAAAACAACAAGGTGATACCATGTGGTACTAAATGTCACATACACTTGGCTATGAGGCCATTCAATTAATGTGAGTAACTAACGAAGGTAGTGCATACATCAAAGTTACTCAATATATAAGTGTCAAGAATCCACAATTAGTAACTTATTAAGGTTTAGGGTGACGAGTGGCTAGGAGTTGTAGATAAACAAGAATAATTTGTGGTGCTCTAATGAGGGGTTTATAGGAAATCCAATGACTGGTTCTGCAAGATCCATGGGGAACAAGCGGGAGCCCACATATTTCGTAGAAGAAAATTAACCCTAGTGGGATACAAACTTTTAGAATGAATTCTTAGTGAGGTTTTATAAGGTATATATAAGTAGTTACACGATGATTAATGATACATTAGAGGGAAAAAAATGGTTCTATGTATAGGTTCATGACAAAGAGATTGGATTTTCTCTTTTAAGGATGCCATCATGATTTTAGACTTGCTTTGAGCTTCATGCTTCTTTCCAAATGTGAGTTTGATCCACATGTATTTTTCTTATCTCCTAAATGTGTTTTTCTTTTTTTGGTTTCACCTATTACGGTTATTTTTTAAACTTCTTCTTTAGATTTTCCATTTGTATAGGGAATCTTGAAATTAAAGTTGTAGAATTCTTCTGCAAATTGTCTTCATTGAATAAGTCACTCTTCTCCATTTTCTTCTCCAAAAATTTAAACTTTTCTAGACAGTTATCATATGAAGTTGCAAGTTTGTACAGCTGATATTGGTTGTAATTAACAAAAGCGCCTGAAGCCTGAGAGGTTTCTTGGGATTTTCCTTTCACGCCTCCCTAAGCCTCCAAGATAAATTTGAATACAATATCTAAAGACTAATGTTTTATTCTCTTTGTTATTCATACCATTAGTTTCATTTGAGAATTGAAATAATAATCTGTGAAAGAAGGAATTGTATGTGGAAATAATGATTACACAAATCAACTAAGTTTTGATTTGAGTGTGTTTTACCTCACTTCACCAAGAAAAATTTTAGCTGATCCGACACAAGACTAGCTAACCCCAATTATATATGTGTTATCCCTGTGTAGAATCTGCATCAACCTTTTAGGCTTTGCGTCAACACTCTGTGGGGCTAGACTGGCCAACCGTCAACTCTCTCAGCTACGACACTACCTCTCTGTAAGCTCTCTATGAATCTCTGTCAGTATTCTCCAGAAAGTCCTTCAGTTGGATTCTCAGTGCCCCTCTGCTACTGAATGACCACTTAGGTTGAATTTCGTAGCTTGCTAGACCCAGAAAAAAAACTCCAGATCAATTCTCTCTCTCTCCCTCTATGTTTCCAAATTTACCCCAAGCCTCCATTTTAGAGTTTTCCTGTCGAGTCTTCAACAACTGAGATTAAGCATATAATCAATGAAAAATATTAAAACATAACTTGATCCACATTCTAAATAATTCTCACCCATATTTTGATTAATATGCATTAATATTTTAATTTGCCTAATTTAAGAATTAGGAACCTCATTAAAAATATTAATTATTTTCATAAAATACAATCTAGGTGGAATTTCATGAAATAGTTTCTGTGTGCTTTAGAAATCATGTGCCTTAACCTCTCCACCAATTTTAAAGGCTAGAGCACTTCCGATGCTACAAACAACTAACAGTCTATATTAGTGGGGAGAGTGCTCTAACAACATTGTCCACCTACATGCTACTCTATTTTTGAAGCACCTCCTTTCTGCATTGTTGTTTCCACCAACAATGTGTTGTTGCTACTACTATACTATTACCCATGACACTATCACTTCCAATGCTGCATCTATACTACAACTCGCTCTCAAACGTTGCATCTGCTATGCTCATAGCACTACCACTGTTAACACTACATCTGTACTGCAACTCAGTTGCTAAGAGAAGCAACTGAAAAACATTGAAAATTGGTTGAACTTAACTGTGTTCAGCATAAAATAATGAATGTTGGAATATGACAGCTGCTCATTCTGACCCTTTGAATCTTCTGCGCATTTGTTGTATCCTCCATTGTGGAAACTGCACCGCTGCCAACCTTGCTTTGCGTTGAGAAGTATCTAGTCCCATGCTACTTCATTATCCTGCAAACACTCCACTACATCATCTAACACTAAGTCCATCTTGCTACTACAGAATCTTGCACTCCTGTAGCATGAAGCTGATCTGAGAGGTGGACTCCTCAAGGATGTTGCCCACATGTAATCCTCCCAACCAAAACTCAATATCACCCAATCTCCCTGCTAGAGATGTGTGGGAATTCATGGAAAACTCATCCTCGTCAATATTTGTTGAAGCGACCTTAGGATCATGTTTCTCATCCTTGTCATTTTTCTTCAAAGGACATTTGGATGCACATTGTTTCGTCTCGCCACAACTAAGACATTTCAGCTTCGAAATTTTCTTCTTTCCTCTCAAATTATGTTGTCCCTTTGATGCTAGAGATGTGTTCTCCTCCTCCTCCTCCATCTTTGCACCACTCCCACTGCTACCACTAAGGTTTACCTTCACTAGGTCCCTCCTTAACTCCTCTCATTAAAGAGATGCCCACATCTCCTCCCATGAAGGTAGTTTTTCTTTACCCAATATGCTTTGGACAAAAACTTTCATTCATTTGAGACTCCATTTAGAGCTATCCTCACTAATGTGGTTAGATGAGGACTGAAACCCACTGCGCCAAGTTACTCTCTAGTGTCCATAAGACATTGAAGATAGAGGTTCACCCCTTCTCCTTTTTGCATCAAAGTCCACTGCAACTTCTACTCTAAATACATCTTTCGCTATTTGGAAGAGACTTCATATAGAGATGACAAGGCTTCCCACATCTCTCAGGGTGTATCATTTCGCTATAAGTGTGAGACCACATGATCTCGAACTCGATAGAGAATGAGCCTCTTTGCCTTCCCCTGCTGAGCTTTTTCCTTCTTCTTTTGAATGTTGTCAGCATGAACAACTACAACACTATTGATGTAGGCCTCAAAATCATACTCCTCCATAAGAGCTAAGATTCTAGTCTTCCATATGGCATAGTTGGAAGCTCCTTCCAACCTGTCCTGATATCTGAGCCCATGCGATGTCATCTCACCCAACTATCGAAGTAACTCCTATAGTCACTGCTTGTCACTTCTCAGCTGCTCAACAAGTGAGAGACTTGAACTTTTTGGTGGAAGGTTCTTTGAGGAGAAAATTCCCCTTCTACGTGTCTTTGTTCTTTTCCAATATATTTCTTCCCCGGTAGAAAATACACCATTCAAGCACTGCCTCATGCATCTGTGTCACTCCCTCTGCCTCTACAAACTCATGAAATATAAATCATACCTCTATGTCATCTCACTTGGAGAGAGATTTCCTCGGATATCCTTCCCTATAAGGACTTCACAATCCCTTCGAGGGGATTCGAATTGCTAGGAAGTGGAGCTTTTAGCCTCACTGCTCACCACTAGATCTTCTCTTCCTGTTTCAAAATCAATGCTATGATACCATTTGAAAATTCGTAGACTCGAAGGAACCCCTAGTGCAACAAATATGAATCTACTTCACCTACTTATTTTCTAAATTGCATTCATCAAGTTATTGTTCTGAATACTGAACAAAATTAACTATGTAGCCTACACTAATTAAATATTTGATCTCATGAAACAAAAAATAGAGCAAAGTATAAGATACATAGGACACACTTATTTTTACACACAATAGTCCTTGGAAAAGCCCAATGCGAGAAAATAGGTGCCCCAATTCTAAGGGTTTATTATGATGCAGGAGAAAAATATGAATCAAAATCTATGATGCTCATATAGCAATCCTTTGGAGAGAAAAATGTTGGCAAAATGTATGTCTGAGCTTTACCTCACTTCACAGTACAGAATTCCGGGTGATCGAGTACAAGGCTGGCTAACCGCGGTTATTTCTTCGTTGGCATTATGTATACTGTACGTCAGACTCTTAGGATCTCTGTCAAGACCGTGTGGGCCCATACTGGCCCACCATCAGCTCTCCAATCTACTGCACTGCCTCTCTATAAGCTCTCTCCACTTCTCTGTTAGTATTCTACGTTAAGTCCTTCTCCCATATTCTCACTGCCCCTTCGGTGCTGAATGATGACTTAGTTTAAATTTCTCAGCTTCTTATCCCCAAAAATCGAACTCCAGATCAATTCTCTATCTCTCTCTCTCTCTTTGTCTTGAAATGAACCCCAAACCTCCATTTTATACTTTTCTTGTTTAGTATTCGACGACCAAGATTAGGTCTCTAGTTAATGGCTAAGATTAAAACGTGACTTGGTCTACCTTATAGAACATTCTCACCCATATTTTTATTAATACCCATTAATATTATAATTTACCTAAGTTTAGACTTAGGAACCCCATTAAAAATATTCATTATTTTAATAAAATACAATCCTGATGGAATCTCACCAAACGGTTTATATGTTCTTTATAACTCATGTGTGTTAGCCTCTCTGTTAACACCCAGGTTGTTCCCTATGACTCCCAAGGGAATACGGCCGGGGTAACCACTAATCAATCTTTGGACCACAGCTTCTAGCCAAACTGTGATCAGAGAGGGCTCTCTCTTTATGATTTGTCTCTGTTATGATGGTGTTTTAGGCTAGCTATTATGCTCAGGTTTGGGTTTATGTATTGGTTGAAGGATTTCTTTCAGGTCTTATGACATAGTGTTTAGATAGTGAAATACCATTGGGCAATGGAGTCTGGAGTTGTGAAATGCTTTGAAATGCAGGCTTGGTGGTGTTCAAACTGGAGGGCCGATTTTGTATCTCAGACAAACAAACTTAGCTTAAATGGTGAGGCATGTCAGCCAACAGAAAGCAATTAAGAATTTTCTATTAAGCTGGTGAGGTGAAAGTGTAACACGCTGCACAGGAGCAAACTTGAATTCCTGTGACAAAGGCTACTGTGAAAGATGTATTCTGAAAGTGCAGCAACTAAGAATTACACTTATCAAGATTACAGCTGAAGAAAACATTCATTAACAACACAGATTGAACTCAGGGTATTCACTGAATAAATCCTGAAAGTTATTCTTTTTCCTTGCTGCTAAATATTCAAAATTAGAAACATATATGGATCGAAAATACATAACAGAGAGTTACGGAGACTTATTGTATTGTGTGATACACAGGAATCCAGCAGTTTCAACAAACACTAGAACACATTCAACACCTCAGAAATCCGAGAAATTCCATCACTTTCTTTATTAACTTCTGAAAGGATTACAGCATAAGAACTTCTTCAGGAGAAATCAACAACAACCCTTGCAAGCTCATGCGAAGGGGGCTTTATAGGAATGCGTATACAAAATATCTCAGGCATTGAGTCATCTGAGAGAGAAAATATCTTCATAAGTTTGTTCAGAAAGTAGAGAAGAAGTTATTACAACTTTAAATGCCGCATAAATGCCTTTTATGTCCGTCAGAGGATAATTTGACCTTTGGAGATCATTGAGTCGGTTGAGCCGCTATGCTTTAATGCTGGCGAACGCGTCTTTATGTCTGCTTCGCTGTATTTTCTCAGGTTTGCCATCTGTGACTGTGATTGCTGCTGTGGCGACTGAATAGCCTTGCTGAGTTGGCTCAGCCTTACATCTTTGCTCTGTATGCTTATCTATCAACATTCTACCTGTGTATTAATTACTTATAAACTGGAAAAATTATCACTTACAAGTTCTGGCTTGATAATATTATCTGTGTCAAATTCTTCCAGACTTCCTGTGGGGGCAATTGGTGCTTCACAATTGCCTCTATGGTTTCATCTGCTTCTGTATACTTAAAGAAATTTGGAGGCACATCAAACAGATGATTGATCTCATTCATAATAAAAAATAGGTTGTCCACCCTATTGTATAAAGTTTGCCCTGATGCTGGCCCTGATTCTGCTGAAGTGCTGGGCTGTCTTGCAATTTGTTCTGCGGCATAGGCATCAACCCTCTTAGTGTAGTTTTCAAGGGTAAGCAGTCTTCCTACACTGCTTAATATGCTGGGGAGGCCTCTGTTCTGTAATGCCTGAAATCTATCCATGAACTTGTTGATTTCAGTCTGCATATCCTGGGTTCTTCTTTCCAATGTTCCAACCAGGTTTCGTAGTGTGAGGACCCTTTTAACCATTGAGATTGTCTCAGTCCTATGGGCGATTCCCATGGTGGCCAGTTGAGAGCTTGACCTGTTATTTAAAATATTGATCATTCTGGTGGCAGCATCAGGCATGTTGCCAAGGCTTGCTCTAGCTCTTTGTATTTCCCTGTTTGCCTTTGCAATGAGTACTGATTGTTCATCCATAGTCTCAATATACTGCCACTGATTGGTGATAGACCGGCCAATATTGCCCCAAAGGACTGCTTTTAGCTCTGCTGTCACCTTTTCTAGTGTGAGCTCCTTCTCAAGCTCAGTTATCCTCTTCTTTAGAGCTTTTATTTCTCGCTCCTTTACAGCTTCATTCTGTTTACTCTTATCATATCTCTCATTTACTTTAGCCAAAGATTCTTTGGCTGAATTGAGCTCCAACATTTGAGCTTCCAGGACTTGAATTTCATTTTGGAGCTTCTGCATATCCAGACTATGAGTCTGCTCTGTTGTTGGTGCAGTTGTTGATGTAGTTGGTGCTGTAGGCCCTGTTTGCTGAGGAGGAGGGGCAGTTGTTGGAGGAGCTTCCTCAAGATTGATTATTTCAGGAGGAGGCTAGGAGGTTTGACCCTCTTCTCTTTGCTTCAATGCTGCCTGTAGTGCTGCCTTTGCAGCCTCTGATTCTCCTAGTTTGTCTTGAGTCTGGATCAGCTCCTTGTATAGAGATATCATCAGATCTGTGGCATCTTTTTCAAGTCTTTGTTGGGCAACATCATCTGTTTGAGGGTGGATTGTGGCTGGGAGTTTGATTTTCCTCCTTAAGGCCGCCATGTCTGCATCCCTCAACTTCAATATTTCTTGGATACCCTTAACATCCTTGGGATCATGTCCCATCTCTATAATTATATCTTCCAAGGATTTGATTCTGTTGTCCTTAGCTTGTGATGATGCTCTCTCCAATTCTAGCTGAGAGGCTGTAGCATTAAGGCTGCTCTTTAGTTTGTAATTTTCTAATGTTTCATCTGCCAAGGAGGCATACACCATCTCACCAGTCTGTTTGTGCAGTTCGATTTTGTCCATTGGGTGTATGTCTTTGGCCATGACTTCCAGGTTGGTCCTGAGGTAATCTGAGGCAGATTGGGGATGCAATGTTGTGGGCATAAAATGACTCATGATCATTTTGCCTTCACTTACATCAAAGGCAGACATGAGTCTTTGCTGATTGGTGGGAGCCAAGTTTAGCAGATGATTGTACAGCTGTATTTTGATAGGATCACTCCTCCTTTTGATGTCTATAAATTGCTATTTGATGCTTACTTGTCCTTCTTTCTGCTGGCTGGAGGAGCTGACCTCTCCTCCTATAGCTCTGTCCTGTTCCTGCTGGAAGGAACTAGCTGAAACTTCTCTGCTGGGTGGGCCCATGCCCAATGCTTGCCTTGTTGCTATGTCATCCTCAGAAGAGTCATTCAACCTCTGCCTTTTCTCTCCCTGGTTTATAGGTGATGTCAGGGGAGTTTCTCTATCCCTTTTTCTAAAAACAAATGTATCCTCCTTTTGGGGAGTTTGGAGGACTGAGGCATCAAAGGTAGTCTCTGACCTAGGAGGCACTATATTTTGAGCCTGTTGCTCAGTGGAACTTGGAGTATCAACTACTCTTTCTTGTTGCAGGGGCTGCTGTCTGTCATGTTGCTCTCCTTCTTGCCGCTGCCCTTCCCCCTGCTGCTCCATCTCTTCTTGTTGCTGCAGCAATGTTTCCACTTGCTCTTCTGTCAAAGGAGGTGGCTGTTCCACCTGCTTTTCTTTGCCTTTGCTGGCTGTCTCTGCAGTATTCCCAGCAGCTTGCTGATGTGTTGTTGATGATGAAGTAGCTGCTCCAAGTTGTTTTTTGTATGAGAGGGGAACCTGTCCACAAGTTTCTAAGTCAGTTTCCTTTTGAATATTTCTAGCCTCTCTCTCTAGCAGCTCTTCACTAGTAATTTCCTCTTCTAGGGTACCTTCTTCCCAGCTTAATGCATTGGCATACTGCTCAATCTCAGGCTGCCTCACGTGTGAATAGCTGCCCAATTTGTATCTTATCCTTCTGAGGGAGACAAAGTGATTGGGTACATAGGGTATCCATTCAAAGCTAGTTTACAGTTTGAGGGCCTCTAGGATACTGTTTTCCTCTTTCCACCCCTCCTCTTTTCTGTTGTATATGAAAGGGCCCAGTTGGCTCCTTACCTTTAACTATGACTTCTTGTTCTTGCTTTGAAAGTGGAGGTAATCGGCATTCCCAAACTGCCTGAAATAATCTAAGGCGAAAAGCCTCATGGGGACATACCTTGACAACCTGAAAGGCTTCAACTCACAGCCATATATTCTGATGACTGTGTGGTTTTGGTAGAGGTACCAATTACCAATGTTGTAGGTTTTGTTCAGGTGGAGAATTCTCCTCATGTCATCAGTTAACCTTGGAGGAGGAACACCATACAATACTGTCATGGCTGGATGAATGAATAAGTCAATGAACTCAGAGTATGTATATGGTGATACAGAGGCACAATGAAAGACAGAGGTCCAAAACACAACTGACCTTGGATTTCCCTGGGCATTGACTTGCTTCAAGGGAATAGAGAAGCTGGCTGGCTGATAAAACAAGAATAGGTGGTATATGTATGAAGTATACCTGAACAGTCTTTCCCTCTTCAAATTCATAAGCTGGTCATGGATCTTATCTGCAATGAATGTAGCATAATCATAATGTACAGCTGGGGGCTTACCAGGAGAGAATATAGACAGCATTGCCATTATGAATTCATCCACATCCTCCAGCCCTTTGAACCCTAGGACATAGCTGATCAAATCTACTAGCATTCTCCCCAATTCATTCAAGTACTGATATCCAATAGGAGGAGTTCTGATGGCTTCAGAGCCTGGTTTTACAAACAGCTGGTTGATTTTGATGACTTGGTCATTTGACAACTTGTTCCCCTTCTTTATCAGGTTCTGCATGTGGAGGGGGGTCAATGGCTTTGCAGTATGGAAGTGCAGCATCTCATTTATACTCTCTGGGGTGATATGGAACAGGACTGAGCCTATAGGGCTGATGACAGCTCTTTGGCCTGGGTCATAGCACTCCTGGCATTTGTAGATTAACTCTGGCATAGGATTTACCTGTGGGAGGTTGTAGATGGGCAAGTTTGAGTCCCAAATTCCTAAGATGTCTGCTCCACTAAGGTGCTGGGCTCTCAACTCATTCAGCATCTGAATATTATATTTGGAGCCCAATGGAAACCAGTCTAACATTTGATAATCCATATCTCCCAGGGCTTTCCATTCTAATTCCTGGTGAGGGGCATTGAGAGGCTTGATGTTCAGTGCAATTGGAGTCTCCATGGTCTATTCACTTTCTGTCTTGCAGGTGAATTAGTTTCAAGTGAGCAGTACAGCACAGAGGTGAGTTTTTGCAATGCAACCGTGATTTATGGGGAGCAGAGGGTGGAGTGGACACGCAGCAATTGAAATACTGCTCGAATTATAAATAAAACCAATGCTTGGTCTCCCTCTGTCTTCTATGGCAGGTTTTAAGTAACTTTGACCTGCGCGAGCAGTTTATAGTTTTTGACCCCAAACTCGGGAAATGAAGGCTCGGCTAGTGGTTTCAAAGTTGCATTTGTAATCAAAAGTGCTTGCAGAGGAAAGCTATCGGTGAAATAGTGAGTTTCAGTGTTCCTTAAGCGTTCTGAGCAATTTACAGTGAATTTTAGGCGTATGAAGGATGAACTATGAGAAATTCCTGGCTAACCGCGAACAGAGGTCGTAGCTGTGGGTGGAATTGGTGCTCTGGAGGTCTTCCGGACGTTTCCCGCAGGTGGCGCAGTTCAGAACGTAAAAACAGCATGCAAAGGAAACAGTAGCAAATGAGCGAAAAGTGCAAAAAAAAACGCGTTTTTTGACTAAATATGTACTTTTTGCAATTTGGCGCTTTTTCTGTGATGACGTCAGCATGACATCATAGGGTGGGGTCAGCCTTGGATGACGTCAGCATGACGTCATCGGATGAGGTGGCGGGCTGCCATTGGTCCACGGGGTAATGAGGTGGCGGGCACGTTGGCACAGATATGGACAAAAGTGTGATGCGGTGGCAGGGTGGAGGTGACGTGGGCATGACGTGGGATAGCAGCTTGGCGGTTAGGGCCGTAGCGGTTACGGTTAAGGATAGCCGCCACGGTTTCTCGGGGCGGTTAGGGTACGGAGCAGATCTTGTCAGAAGGCGCTCCGAGAGTCTTGAACGGGCGACGCGTGGCCGCGCCCTGACGTGACACAACGTCATTTTCTCAGGCGCTAAACTTCCGCCGTGGGGGCTGCTCCGATATTGATACAGACCGTCGGATCTCTTGGATCTGATCCGGCGGTGGACGGGGGAATGATATGTTCGGGGGATATGCAAGCGGGCGGAGACCTTCGGATATGGGTTTTTACAATGTTTTCAATGCATTTCAAAAATAAACCAAATGCATGCGCCAACTTTGGTTTATGCGGTTAGAAGTGGGTTTTTTGGGTCTTTTCGTGATTTGAAAGGGGTTTATGGGTAAAGGGGATTTATAAAGGTTTTCAATGCGTAATAATGCAGGCCCGATACTTTGGACAAGAACAAAGTGGGTATTTAGGGGTTATCTTTGCAAATGAAGGGGATATAGGTAAAACAAGGTTATTTATGGGGCTTCTTTTGGCAAGTGAAGCTTTCCAAGGGGCCAAATGACTTCAGAAGAGGGGAGGGGTTTAGGGTTAGGTTCGTCAAAGTGACCAGATGCCATTTGATCCCTGACACAGAACTTATTGGCTATAATACCAAGGGGAGGGATATTTATACAAAATTTGGGTTTTATACACCATGGTGTTAGATACTAGTAAGGGAAAAGGCAATGTAGGGGATTTACATAGTAGTGTTAGAGTTAATATGGATGAAGGGGTAAATGGAGGGGAAACCACTAAGCTTATTTGAAACTTACTTAGTTTAGAGAGTAGATCAAAATGAAAAGATTTTTAGACAAGAAATGTGGCTTTTGAATGAACAAGAACCACCATGAAACCATGATCTTCTTCCATGAATCTCAGCTAATGAGGGGATGTTAGTAATGAAATGGAAGGGGGAAAGAGGGAGGTTAGTCATGCTCCTTGCTGTAACTTGATGGAGGTGAACACCTTGTCAATTAATTGACTTTACTCTGGTAAACACAGTTAACATATGTGCAATGGTAAAGATAACCTTTCTGCAACCCCAACTACTTACCCAGCTACTTACCTAGCATTTTTTATTTCTCCTTGGAGGGTGCACTTGGACTTGCAAACCCTTACTTGCCTTTTCTTTTCTTTGGCTTTTTCTTTGTTTTTCCTATCTACTTCTACCCTTATCACTTCCAAGGTCCCAGATTAAGCTGTTGGGAGCCTTTTCTTCTCTACCTGAACTACTTGTCTGCCAAGATTAAACAGTTTGGACAGACTTCCTTTCTCTATTCTACAACTGCAACTTTAAACCATGGAATGATCCAGATTAGACTGTTGGACCATCCATCAAAATTTTAAGTCCATACCAAGCTATAAGCACAGATCAGACCCTCTAGGAAATATGTGATCTTTGAATCATCAAAGCAGAGCATATTTGGACCTTCCATAGCCAATCATGAAATATGAAACCTATTGGTATAGGTAGCTAACAGTGGCTCCACATGGGGATGGTGTTTCATTTGAAAGACCAAGAACAGCAGGTCAGATTGCCTTGCTCCTTGTTTACTCTTGTCCATCTTGTAGTTTGCTGCTTTGAAGTGCCCAAATTGTGTGCTTCTCTTCTTGGTAGACCTCTGATTCTATTTACCTTTTGCTGATAGTCAATAATCTTCAAAAAACCGCATTTTTACAATCTAAACAGAAAATAATATATACATTTGCATATATACAAGGGAACCTCAGGTTGCACTCATGGGAAATAGTCAAAATAGTGCTTCAGCATCCTGCCATTGACAGGACCTTCATCCAAGTCAGATTCAGTTAGACTTTTGAGGAAATAGGTATTATTACCTTGTACTGCTTGGACATCAAATGGTCCTCTCCATAAGGAATCAAATTTTCCATGTTTTCCTTTCTCTTCTCTTCTTGCATCCCACTTGAGGACTTTATCACCAACATTAAAATCTTCTGCTTTGGTTCTTCTATCAAAGGCCTTCTTTAGTTTTTCTTGTAATACTTGAACTCTGCTGAAAACTTGATCTCCGGTTTGCTGCAGACATATGATCTGATTAATCCTTCTTTTCATATCATTTGGTTCAGCTTGGCTTTCTTGAAGAAGCTTCATTACAGGCACTCCTAAGGATGAGGGGAATTTGGCTTCTAGTCCATAAACCAACTCATATGGGCTGGTCCCAATTGATCTTTTGGTTGTTAGTCTATCTGCCCATAAGGCATTGACTAGTTTCTTATGCCAATTCTTTTTATTTTCTTCCAACACCTTCTTTATGATGTTCACCAGGCTTTTGTTTGATGATTCAGCAAGGCCATTTCCTTGGGGATATTATGCAGTAGAATGGCCCAAAGTAATATGAAATTTATGGCAAAAGTTCACCATTTTCTTGGATCTGAAAGCAGCAGCATTGTCTGTAATGATTTTATCAGGGCAGCCAAATCTGGCCAGTATGTTGTTCTCCAAAAACTGAATGATTATTGAATCATTTGCTTGTCTGCATGGGGCAGCTTCAATCCACTTGGTGAAGTAGTCTGTGGCTGTCAAAATCCATCTGTGTTGTCCTGAAGATGAGGGATGAATTTCCCCAATGAAGTCCAAGCCCCATTGTTGAAAAGGTTTGTCTGTTGCAATGGGCTTTAAGGGAAGAGGCAGTAGCTTTCTTTTTCCCTCAAACACTTGGCATTTATGACATGAGGTTGTGAATTTCTTGACATCAGAGAACATGGTGGGCCAGTAGTATCCAGCCCTTAGTATCTTATCCACAGTGGACTTCCAGTACAAGTGTCCACCACAGTCACCTGCATGGAATTCTTTTATGATATTGTCAGTTTCATTTTCAATTAAACAGTGCAGCAATATACCTTCATGGTTTTTCCAAAGCAAATTGCCATCCATTACACAAAATCTTGATGTTTTCATTTTTAAGAACCTACACTTAGTTCTGGACAGTCCTGGGGGAGCACACAGGTTTTGCAAGACATAACAGAGATCAGAGTACCAAGGAGATTGTTCAAAGGCTACATTGATCTTTGGAGTCGCCAGCTCTATTTCATTGTCCAGCTGATTGATATCTAGGGCTTGGAAATTTGCTTCTGTCATTAACTTGGCCAGACCTTGCCCTTTTATTAGTTTAGTTGGTTTTATCTCAATATCAAATTCCAATATGTTGGCAATCCACTTTCCTCTTCTGCCCT
Organism: Pinus tabuliformis; assembly: GCA_031772625.1. Taxonomy (NCBI): domain Eukaryota; kingdom Viridiplantae; phylum Streptophyta; class Pinopsida; order Pinales; family Pinaceae; genus Pinus; species Pinus tabuliformis. Next base: position 1,578,400,323 of record CM062817.1, read on the forward strand.
CTAAGTTTTCTTGGGTGAGAATGTCTTTGACAATAGGACTTGGTACATAAGCCACAACATGGGAATAGAGGATATAAATCCTAAAGTCTTTAATGGCCTTGACCAAAGCATAGGCTTGTTTCTCCATGATTTGATATTTTAGAGGTGCATCTCTAAGAGCCCTGCTGAAGAAGGCAATAGGCTTCTCATTTCCTTGGTCATCTTTCTGTAATAAAACAGCAGCAATAGTATGCTGGGAGGCAAAAGAGAAGATGATGAATTCTCTGTCAAACTGAGGATTGGTCAACACCGGGGTTTGAGTGAGGGCCAGCTTTATACCTTCAAAGGCTTGATTTGCTTCAACTGTCCATTTCACCTTTGAATCTTTCTTTAGCATATTATTAAGCAATCTGATCAACTCGGCCAGATTTGGGATAAATCTCCTTAAGAAGTTGATTTTTCCCAAGAATCCTTGCAATTCTTTTATATTTCTTGGGTGGGGCATTTGTAGGATAGCTTGTATCCTATTTGGATCAATTCTTATGCCATCTTTAGAGATGATATGGCCCAATAGTTTACCTTCCTCTAAACCAAACAGGGATTTTTTGGGATTCAACGAAATTCCATATTTCCTACATGTTAGGAAGATCTGTCTCAAATGTTTCAAATGTTCTTGGTCAGACTTGGAAAAAGGTGTGAGGTCATCTAAATAAATGACAAGGAAATCATGAATCTCCTTCGCGAAAGAAATATCCATTGCTCTTTGAAATGTTGCCCCGGCATTCTTCAACCCAAAAGGCATTTTAACATACTTGAAAGTTCCCCATGGGGTTGTAAATGCAGTTTTGTCTTGATCATCAGGGTGTACTAGGATTTGGTTGAAACCCGAGAATCCATCAAGTAATGAGATCCTTGAGGCCCCTACCACTCTTTGGAGAATATGATCCATCTTAGGTAAGGGGTAGTTGTCTTTGAGGGATACTTGGTTCAGATTCCTTAAGTCCACACACAGCCTAATTTCACCGGTCTTCTTTCTTGTAGGGACTAAGTTGGAGATCCATTCAGAGAATCTGATTGGTGCTATGATGCCTGCCTTAAACATTTTCTGTACTTCTTGTTCCATCGCTGGGAGAAGCATAGGATTGATTCTCCTCAATTTTTGTTTAAAGGGCTTTTGATCAGGCTTGAGAGGGATAGTATGCTGGATAACAGAGGTGTCATAGGACTTTAGGTCCTCATAACTCCATGCAAAGACATCCTGGAACTCTTTAAAAAGGTCAATGTATTTTGGCTTTTGATCAGGAGGTAAAGATGCAGACAATTTAATTATTTTGGGTTTGTCAATTGTACCTATGTTGTATTCTTCAATGGCTGCATTTAAGGGCTGCATTTTTGGTTTTCTAGGAATATCATTTGAATCAAAGATGTCCTCTAGGGGAGTTAGGCCTGTTGGTAGAAAGTTGTCTTTCAGCTCTATGATTTCAGTTTCAGCATTGGCCACTTCCTCACAATTGATTGATTGAATTTGCTGAATGCTGTCCTTGTCGAAAATAGTTGGATTTAGCATTTGTTTTGCTGTCCTGGGTGATATTGGGTGAGTAATCTCCTGAAACTGTATTTGTGATTGACTTGCTTTGTCATTGTCAATATTTAGTCCTGAAAATTCTTGCTGCAAAGTCAAGAAATTGTTTATTTGCTTGTCATCATCAAACACTTGCCAATCATTGACATTATTTGGGACAGATGGTCTATGTTTTATCTCAGCTGTAAAACAATGATGGGGCTCAAAAGGCAGCTTGCAGGTACTTGCAAAGGTAGCTAAACTATGAGCATGTAGATTGTGGGTCCTAGAAATCTTAGTGATTTGGAATTCAAAGAAGGAGTTTAGTACATCTGCAACAGCAGACCTATAAGACCTCAATCTTTTATCATTGGTGACAAAATTTCCCTTTACTTGTTGGATAACTAGGTCTGAGTCTCCTAGGATTGACACTTTTATCGCTTGTAGGGACTTTACTAACTTGAGACCTAGCAAGAGAGCCTCATATTCAGCCATGTTGTTAGTGCATCTGAAATTCAATCTATAAGCTCTGCTTTCTGCATAGCTAATTTCTTTATTGTGTATCCAAACTCCAGCCCCTGCTCCTAATTTGTTAACTGCACCATCAAATTCAAGGAACCATAGAATGTCCTGTTGGGAAGGAGTTTTAATGATCTTTTCATGGGCTGGCAATGTGAGTAGAAGTTGTGGTTTTTCCTTTAGGTCGTCTTCTAGGACAGTTTCATCATTTGATTGGGTATGCTTGAGATTTAGAACAGCAGCAGTATCTAGTGTTTGATTAACTGTTGTTTCATGGGTGGTGATACTTTCATTTGAGTCTTTCTCTTGTATGAATATCTTGGTTTCAACTTCACCTTTTGAGGGAGTTGTGGTGTCATTGAAGAGAATGTATGAGTCTATGTCTGAGTGGATAGCATATATGGGAAAGTTTTGAGGCTTTTCCTCACTGCTGACCATGTATTTCATTAGTGTTTCTCTGTACAGTCTTTTTGGTTGCCCAAAAACAGAGATGGTGGCATATGACATGTCTAATTGTAGGGAACCTTGGAGTTTAGCTCCCCATGATCTTGATAACAACATCCCATACTTAGGTGGGATATCAGCAACTACCACATCCATTAGGATTGTCTTATTTGGGTATTGAACCAAAGACACACATAAATCTTTTATGAGACCTAGGCACTTGACTTGGCTAGAATCAAAGGAAAACAGGTCCTTGTATGGTCTAGTTATGTCCAAATTCAGTCTTTCCATGACTGCTTTTGGCATGAGGTTGTGAGAAGCACCTGAATCAAACATTGCATTGTGTAGTATTTTGTCATGAATATGTAGGCTGACATAAAAAGGTAGTACCCCTGTGACTATTGTTTTTCCATCCACTTCTGGGCCAAATAACAATTCTGGAGTGTCATCCAGCACATTGACATCATCTATGTTGCTGGTGAGTTGAAGGGACCTTTTGATCTGTAGTTTATAGATGTCATGCTTGGCTAGTTCCACGAGAGGAATAGCTATCTTTATTTTGCCAATTTCAGTTTCTAGATCAAAGGATTTTTTAGATTGGGTCCTGGGGTTATAGGTGACGGTCCTCTCCTTATTCATTAAATCTTCTTCTTGATTTTTATCTTGATTTTGGGACTTATCCTTTTTACTCATTTCTTGAGGAGAAATAGTTGAATAAGGATGAGAGGGGGGAGTGACCATAGGCTGCTGTTTTGTGGACAGTGGTTCGGTGATCTCTTCAACAATCACTTCTTGTGTATGTGAATTTATTTTTTCATTGGGTTCTGTGCCTGTGACTCTTTCGGGCTGCTGATTATCCTTTTTCTTTTCAGGCTGGTTAACATTTACAGTTCTGCTCCTCAGCTTGTATTGTTTATGGACTTCATAAACAGCAGTGTCATAGCCTTGTTTGAAGTCAAAGGATTCACCTGATTTAGTTTGGAATAGTTTGATTTCATCATCCTCATGATCCTCTTGTGTTAAGAAAACTTGACTTTTACCATCTAGACCCATTAAATTAATCTCAGGATCTTCACTGGGCTCAGTTGATGTGGAAGTTTCTGCATAATTTTCTTGGAAAGGGGGTCTTATGTCTTGGTCAGCACTGGCCTTGCCAATGTTTGGGTTTGGATTTCTCCTAAAATTTGGATTCCTAGGAGGATTATTTTGTGGTGCTTCCCATGATGCTTTTCTCTCAACCTATTCTACCCTATCACCCAATCTCTTCATACCATTAAGTATTGCATCAAGTTTTTGATCAAGGGCTGTAGGTTCTTCTTTGTATATGCTTCTCTTTTCTAACCTTGCCCTGTTTCTTTTGGCAATCAGGTTTGCCTCCACTGTGACAGCAGCCTTCTGGGCGTCTTCAAGGGTTTCAGGTTCTCTTTCCTTCAACTGATATGCCATGTCAGGATCAAATCCATCAGGGAATTTGTACAAGGCCAAATTAGGAGGAGGTCTTAGGTTTTGTGGTATTGCATTGTACACATTGTTGAATCTAGCACAATACTCCAGAACGGTCTCTTGCGGACCTCTCTTGATTGTTTCATATTCAGCAAGTATGTGCAGGGGATCTTTCTTCTTCTCCCATATGGTAGTAAAGGCTTGATACAGTTCATCAGGAGTTGCAATGGAGTTTGCATTCAGGGATCTAAACCAAGTTCTTACATCCCCGGTTAGGCTTTGAACAAACATCCTCATTCTGACACTGTCATCATCTATTTCATAGGTCTCAAAATGGTCTTGCATCTTCTTCGCATGCTGGACAGCTGTTAGAGAGCCATTGGAGTCAAAATACGAGATTTTGCTTTGGTAGTCTTGAGGTAAAGCTGCAGCATTAGCTGGTATCTGCAAGGGTGCATATCTGTTAGCCATATTTACAGGATTTAGAGGATTAACAGGGGTAGCTAGGATAATAGGAACAGCGGGTACGATAGGGGTGACAAGTGAGGATGAACCTAGAGTGTTGGTCAAGGGGATATGAGTAGTGGATGAGGATGTGAGAGGAGAAGTTTGAGATGTGGACGGTGAGCTAGGGGAAGTAGGGGTGGACCAGAAAAGGACCTTGCATGGAGTAGGGATGAGGCTGGGATGATCTGACTTTGAGGTCAAATCAGCAGGTTGCTCCTGCCTTTGCTGCCTCCTAATATTTCTAGGGATGGTATTTGGATTATCAACAATGATGGGTGGATTAGGGTCAGGATTTGCCCTAGTGTGCCGTGGATTTTTCTTAGGAGCCAGCTTCCAACCTGTTTTTTGGGATTTTGTAGGAAGTTTTTATATCTGCAAGGACTGAGTGGAGATTTTAGAATGGCTATATATTCTCAGAGCTAAGATGAAGATTCCCTAAACAAGCTCCTCCTTAAAGCTGTTAATGTGATGCAGAAACAGATTAAAGGCCTCTTGGCTGATTTCAGGCTTGATAGTAGCTATGAAAATATATGGTAATTGAAAAACTCAAGCACTCCCCAGTGGAGTCGCCAATTATGTTAACACCCAGGTTGTTCCCTATGACTCCCAAGGGAATACGGCCGGGGTAACCACTAACCAATCTTTGGACCACAGCTTCTAGCCAAACTGTGATCAGAGAGGGCTCTCTCTTTATGATTTGTCTCTGTTATGATGGTGTTTTAGGCTAGCTATTATGCTCAAGTTTGGGTTTATGTATTGGTTGAAGGATTTCTTTCAGGTCTTATGACATAGTGTTTAGATAGTGAAATACCATTGGGCAATGGAGTCTGGAGTTGTGAAATGCTTTGAAATGCAGGCTTGGTGGTGTTCAAACTGGAGGGCCGATTGTGTATCTCAGACAAACAAACTTAGCTTAAATGGTGAGGCATGTCAGCCAACAGAAAGCAATTAAGAATTTTCTATTAAGCTGGTGAGGTGAAAGTGTAACACGCTGCACAGGAGCAAACTTGAATTCCTGTGACAAAGGCTACTGTGAAAGATGTATTCTGAAAGTGCAGCAATTAAGAATTACACTTATCAAGATTACAGCTGAAGAAAACATTCATTAACAACACAGATTGAACTCAGGGTATTCATTGAATAAATCCTGAAAGTTATTCTTTTTCCTTGCTGCTAAATATTCAAAATTAGAAACATATATGGATCGAAAATACATAACAGAGAGTTACGGAGACTTATTGTATTGTGTGATACACAGGAATCCAGCAGTTTCAACAAACACCAGAACGCATTCAACACCTCAGAAATCCGAGAAATTCCATCACTTTCTTTATTAACTTCTGAAAGGATTACAGCATAAGAACTTCTTCAGGAGAAATCAACAACAACCCTTGCAAGCTCATGCGAAGGGGGCTTTATAGGAATGCGTATACAAAATATCTCAGGCATTGAGTCATCTGAGAGAGAAAATATCTTCATAAGTTTGTTCAGAAAGTAGAGAAGAAGTTATTACAACTTTAAATGCCGCATAAATGCCTTTTATGTCTGTCAGAGGATAATTTGACCTTTGGAGATCATTGAGTCGGTTGAGCCACTCTGCTTTAATGCTGGCGAACGCGTCTTTATGTTTGCTACACTGTATTTTCTCAGGTTTGCCATCTGTGACTGTGATTGCTGCTGTGGCGACCGAATAGCCTTGCTGAGTTGGCTCAGCCTTACATCTTTGCTCTGTATGCTTATCTATCAACATTCTACCTGTGTATTAATTACTTATAAACTGGAAAAATTATCACTTACAGGTTCTGGCTTGATAATATTATCTGTGTCAAATTCTTCCAGACTTCCTGTGGGGGCAATTGGTGCTTCACAATTGCCTCTATGGTTTCATCTGCTTCTGTATACTTAAAGAAATTTGGAGGCACATCAAACAGATGATTGATCTCATTCATAATAAAAAATAGGTTGTCCACCCTATTGTATAAAGTTTGCCCTGATGCTGGCCCTGATTCTGCTGAAGTGCTGGGCTGTCTTGCAATTTGTTCTGCGGCATAGGCATCAACCCTCTTAGTGTAGTTTTCAAGGGTAAGCAGTCTTCCTACACTACTTAATATGCTGGGGAGGCCTCTGTTCTGTAATGCCTGAAATCTGTCCATGAACTTGTTGATTTCAGTCTGCATATCCTGGGTTCTTCTTTCCAATGTCCCAACCAGGTTTCGTAGTGTCAGGACCCTTTTAACCATTGAGATTGTCTCAGTCCTGTGGGCGATTCCCATGGTGGCCAGTTGAGAGCTTGTCCTGTTATTTAAAATATTGATCATTCTGGTGGCAGCATCAGGCATGTTGCCAAGGCTTTCTCTAGCTCTGTGTATTTCCCTGTTTGCCTTTGCAATGAGTACTGATTGTTCATCCATAGTCTCAATATACTGCCACTGATTGGTGATAGATCGGTCAATATTGCCCCAAAGGACTGCTTTTAGCTCTGCTGTCACCTTTTCTAGTGTGAGCTCCTTCTCAAGCTCAGTTATCCTCTTCTTTAGAGCTTTTATTTCTCGCTCCTTTACAACTTCATTCTGTTTACTCTTATCATATCTCTCATTTACTTTAGCCAAAGATTCTTTGGCTGAATTGAGCTCCAACATTTGAGCTTCCAGGACTTGAATTTCATTTTGGAGCTTCTGCATATCCAGACTATGAGTCTGCTCTATTGTTGGTGCAGTTGTTGATGTAGTTGGTGCTGTAGGCCCTGTTTGCTGAGGAGGAGGGGCAGTTGTTGGAGGAGCTTCCTCAAGATTGATTATTTCAGGAGGAGGCTGGGAGGTTTGACCCTCTTCTCTTTGCTTCAATGCTGCCTGTAGTGCTGCCTTTGTAGCCTCTGATTCTCCTAGTTTGTCTTGAGTCCGGATCAGCTCCTTGTATAGAGATATCATCAGATCTATGGCATCTTTTTCAAGTCTTTTTTGGGCAACATCATCTGTTTGAGGGTGGATTGTGGCTGGGAGTTTGATTTTCCTCCTTAAGGCCGCCATGTCTGCATCCCTCAATTTCAATATTTCTTGGATACCCTTAACATCCTTGGGGTCATGTCCCATCTCTATAATTATATCTTCCAAGGATTTGATTCTGTTGTCCTTAGCTTGTGATGATGCTCTCTCCAATTCTAGCTGAGAGGCTGTAGCATTAAGGCTGCTCTTTAGTTTGTAATTTTCTAATGTTTCATCTGCCAAGGAGGCATACACCATCTCACCAGTCTGTTTGTGCAGTTCGATTTTGTCCATTGGGTGTATGTCTTTGGCCATGACTTCCAGGTTGGTCCTGAGGTAATCTGAGGCAGATTGGGGATGCAGTGCTCTGGGCATAAAATGACTCATGATCATTTTGCCTTCACTTACATCAAAGGCAGACATGAGTCTTTGCTGATTGGTGGGAGCCAAGTTTAGCAGATGATTGTACAGCTGTATTTTGATAGGATCACTCCTCCTTTTGATGTCTATAAATTGTTGTTTGATGCTTACTTGTCCTTCTTTCTGCTGGCTGGAGGAGCTGACCTCTCCTCCTATAGCTCTATCCTGTTCCTACTGGAAGGAACTGGCTGAAACTTCTCTGCTGGGTGGGCCCATGCCCAATGCTTGCCTTGTTGCTATGTCATCCTCAGAAGAGTCATTCAACCTCTGCCTTTTCTCTCCCTGGTTTATAGGTGATGTCAGGGGAGTTTCTCTATCCCTTTTTCTAAAAACAAATGTATCCTCCTTTTGGGGAGTTTGGAGGACCGAGGCATCAAAGGTAGTCTCTGGCCTAGGAGGCACTATATTTTGAGCCTGTTGCTCAGTGGAACTTGGAGTATCAACTACTCTTTCTTGTTGCAGGGGCTGCTGTCTGTCATGTTGCTCTCCTTCTTGCCGCTGCCCTTCCCCCTGCTGCTCCATCTCTTCTTGTTGCTACAGCAATGTTTCCACTTGCTCTTCTGTCAAAGGAGGTGGCTGTTCCACCTGCTTTTCTTTGCCTTTGCTGGCTGTCTCCGCAGTATTCCCAGCAGCTTGCTGATGTGTTGTTGATGATGAAGTAGCTGCTCCAAGTTGTTTTTTGTATGAGAGGGGAACCTGTCCACAAGTTTCTAAGTCAGCTTCCTTTTGAATATTTCTAGCCTCTCTCTATAGCAGCTCTTCACTAGTAATTTCCTCTTCTAGGGTACCTTCTTCCCAGCTTAATGCATTGGCATACTGCTCAATCTCAGGCTGCCTCACGTGTGAATAGCTGCCCAATTTGTATCTTATCCTTCTGAGGGAGACAAAGTGATTGGTGTCATAGGGTATCCATTCAAAGCTAGTTTGCAGTTTGAGGGCCTCTAGGATACTGTTTGCCTCTTTCCACCCCTCCTCTTTTCTGTTGTATAGGAAAGGGCCCAGCTGGCTCCTTACCTTTAACTGTGACTTCTTGTTCTTGCTTTGAAAGTGGAGGTAATCGACATTCCCAAACTGCCTGAAATATTCTAAGGCGAAAAGCCTCATGGGGACATACCTTGACAACCTGAAAGGCTTCAACTCACAGCCATATATTCTGATGACTGTGTGGTTTTGGTAGAGGTACCAATTACCAATGCTGTAGGTTTTGTTCAGGTGGAGAATTCTCCTCATGTCATCAGTTAACCTTGGAGGAGGAACACCATACAATACTGTCATGGCTGGATGAATGAATAAGTCAATGAACTCAGAGTATGTATATGGTGATACAGAGGCACAATGAAAGACAGAGGTCCAAAACACAACTGACCTTGGATTTCCCTGGGCATTGACTTGCTTCAAGGGAATAGAGAAGCTGGCTGGCTGATAAAACAAGAATAGGTGGTATATGTATGAAGTATACCTGAACAGTCTTTCCCTCTTCAAATTCATAAGCTGGTCATGGATCTTATCTGCAATGAATGTAGCATAATCATAATGTACAGCTGGGGGCTTACCAGGAGAGAATATAGAGAGCATTGCCATTATGATTTCATCCACATCCTCCAGCCCTTTGAACCCTAGGACATAGCTGATCAAATCTACTAGCATTCTCCCCAATTCATTCAAGTACTGATATCCAATAGGAGGAGTTCTGATGGCTTCAGAGCCTGGTTTTACAAACAGCTGGTTGATTTTGATGACTTGGTCATTTGACAACTTGTTCCCCTTCTTTATCAGGTTCTGCATGTGGAGGGGGGTCAATGGCTTTGCAGTATGGAAGTGCAGCATCTCATTTATACTCTCTGGGGTGATATGGAACAGGACTGAGCCTATAGGGCTGATGACAGCTCTTTGGCCTGGGTCATAGCACTCCTGGCATTTGTAGATTAACTCTGGCATAGGATTTACCTGTGGGAGGTTGTAGATGGGCAAGTTTGAGTCCCAAATTCCTAAGATGTCTGCTCCACTAAGGTGCTGGGCTCTCAACTCGTTCAGCATCTGAATATTATATTTGGAGCCCAATGGAAACCAGTCTAACATTTGATAATCCATATCTCCCAGGGCTTTCCATTCTAATTCCTGGTGAGGGGCATTGAGAGGCTTGATGTTCAGTGCAATTGGAGTCTCCATGGTCTATTCACTTTCTGTCTTGCAGGTGAATTAGTTTCAAGTGAGCAGTACAGCACAGAGGTGAGTTTTTGCAATGCAACCGTGATTTATGGGGAGCAGAGGGTGGAGTGGACACGCAGCAATTGAAATACTGCTCGAATTATAAATAAAACCAATGCCTGGTCTCCCTCTGTCTTCTATGGCAGGTTTTAAGTAACTTTGACCAACTGTCTCACGTTTGCGCGAGCAGTTTACAGTTTTTGACCCCAAACTCGGGAAATGAAGGCTCGGCTGGTGGTTTCAAGGTTGCATTTGTAATCAAAAGTGCTTGCAGAGGAAAGCTATCGGTGAAATAGTGAGTTTCAGTGTTCCTTAAGAGTTCTGAGCAATTTACAGTGAATTTCAGGCGTATGAAGGATGAACTATGAGAAATACCTGGCTAACCGCGAACAGAGGTCGTAGCTGTGGGTGGAATTGGTGCTCTGGAGGTCTTCCGGACGTTTCCCGCAGGTGGCGCAGTTCAGAACGTAAAAACAACATGCAACGGAAACAGTAGCAAATGAGCGAAAAGTGCAAAAAAAACGCGTTTTTTGACTAAATATGGACTTTTTGCAATTTGGCGCTTTTTCTGTGATGACGTCAGCATGACGTCATAGGGTGGGGTCAGCCTTGGATGATGTCAGCATGATGTCATCGGATGAGGTGGTGGGCTGCCATTGGTCCACGGGGTAATGAGGTGGCGGGCACGTTGGCACAGATACGGACAAAAGTGTGATGCGGTGGCAGTGTGGAGGTGACGTGGGCATGACGTGGGATAGCAGCTTGGCGGTTAGGGCCGTAGCAGTTACGGTTAAGGATAGCTGCCACGGTTTCTCGGGGCGGTTAGGGTACGGAGCAGGTCTTGTCAGAAGGCGCTCCGAGAGTCTTGAACGGGCGACGCGTGGCCGCGCCCTGATGTGATGCAACGTCATTTTCTCAGGCGCTAAACGTCCGCCGCGGGGGCTGCTCCGATATTGATACGGATCGTCGGATCTCTTGGATCTGATCCGGCGGTGGACGGGGGAATGATATGTTCGGGGGATATGCAAGCGGGCGGAGACCTTCGGATATGGGTTTTTACAATGTTTTCAATGCATTTCAAAAATAAACCAAATGCATGCGCCAACTTTGGTTTATGCGGTTAGAAGTGGGTTTTTTGGGTCTTTTCGTGATTTGAAAGGGGTTTATGGGTAAAGGGGATTTATAAAGGTTTTCAATGCGCAATAATGCAGGCCCGATACTTTGGACAAGAACAAAGTGGGTATTTAGGGGTTATCTTTGCAAATGAAGGGGGTATAGGTAAAACAAGGTTATTTATGGGGCTTCTTTTGGCAAATGAAGCTTTCCAAGGGGCCAAATGACTTCAGAAGAGGGGAGGGGTTTAGGGTTAGGTTCATCAAAGTGACCAGATGCCATTTGATCCCTGACATAGAACTTATTGGCTATAATACCAAGGGGAGGGATATTTATACAAAATTTGGGTTTTATACACCATGGTGTTAGATACTAGTAAGGGAAAAGGTAATGTAGGGGATTTACATAGTAGTGTTAGAGTTAATATGGATGAAGGGGTAAATGGAGGGGAAACCACTAAGCTTATTTGAAACTTACTTAGTTTAGAGAGTAGATCAAAATGAAAAGATTTTTAGACAAGAAATGTGGCTTTTGAATGAACAAGAACCACCATGAAACCATGATCTTCTTCCATGAATCTCAGCTGATGAGGGGATGTTAGTAATGAAATGGAAGGGGGAAGGAGGGAGGTTAGTCATGCTCCTTGCTGTAACTTGATGGAGGTGAACACCTTGTCAATTAATTGACTTTACTCTGGTAAACACAGTTAACATATGTGCAATGGTAAAGATAACCTTTCTGCAACCCCAACTACTTACCCAGCTACTTACCTAGCATTTTTTATTTCTCCTTGGAGGGTGCACTTGGACTTGCAAACCCTTACTTGCCTTTTCTTTTCTTTGGCTTTTTCTTTGTTTTTCCTATCTACTTCTACCCTTATCACTTCCAAGGTCCCAGATTAAGCTGTTGGGAGCCTTTTCTTCTCTACCTGAACTACTTGTCTGCCAAGATTAAACAGTTTGGACAGACTTCCTTTCTCTATTCTACAACTGCAAATTTAAACCATGGAATGATCCAGATTAGACTGTTGGACCATCCATCAAAATTTTAAGTCCATACCAAGCTATAAGCACAGATCAGACCCTCTAGGAAATATGTGATCTTTGAATCATCAAAGCAGAGCATATTTGGACCTTCCATAGCCAATCATGAAATATGAAACCTATTGGTATAGGTAGCTAACACTCTCCACCAATTTTCAAGGCTAGATCACTTCTGGTGCTACCAAAAACTAACATGCCATAAATCGTATAGCGTGCCAACTTCAACTGGTTCAAGTGGCATACAAAGAAATCATGGAAGAAATTTCATCATGGTTTGGAAGTAGGGTCAAGGAATTAAACTACCTGTTTCCATTTCACCAATCCTCAGTACCACCTTCTGTGCAAAAGAGCAGGTTGGTCAATGTGTTCACATGGGCTAAGCTAGGTTTTCATTACCTGATTGTGCTACCCTCCCCCTATGTAGCATGGGTCATAGAAACCCAGTTCAAAAATGATGAGGTGATACCATGTGGTACTAAATGTCACATACACCCGGCTATGAGGCCATTCAATTACTGTGAGTAACTAATGGAGGTAGCACATAAATCAAAGTTACTTAGTATATAAGTGTCAAGAATCCACAATTAGTAACTTATTAAGGTTTAGGGCGAAGAGTGTCTAGGAGTTGTAGAGAAACAAGAATAATTTGTGGCGATCTAGTGAAGGGTTCATAGATAATCCAATGACTCGTTCTGCAATATCCATGAGGAACAAGCGAGAGCCCACATATTTGGTTGAAGAAAATGAACCCTGGTGGGATACAAACTTTTAGAATGAATGCTTAGTGAGGTTTTATAAGGTATGTATAAGTAGTTACACCTCGATTAATGATACATTAGAGGAAAAAAAAGGGGCTAAGTATAGGTTCATGACAAAGAGATTGGATTTTCTCTTTTAAGGATGTCATCATGATTTTAGACTTGCTTTGAGCTTCAGGCTTCTTTCCAAATGTGAGTTTGATCCTCATGTATTTTTGTTATCTCCTGAATGTGTTTTTCATGTTTTTCTTTCACCTCTTTCAGTTTGTTTTGAAACTTCTTCCTTAGATTTTCCATTTATACAGGGAATCCTTAAATTAAAGTTGTAAAATTCTTCTGCAAATTTTCTTCATTGAATAAATCACTCTTCTCCATTTTATTCTCCAGAAATTTAAACTTTGTAGATGGTTATCATATGAAGTTGCAAGCTTGTTCAGATGATATTGGTTGTAATTAACAAAAGCTCCTGAAGCCTGAGAGGATTCTTGGGCTTTTTCTTTCACGTCTCCCTAAGCCTCCTAGCAAAATTCAGACAATCTCTGAAGGTTGATGTTTTATTTTCTTTGTTCTTATTACCACTATTTTCATTTAAGAAATGAAATAATAATCTGTGAAAGAAGGAATTGTATGTGGGACTGCCTATAACTCAAAAAATGATCTGAACAAAAATGATTCCCAAGGAATCTTGCTAGAAATGGGTGTCACTAAGGTCTAAGGATATTTAGTAGAGATAGTATCCATTCTTTTGTGTGATTATGTTATCTCCTCATTCTTCTTAGTGATGGTTTCACTAGGTTTTTGTTTCTCTTTTTCCTCATCAATTTCCATTTCTTCACGTTCTATAGTTTGTCGTTTCTTTTGTTCTCTTCCTTCAAGAGAATTAATTTCAATAATTTCTTGTTCACTTGTTCTTTCCTCTTCTACTTTTTTTGTTTCTACTACACTTTCCATATTTTCTTTTAGAGTTTTCGTTATTGTAACTTCTGCTTCCTTACCTATGACAACAATATCTTTTATTTTCTCAATTTTAACCCTTTTTCCTTTTGAGAAACTGCAAAATGATTAGAAGTGAGTTGGTTGAAATTAAACTGAAAAAACTCAAAAGCCTTTTACTCTTCAAAAGAAATGTTGATATTTACAAATTTTTCTTTTAGGAAAATTTCCAACAGATTTTCCCTAAATGTTTGCAACCGGTTTGTTCTTTCAATATTTGAGTTTTCCTCTTTCAATAGCCTATTGATAATCATCAATATCTATGAAAATTTCATCAAATGGATGTTCCTAATGCGTAAATAATTTCATATAGATAAATATTATATAATGAATGTTAATATTTCCATTAGGATCACATTCATAGTGAGGTAAATAAAATAACCAAACTTCTTGAAGCTCTTTGGCTTCCTAGAATCCATGCCCTCTATCCCTGATATTTATGTCACCAAACTTTAATGGAAAACTAGGCCAAATTTTCTTTTGTGTTTGCTGAGCTTTTTGGCTTGCCCATTTAAGACAACTTGATTTGCAACTTCTCTTAGAGCAACCCTTTCGAGGATATAATGGGGTAAAATGTGAGGACCAACCTCACTTTCAAAAACTTTGATATAGGAAAATAACTCTTCCACAAACCAATGATTGATTGACTCTAGGCCTTCTTTCAATTATTGACTAATTCTAGAAGGTACTTTTTGAAATAGGATTTCATGGAAATGAATTAAAACATAATGACAAATATCATAAAAATGAAATTTAAAATTTCACTCCCATCAGACAGGAGCAAAATATTGGATGCGTAGCACATCATAAAATGTGCAGTTCCATTTAATGATTGGGAATGAAAATGAGGCAATGACAATATTTATCAAGGAGGCATACATTTAGAAAATGTGTTTGTATCCAAGGGGATATGATAATGATAATTTTAATGAATGTGCGATATTATGTGACAAAATCTCAACCCAGTTTAGGCATTTCCCCTCATTTAAAATGTTATGGATTATTGGGATCCATTTGGTTTTACAATGTTTGAGATCTTGCTCACCATATAATCTGGTTAGCATTTTAATAACAAATCTTATGGGTTTCTTAAGAATAGATATGGGATACTTTTTATTATCTCTGGCCTTGAAACCTTCATCTTCTTCCTTTAACCTGTCTTCAATAACTATGTCATAATTCTCTCTACACTTCTTGAAGACAATCCTTAAAAAATTCTTAAGGAAATCAACATTAAGGTGGATTTTTGTGGGACTGAGCTTATATATGGCTGATAGGACTTTAGTTTTCCATGAGGCTATGACAATTTTCTAATGGTCTGATATTGTTCAGGTTTTAATATCAACACGAGAAAAAGCCCATCAAACCATGTCATAATAAGGAAAAAATTAGCCCTAGTTGCTACTTTGTGTAACTTTGTTTCTCTGATTGCTTCAAATTGATTGTTCTTTGTTTAAAAATAAATAGTGTTCATAAGATTTATTAATATAGGTTATAATTTCTTTATACAATTTTTTTTGAGAGCATAATTTCATATTTGAATAAGAGCGACTACTATGTAACTCTTTAACAATGCATATTGGAAGGTTTTCGTGTTAATGATGTCTAGGTTAGGTGATTTATATTTTTAAATGTAGCTATCACTTCATTTCCTTTAATGTAACATTATGGGACATCATCTTTCCCTTACTAAGTTGAAGAGTGCATTTAGGCACATTACTATCCATTTTGATTGAAAAATGACTCCAAACTCATAATGAGCTAGAGTTCAAGTTACCTATTCAAGCTTTATCTACCTAGTTTTTATACCAAAAATTCTAAATTTAAATTTGTTAGCACCAACTAACAATTTAATTATATTAGATGATTGTTTCTCATATTTTACCAATCAATTTTGATATTGCCTACAATCATAAATACTTTTTGTAGATCGTATGCTTCCAAGTATCTTTGACACCATACAACTTACTTTTATATGGAATAATAAAGATAACTTGAAAACAAATCTACAAATATAATTGTATATTTTAAAATATTATTATTATTATGATAATATTAAATTAAATATTTTTTGTTTTAAAATATAAAATTTAATATAATTTTTTTTCATATTTATATTTATATTATATAAATATATATCATTTTATTTTAATTGTAATCTAACATTATATTTATGATTGTAGGAAATATCAAAATTGATCGGTAAAAAATCAGGGCGCTGCTTGTGCATGCTGCTCGATGAAAGGTGTGGTCTATGGAAGAATGAATAGAAGTAGTGCCCATTGTGATCATGAATCATCTAATAACCAAGAGGTTGTGGCCGTGCCTCTTTGTAAAGTTTGTTGGAAAGATCATTCCTTTATATAGGAATATTTATTTTGTAACGAATCCTTACAAAATTTTAATGTAATTATCAATAACTATTAGTTGAATGGTATAGATTTAATCTCAATTAAATATTATAATTTTTGTTTAATAATATACACAAATGATTTTATCTCCAAAGTAGTTGTATCCTTTTTCCTTTTTAATTAAATGAATTGGTTTAAAAAAATTGTGATATAAACAACCTAGTTGTGTTTATTGCAATTTTTTGGAAGCTTTTAATTTCTCTAAAATACGAAAGGAATTAATTGAAATAATAGGTTTGATGGTAATGCCTGAACATTCGAAGCACCCTGGGGGTTTTTCAGGGTAAATAGAAAAAATCAAATTTCACCTCAATTTTTTCCACTAGATTTCCGCACCAGAAAGTTCAAAAAGTCGCACTATAGGCAATTCCACGGACAAGTATCATGTGAATTGGGTTATGGTTTTTTTTGTATATGGTATTGATAAGCCATGGTAGTGGCCAATTGTATTGTAATAGAGCTTATTTAAAAATTACTAATTGGAGATAAATATTCATTTCAACAATATTGTAATTTGAATGAAGTGCCATTTAGTTTGAATGGAGATGTATTTAGTGAAGCTTTTTGGACTTTCTGTTGACGGAATCCCGTGGAACAATTTGAGCTGTAATATCAGTTTGTGTTATTTAAACTGGTTTTTTTACTATATATATGGATTCAACACCCTGAAAAATCACCAAGGCACTTCGATTGTGTAGGGGTTGCCCACGAAGCTTGTGATTTCAATAAATTTGTGCCAAATTTTAGGGAAATTAGATAGGAAAAACCCATTAGAAAAGCTTCCAAAAGGTCTCATTAAAGACAACTAGACTTTGAATGGAATGTTTTAATGTTTATTATGAATTTATAAATATCCAAATTTGGCTACACTAGCTAATATATTGTAAAAGTGATAAATATTAAGGCAACCATGTAAATTATATATATATATATATATATATATATATATATATATATATATGGCAAGAAAAAAATACATAAAAAGTTAATTAAACTTTACCATTAGTCTCCTTAATATTATAAAAATAAATTATATATATCTATATATCTATATCTATCTATCTATATATATATATATATATATATATATATATATATATATATATATATATATATATGTTGTCTAACCAATAGGTAGAATGATTTTTTTAATACACTTATGAATGCATAAATGGATTCAACACTCTGAAAAACCACTAGAAAATATATTTTTGCAAATTAAACAACATGCATTTATGAATTTTAAAAATATGTACCATATTTTGAACAAAATTATGTAGAAAAATGCTCTATAAAGGGAAATTTTATCTACTAGTTAAGTTGTGTGTGTATGGAGTTGTACCGTCAATTTACTATAGAGATTCTTACTCTGTAAATAATCTTTGTTACATTAGATTGACTTACTAATACCACATGTCAAAAAAACATAACTCGTGTTGATATGGCACATGTTTATACTATAACTCTTTAAATTAATCAATTTAATTAAAAGGGAAAAAGGTTCATAACTATTATGAGGATAAGTCTCACCTTTTGATTTGTGTATACTACTATAAATATTCTAGAGTATTCCATGCAAGCTCCAAATAATAATTATTCATAATTAAATTAAGATTCTACAATCGCTATTCAAAAATAGACATGTCTATGAGAGAAAAAAATAGCATTTTATAATTTCTGGAGGCATGATATTGGCTCATTGTATTATAATAGGAATTGTTTACGTATTAAGAATCAGGGTAGTCTTTAAGTGCGACCTTTTTAGAAAGTTTTCTGATTTATTTTCTCATCTAATTCTCTATAATCTCACAAGCAATCATTGAAATCACATGCTCTACGAGTGAAATATTCACAATTGAAGTTCCTTCATTGATTTTGAGAGTGTTGAATCCATATTTGCACTCAAAAAACTAGTTCAAAGAACAAAAATCAACATTTGGAAACAAATATTTCACTAAATTCTGAATAGATATCCACTAAAAGCTCCAAAAAGTCACACTCAAAGACTACTTCGAAAAAATTCTCCATGGTAAAGTGAGATAAATCTCCATGGCTATGATGCAGGAGCATCGAAACTTTGCCAACAATGTGATTGTATGTTCACATGTTGTGGCTACCAAAGGATGAATTTCATTGACCTAAGTGGTCAAGATCAGTTTTAGTAAAGAGGGTTTGATCTCTCGAATAAATATTTATCTCAACTATTGCAATATTTAGATCACTGTATTATTTTTAGACTAAGAGATAAGTTGTTAATATAGGTGTGGCTCAGAGCTTGGAAATAGGGATTGGATTGTTATACTGATAAAAATAGGGATCGAGTTGTCAATACAGTTAGGATAGGATTTCTTTCATAAAAGAAAAAGAAATGTAATGACATAGAGATTAGATGATTAAGAATAGAGTAAGTGAGAGAGTGTTTGTGTGACAAAGATAGGGTTTGAGATATAACATAAGTCAGACAAAGTATTGTAATCGAGCCGAGAGGGCCAAGTCTCTGTAATTTACATTTTGTTTAGTAAATGATTAAGTGTGGTGTTGCGTATTAATCCTGATGTAGAAGTTCATTCGTACCTGTGTACTAGTGTTATAGACATAATCGGGTATTTTCCCCTATTTTAACACTTTATTTATAAATCGTGGTCAATTAGTGTTAAAGGTAAATATTGTGGTTAAGCACTAAGCCATTCCTCACAACACCTTTATTAAAAATTTTCATTAAGAACTTGGGTTGCATTTTCTATGTGGAAAGCAGTTTTCTTGCGTGCCCGAAAGGAGGTAAATGGTATTATTCCAAGTCCGCATGATTAACCTTAGCGGCCGACATGTAGATGAGGAAAACCACTTTTCTCATGTGCTCTTGATTTTATATTGATTGTGCAAGAATCCACGCAATATTGCAAGACCGTCGTTTGATTGGATGGGTCGCTTCGACGGTGGGGATCATCTGGCTAGTTTACGAGCAGACGATGTGATATCCGTTGGATATCGGGAAGTGAGATCAACGGTGTATATTGAAGCACTCGGTATGTGGGAAAGTCAAGGTGGGATCATTGGTGATGGGTCAAGATAAGTGGGATCCTTAGAAGAAAGACAGATAAAAAAAAATATTTACGTGCAGTTGATTGGTTATAAAGTTAACCATTAGTCTAATTAAAGACTACCACCTCATTTTTGTCAACCTCCTGCATCATTTTGGTATCAGAGCACAGAGATTAAGTTTTCTATTGTAAACATGCCAGCGAGGAGAGGAGCTGGCATAGGTCAGGGGAGACTTGTAGTGAATGTAGTTCTGCTAGATGAGATCCAGAGTCTGCGTACAAGGATGGAGACAATGGAGACTGCTCAAAGGAGAGCAACTGATGAAGGAGATGCGAGTGTGACAGAAGAATCATCTGAGGAAGAAGAAGAGGTTGCAAGTGAAGCTGCCAAAATTCTCAAGGTATTGGCCAAAGCAAGTTCAAGACGAAAGATGGAAATACCTTTGTATGATTGGAATCTCAATGTAGAAGAGTTGATGGACTGGATCAATTCATTAGATAAGTATTTTGACTAAGAGGAGGAGTTTGATAATAAAAAGAAGGTGAAATTTGCAGTTACTAGATTGAAGGGTCATGCAACTATCTGGTGGGATAAATTACAAGCATCTAGAGCAAGAAAGGGGAAGTCCAAGATTAAGCAATTGTATAAAAGGGTAAGTAAATTGAAAGCCAAATTTATGCCAAAAGGTTATTAGTTAAATCTTTTTAGACAATTACAAAACTTGAGACAAAAAGGGATGACTGCCAAATAATATATAGAAGAGTTCTATAAGCTGAACATTAGAGCAGGACATGCAGAGGATGATGAAGAGAAGGTAGCTAGGTATATCAATGGCTTGAGATATGACATACAGGATGAAATCAACTTACTGAGTCTGAATAAAATTGAGGAAGCCTATCAAGTTGCTTTGAAGGTAGAAGAGAAGACGTTGAGGAAGAAAAATTAAAGGAATAGAGGAAAAAGTTGAGCAAGAGGTAGACCAACTACCAGATCAATATTTCAGCACCCTAAGAGTGAAGCGGGAAGTTCATGTAGTAGACCACCATAGAGAGGAGAATTTAATAGAGGAAGATTTGCACGTAGAGGAAGGGGCCAAGGGAGAGAAATTTGGTGTTATACATGTGGAGAATGGGGACATGGGTCGTGGGAGTGTCCTCATAATATAGTAACAAATCAGAGGAATATGAATGTGGCTGAGGCAAGGAAAGGAAAACCTAAAATTTGAAACAAGGAAGAATCACCTGAAGTAGGAGAATCCTTATTGTTGAAAAGGGTATTGCTTAAGGCAAAGAAAGAGATAGGAGAACCAGCTCAGAGAAATAGTTTATTCAGAACTACATGCAAGTCCAAAGAAAAATATTTTAAAGTGATAATTGATAGTGGAAGCATTGATAACCTTGTTTCTACAGAAATGGTGGACAAGCTAGGACTACTGAAATAGCACACCCTACTCCTTATAAAGTATCATGGCTGCAAACAGGACATCGGCTTATTCTGATAGAGCAATGCAAGGTAGAGATACAGTTTGGCACTTATAAGGATGTGATATTGTGTGATGTAATGCCAATGGATGTATGCCACATATTGTTTTGAAGACCTTGGTAGCTTGATTGAAAAGTTATTCATGATGGGAGAAGAAAAACTTACACACTGGAGAATGATGGAAATAAACACACATTGCTGCCATTAAAGGATGAATTGGGAAAAGAAGCCCCTAGAAGTAGTGTTATGCTAATGAGTGGGAAAGAATTGTTGTAAGAAGTCAAGAATGATGAATAGATGAATTTTGTTGTCATAAGGAGGCCTAAGGTAATCTTAAATTCCAAAAACTTAGATGATTTACCTAAAGAAATCAAAACTCTGTTGACTGATGATATTATTATGGATGAGCTACCAAATGCATTACCGCCAATTAGGAGTATTAGTCATCATATTGATCTAATACTTGAAGCAAGTTTTCCAAACAAAGCAGCATATAGATTAAATCCTCAGGAGAATGCATAAGTTGGAAGACAAGTGCTAGAACTAATGGATAAGGGATTGATCAGAGAGAGTCTTAGTTGATGTGTTGTACCAATAGTACTTAGTACAAAGATAGGTGGTGAATGGCATATATGTATAGATTCCAGAGCCATAAACAAGATTACTATCAGGTATAGATTTCATTTACCATGCATGGATGATTTGATGGATTTTTTGAGTGGGTCAAAGTATTTTTCTAAAATAGATCTCAAGAGTGGATATCATCAAATAAGGATTAGAGAGGGAGATGAATGGAAGACTGCATTTGAAACAAATAGTGGTTTGTATGAGTGGTTAGTGATGCCTTTTGGACTCATTTATCTTGATGATATTCTAGATTTTAGTAGAAGCAAAGAAGAACATCAGGAGAATCTTAAGTTGGTTTTACGAACTTTGCGGAAAGAGAAACTGTTGATAAATCTGAAGAAACGTAGCTTCATTAAAGAAGAATTAATCTATTTGGGATTTGTAGTTTCTAAAGAAGGTTTGAAAATGGACCCAGAGAGAGTCCAAGCAATTTGGAACTGGCCTACTCCAGGAAACACATTTGACGTGAGAATCTTTCATGGTATTGCAAGTTTTTATAGAAAACTTATCAGAGGTTTTAGTGAGATTTGTTCACCAATTATTGAAACAATCAAATAGACTAATCAACCATTCAAGTGGACAGAAGAAACAAACTGAAACTTTAAGTTACTAAAGAAGAAAATTACAGAGAAAGCAATTTTAACTTTACGTGATTTTCGAAAAGTTTTCCAAGTTGAAACTGATGCTAGTGGAGTTGAAATTGGAGTAGTTTTAAGTCAGGGACAGAGACCAATAGCCTACTTTAGTGAGAAAATAAATGAAGCTAAGAAGAAGTATTATTCTTATGATAAATAATTTTATGCTATTGTGCAAGCTTTAGAAATATGGAGACATTATTTTGTACTAAAGGAGTTTGTGTTGTATTATGAAAATCACGCATTATAGTTCATAAACAACCAACCAAAATTGAACCAGAAACATGCCAAGTGGGTAGAGTTTTTATAGAGTTTTACTTTTGTAATAAAACATACAAATAAAGTTGTTGATGCTCTAAGTAGAGCAAATTTCAGTTTACAAGAATTAAAAGTTGGTGTTGTAGGATATGAAGAAATGGTTGATATGTATAAAGATGATACAGAATTCAAATATATTTATGTAGTTGTACAAAATCCAATAATTCATAACAGAAGTCGGTGGTTAGATTATCTTATCCAAGGAGGTTTACTATTTAAACGTAAGAAATTTTGCATTCCCAAATGTTCTATGAGGGAAAACATAATCAAGGAGAAACACAGTGGAGGATTATCTAGTCACTTTGGACAAGACAAAACCTTTGCTTAGGTAAATTCTTTTTACTATTAGCCAAAGATGAAAACTAATGTTAAGAGATTTTTTGATAAGCACAATATATGTCAGCATGCTAAGGGGAGAAGCCAAAATACAATATTTTACCAACCATTACCAATACCAGACCAACCATGGGATGTAGTTAGTATGGTTTTTTTTTGGGTTACCTAGAACTCTAAGAGGGAATGATTCCATTTATGTTGTGGTAGATAGATTTTCCAAAATGGTACATTTCATTGCATGTAAAAAGAATAGTTATGTAACACATATTACTAATCTGTTTTTTAAGGAGTTGTAAGGTTACATGGATTCCCTGTAAGTATTGTGTCTGATAGGGATACAAAGTTTGTTGGGCATTTATGGAGAACTCTTTGGAAGAAACTAGGTGCTAACCTTAGTTTGAGTTCAACATACCATCCTCAAACATAAGGGCAGATAGAAGTGGTAACCAGAAGCTTGGGAAACATATTGAGAAGTTTAGTGTACCAAAATCCTAAGTAGTGGGAGTTAGCACTTTCTAAGGTTGAGTTTTCTTGTAATGACACTCCAAACCAAATCACTTGTATGAGCCCATTTCATATTGTTTTTGGAATCAATCGAAGAGGTGTGTATGAACTTATAAATTTGGGTAAACAGGAGACAAGAAGTGAAAAAGTTGAAGAGTTTGCAGAGCAGATGAAAAGACTACAAGAAGATGTCAAAGACAGATTGCGGGAAAGCAGTGCAAAATACAAACAGAAAGCTAATATGAGGAGGAGAGAAAAGGAACTCCAAGTGGGAGATCTAGTGATGGTATACTTGAGAAAAGAAATATTTCATGTTGTGCCTTACAATAAACTAAAGATGAAAAGGATAGGACCATGTAGAACTATGAGAAAGTGTAGTGTACCTAGGGGGGATAATATGGGGTACAAAGGGGGGTACCCAAAGGAATAATGTAATAATGGGCTTTGATACCACTTGTTATGGATCTAACCTAGAAATATATGATAATAAAAATAAACCCAAGAAATAACAAGATCTAAATATAGATAGAATGCTTCTCTTTATTAATCAAACCCTTATGGTAGGGCAACACCATACAATCACTCCTTAAGGAAGGAGAACACTCCACAAGCCATATGCCTGTTCATACAATATTCCTTTACATCTCCCAATGTGGAGTCTCTATCCTCTATATAGGTCTCATACATACAATACCATGGGTCATTACCATGGTTCCCTCAATACCATCTATCTAATACCATGTGCCCATTACATTATTACTAACTACTTGTGGTCCCTTACATGATAAAGGTTAACCACCTTATTTATTACTATGGCCCATCCCATTATTACATTATTCCCTTGGGTACCTCCCTTTGTACCACATATTATCTCCCCTAGGTACACTACAGAAATATTTCAATTAATGTTTATGAAATTGAATTTCCAGAATGGATGGGAATATCACCTATCTTCAATATTGCAGATTTGTATCCATACAAAGAGACAGAGGTAGAGATATAGAAGGAACCTAGAGAAGAAGAACTTCAAACTTTAAACTGGGAAGAACAAATGCCAAAGATAAACAAGAAAGAGGTGGAAGCTATTTTGGAGAAAAGAGTATCCAAAAGAACCAGAGGACGAGTTTATTTTCAGTATCTAGTCAAATGGAAGGGATAGCCAGTGGAGGATGCTAGTTGGTTGACAATAGCAGAGTTGCAGAAGTATGGAGTAAATCCTAAAATTTTGATGAAGAATCCTTTTCTTCCATAGGAGTCTAATGCAGGAGCATCCAAACTTAGCGAGCAATGTGATTGTATGTTCACATGTTGTGTCTAACAAGAGATGAATTTCATTGACCTGAGTGGTCAAAATCAGTTTTAGTAGAGAGGTTTGGATCTCTTGAATAAATCTTTATCTCAACTATTGTAATAATTAGATCACTGTATTATTTTTAGACTAAGAGATAAGTTGTTAGTGTAGGTGTGTCTCAGAGCTTGGAAGTAGGGATTTGATTGCTAGACTGATAAAAATAGGGATCGAGTTGTCAATACAATTAGGATAGGATTTGTTTAATAAAAGAAAAAAGAATGTAATGACAGAGATATTAGATGATTGAGAATAGAGTGAGTGAGCAAGTGTTTGTCTCACAGAGATAAGGTTTGAGATTGAGCAGAGATCAGACAAATTGTTGTAATCAAGCCTAGAGGACCAAGACTTTGTAATTTACATTTTGTTTAATAAATGATTAAGTGTGGTGTTGCGTGTTAATCCTGATGCAGAAGTACATTCGTATCTGTGTATCGGTGTTCTGGACTTAATTGGGTATTTTCCCCTGTTTTAACACTTTATTTATAAATCGTGGTGAATTAGTGTTAAATGTTAATATTGTGGTTAAGCACTAAACCTTTCCTTAAAGCGGCTTTATTAAAATTATGCATTAAGAACGTGTGTTGTATTTGCTAAGTGGAAAGAGATTCTCTCACGTGCCCGGAAAGAGGTAGCTGGCATTGTTCCAAGTCCGTGTGATTAACCTCAGTGACTGACAAGTAGCAGAAGAAAACCACTTTTCTCCTGTGCTCTCGATTTGATATTGACTGTGCAAGAATCTGCGTGAGATTACACGACCACCATTCAATTCGACGGGTGGCTTCGACGATGGGGATTGTCTAGCTAGTTTATGAGCGGATGATGTGATATCTGTTGGATCTAGGGAAGTGAGATCAACGGTGCAGATTGAAGCACTTGTTCTATGGGAAGGTCAAGGTGGGACCGTTGTTGATTGTTGAGGACAAGCAGGACCCTTAAAATAAAAACACATGAACAAAACCTGTTTGCATGTAGTTATTTGGTTATAAAGTTAACCATTAGTCTAATTAAAGACTACCACCTCATTTTAATCAACCTCCTACATCAGGTTAAGAATATTGTTCCATTTTTTTAATATGCATATATGTTTAACTTGCATATTAGTTCTTTTAATAATGGTAATAAAATTATAATTTAGGTGGGGGAGGCACGAGTGTTGGGGGTCCTTTATGGCATAGATGGACAAATGGAGAAAAAAATTACTTGGGGGTTGGGAACATCGTCAAATAACCAAGCAGAGTTACGCCTTTGAAAAGGACTGAATGTAGCACTCTCAAGAGGAATCTGATAGTTATGAGTAGTGGGAGATTCAACGATCACAATTCAAACATGCCATCAAATCTTTGAAACCCATGAAGAAAATAGACCACTAATATACTATTGATTATAGATTCTACCAAAGAAATTGATTAAATATTTTTTTTCATGTTACAAGGAGAATAATAAAGAAGTGGATGAGCAAGCTAACATAAGAGTGAACCTAGTGCAAGGGATCATTATAAATGACCAAGGAAAAAAATTCTATATCTCATATTCCATCACTATTTAGAGTGTAAGGATAGGGATCAACTCCCCAAGGAAATAAGGAGAATCAAAGGATGATAAGTAATTAATGATTTACCCAAAGCCCAAGAACACATAGATCCTCAAATAGTGAAATAATCATGTGTTATGAATTTTATATATATATATATATATATACATACATACATAAATAATGTAAATGACAATAATGATGATTAATGTATAATTAACTAATAGTTAGTAATGAAGAATCATGTCTTTAAGGACATGACCATTGTGAAGAGGTACCTGCCTAGGTATATAAGCATGCCCTCACCATCATTCTAATCATCTCATATTAATTATTTATATAAAATGTAATATAAAATTACTTGTCCTATAATGGATGTTTTTGTCTTCGAAGTATTCTGAAGATTAATCCTCTCCATATACAACTTTTGGTCGTTACATTGGTATCATAGCCATGTTCTCTTATATCTTCCATTGGCCTCTAAAGTGTTTGTCATAATTGTTTTCGTGAAATTAAAGTGTTTTTCTATATATAGTTGAAGCTTCTCCAAGTTGCACATCGTTATATATATAAATAAAAGAAAAGAGAAAAAGAAATATTTAAAAAAAAAATCAATTTCTTTTATATAAAATTATAAAAAATAAATATAAATAATAAATAATAAAAAGCCCACTACCATACATATAGTTTTCGTAGACCATACTTCCATCACAAAAAGCTTCAACCACCTTCACACATTGCAGAATCAACGAGGAGGTCTATCATTTGCAACAGTAATAATCCAATCAACATGCAACGAGCAGCCATTGCCACCATACGACTCCAACAAACCACTGGATCTACACTTTGTCAACTCCATTAACCTTTCCAAATCTTTCATCACTGCTTTACGCCAGAGATCGATGTGTTGTACATAGTTGGTACTTTTCTCCGTCACCAAAATCATATCCCGTAGCCCAACATACTAGGTTAACCATGCAACCTCGATATAATTCTGAAGTTCCACCGATGACCATAGTTGAAGAACTCCTTAGAGCAAGAACTATAGCCGAACAAAAAGAATTGTAGCCGCCACCACCAATGACAACCTGACACGTCATTTATTGGCCGTACAAACCCATCCTCTATTTTTTGTTCACTTGTCTACATTGACTAGCTAGACCATTGGTGCCACTACCACTGTTTACCACCACTCGCGTGACCAATGTCCTCTGACCACTTTGCTTTTTCAACAACAATCTAATAACCAACTAAGTTGAATATATCTACATTGCATGTCATTCCATCTGTCTGTCGTGTTCCATCGATGGCCACTAGTATAGTTGGGACATTTTTTGTCGCAGTCTTGATTAAGTTTGAAACCCCTTCGGCTGCATGTGCTCAATTCTAAACTCATCTATATTGTGCCATTAAACAACTACCAACCCCAAGCATTTCCGCCATATAATATTTATTGTAGCTACATCAATTCAGTGTGTGAGGTGATCCATATGGTTTTGTATGATCGCAACCTCATAAGAATTCTCCTTAATTTTCGGAAAGGAAATTAATAAAAGGTTTTTTTAGGAGGGTAGTATTGAATTACATTGAAGTAGTTCTAAAGTATTATTTCAAAGCTATTTATAAGGATAAGAAAAACCAATTATTATATTCTAAAAAGTTCATATAAGAAAAAATAATATTGATGGGGAAATATATGATTATATTTCAAATACTTTGAAGGAAAAAAAATGGTCAATAGGTGAACGAAAATTCAACATAATATTATAAGAAACTAAATAAAATCAAGAAAAAAAATTGTCAATAAAATACAATATTTTTCAAAGGGGCAAAAAAAAACAAGATACAGAAGGTGTTCAAGGTGAAACATTGTCAATTTATTCTCACCAAGGTAAAACTTTACAAAAAAAATGTATTATGATAAAGAAGAAAAAATTATTTATACAAGTTAGAGAAAAAGAATTATTATTGTATCACCAAAGGGGCAAATAATCACATCATATTAGTGGATAATAGTGATATAAGTGAAAGCGAAAGTGAAAAAAAAAGGAATTATTCAAGTTACCCATATTTTAGTAATCGACATAAAAAAAAAAAGTATTAATATTAGAGGAAAGAGCCTTTAAAGCTTTTGGAATTTGTGCAGACATTCATCAAATAAAAAAAAAGAAAACAAAGAATTGAAAATAATGAAGGAAGTAGTCAAGATGAGTTCCACACAACAATCATTATTTTAGATTAAATGTACAATTATTTTTAGACGAAATTGGATATACTTATATTAAAAAAATATGCAATTTAAGATGTCCAAGGTGTGGAATATTATTTAATACATAATAACATGAAGACAAGGAGGAGATGCAAATAAAACATTTAAAGGAAGAAATCACATAACTTCAACAAAAGAATGAAGCATCAATGAAGAAATGGTACTGGGTTTTAACCCCTGCACATACCCACAATATGCATCAATATGCATAAAAATGATTGTCCAAGGTATTTAACTCTGCAATGGAGTCAAGTCTTCAACCATACATGGTTAAGGCCCTTTTAGCCATAGTTCCTTTAAATCAAAACTCAATCACCCTGCCAAACCTCCTATCGGGACTTATATCATGTTATGAAACCAACTCAAGAAAAGATAGAAAAGATAGATCAATGCCTTAGAATTCAGCCTCTTCGAGGGGGCAACCTCCTCTACATTACATGAATGAAAAATTCTTGGATGATACAAATGAAAAGACCTCCTTTCTATATATAGGAGTCTAAGGGGTCATAACATAATAAGAGCCGACATAACAATAATAATGTAAGGGCACAATAATAACAATAGTGAGCTTCTATGGGGCACAATAGTAACAATATGGGCACTACATGGGTACATCAATATAATAAGTGGGTTATACTTATAACAATAAGGGGTTACATTAGTAGTACAGGGGCCTAACATGCCCCTCTCCTTCAAAAAGAGTTGTCCTCAACGCTTGAGTAGTTCTTGATGCTTTTGTATAAAATTCTTGTCCTTCCATGTGGAATATTCAGCGGGTAAGTTCTTCGACTTGATGAGATACTCTGAAATTGATCGATTTCATAGTTGTCGGGTTCTTGTTTCTGTGACTACTCTAGGTTCCAATATGATTTTTCCTTCCTCTTCAATTTTTGGCAATATTGTTTGAATTGGGATCTTTTGCAACTTTTGAATAAGTGGCCATACTTCTTCGTCCTTCTTCCATTCATCCCTTGCTTCATTTATCCAATTTGTTTGGATAATATAAATAGCACAAAACAATTCTTCCACATCCTCATCCTTGAAGAGTCTTCCCATTCGGTAAGGTCACCATTTTTTAAGTGCATGTAGTATTGCCAACATTTCATTCTCATAAATAGCTTGCTTGAGATGTAGTAGTAAAAATACCAAATCACCTACATCAAAAAAAATTCCACTACGATGTTGATCTACCTGTTGTTTCATTTGATTTTGCACCGAAGTGGCGTTATCCTCTAAAAGTTGGAGAACTTGTTGTTCATGCTCGATGTGATATTTCACTGCTTGAACCTCTTTCTTCTTGATATGTCCTTCTATCTCTAGAGTTTGAGGAGTGGTAATTTCTTCTAATCCTTTACAAGATATGGTCGGATTCATTTCTTGATGCTCGATGTGATCTTTCACTTCTTCAACATTTTTCTTCTTGATATGTCCTTCTATCTTGATAGTTGGAGGAGTGGTAATTTCGAACAATGAATTACAAGATATGGTTAGATTCACTTCTTCTTTCTCGATGTGATCTTTCACTTCTTGCACCTTTTTATTCTTGACATGCCCTTCTATCTTGAGAGTTTCAGGAGTGGTAATTCTTGCCAATGCTTTACAAGATATGGTCTGATTCATTTCTTCTTTCTCTGGGGTGGGGTCCTGGTATATATCTTCTTCTTTTGATGTTTCTTGATCCTTTTCTTCCTCCTCTTCATATTCTATGTAAAATAATTTCTTCTCAGCACACTTATGACCTTTCATGCATTTGCTATCACAATTGTAACAAAGCCCTTTTTCTCTTTTTTCTTCCAATTGTTCTAGTGTAACCCTTGTAGGTTGTGGAAGGCTAGGAGAAACAACACTTCCATCTTTATAGTTGTGACAGGTACACTTCCTGCTTTCCATAATTTTTCTTTCCACTACGTCACAAAGCCCTTTTACTCTTTCCATCTGTTGTGGTGTTGCTCTAAAGAAGGTGTTGCTCTTTGCATCCTCATAATGTGCTATCATTTCTTCCATGAAAATTGACCACGTAACAAGTTGTTTAGGAGAACAAAGCCCTTTGTACCATAACAATTGATCTGGTTCTAAATATGAAGATGCAATACATACCTTTTGTAATAGTTGTACACCATGTAGATCAAAATATTGCTCCATCTGAAGTATCCAATTTACCGAATCCTTGCCATCAAACTTCCTCATCTTGCTTTTTCTTGATTTTAGGAGCTGGACCTTCAAACGACTGTAACTCTGTACTTTCGGATATTTAAGTTCTAAAATTACAACCTATAGTAGCCCTCTGTGTCCTCTTTCCAATGCCACCAGTCTGATCCAAATTGGATTCTCTAAGGAAGAGCTATGCACAATCTCCCAAAATAACCTGATTATAGACCTTTCCAAAAGATCGAACTTGTATGAAGTGCAACGTGTCACTATTTTGACCTCTGGATCTGAAAAATACATAAAAGAAACTAAAATCCATCCTCTTTTTGTACCTTCTTACGAAATTTCAATCCGATCCCCAGAGAGAATGTTATGATGATTTTCCCCAGGTCACCTGTTTGGAATGTAATTCAGGAGCCTGCAAAAAGACCAACTTCCTCAGATCATATCTCTGCAAATATAGCGCAAAAAGCTTTGAAATTCTGACCCAAGGTTCAGCACGATGTCTTCTCAAATGGGGTTTTCTTGTAACTTTTGAAATGTCGCAGAAAAAAAGTTATAGCGAACATGCCACGATGACCTGTTTGGAGCAGCAAAACCCTAGAATCCAAGGCTCTGATACCAAATGTTATGGAACCAGCTCAAGAAAAGATAGAAAAGATAGATCAACGCCTTAAAATTCAGCCTCTTTGAGGGGGCAACCTCCTTTACATTACATAAATGAAAAATTCTTGGATGATACAAATGAAAAGACCTCTTTTCTATATATAGGAGTCTAAGGGGTCATAACATAATCAAAGTCGACATAACAATAATAATGTAAGGGCACAATAATAACAATAGTGGACTTCTATGGGGCACAATAGTAACAATATGGGCACTACATGGTTACATAAATATAATAAGTGGGTTATACTAATAACAATAAGGGTTTACACTAGTAGTATAGGGGCCTAACATATCAATTCTCACAACCTTCGTATGATATCTTATTAAAAGCCTTTTCATTCCTCCTTACTATTGAGATTGCTAACCCTTCATAAGCTTTAATACATCATTTACATATTTTTAACACATAAAACCTTCTATCGGGATATTTTCACTTTATAAACCATTACAAAGGAAAATCCCACAAAACAAACCTTCTCGCCTTTTGTACAGCCTTTGCACAGACCCCGAGGCTACCTCCATCGCAATCGGCCATCCCTCCATTCGTGGGTCATATATACATACCCCATCAACCCTCCGACTCTGATCTTGTTAAGTTATGGTATGTTCTATGCTTATAACAGTTTTCTTCTTTTTCTTATTATATTCCACCGATTAGCAATCACATGTACATAAAGTAAAGTCTAGATAGAACATTAAATGATCGACAGAAAATAAGCCAAGACAAGAGACACAAGATGTGGCGGCTAGCCAGGGACAAACCCCACAATGTGTGGGGAAACCCTTTGATCAAATCTTCTTTTATCCTCAATAGTTCAGCACAGAGAAATAGTACAATAAATCTGATTCATATCAGCAGTAGCAAACCCTAGATCAGCAGCATCAGCATTAGCACTTCATTATCAAACTAGGGCAGACGATATCTCACAAACCGACCGTCGGATTGACTTCATTCCACCACCAAAAGTTTTAGCTTCCAGAGGAGGTTCAGATGAACCTACAACGCAGTTCAGATGAGGATATCTTCTAGTCCACGCAAGTCAATCTTTACTTCTGCAGTTGCAGCTTCAGTTTTAGCAGTTTCCGGCTTCAAACTAGGGCAGTCGATATCTTGCAAACCGTTCATCGGATTGACTTCATTCCACCACCAAAAGTTGCGACTTTCAAAGGACGTTCGGATGAACCTATAGCGAAATTGCAATGAGGAGATCTTCTAGGCCACGCAAGTCAATCTTTACTTCTGCAGTTGCAGCTTCAATTTCAGCAGTTTCTGGCTTCAAACTAGGGTTGTCGATATCTTGCAAACCGTTCATCGGATTGACTTCATTCCACCACCAAAAGTTGTGGATTTCAGAGGAGGTTCAGATGAACCTAAAATGCAATTCCAGAGAGAAGATCTTCTAGGCAATGCAATTCAATCTTTACTTCTACAGTTGCAGCTTCAAATTCAACAACTTCCGGCTTCACATGTGCGAGAGAGAGAGACCCATTTCAGCGCAGTAGAGAAGAGACTCATATCTGCGCAGTAGAGAGAGAGAGATGTGATGAGATGAGTGAGTCCAAATGAGGAAAAGTCCTCTTATATTTATACACAACGTTGGTGGGTGAATAGATGCGACTGTTGGGCTTCTGAGCCTACATGAGTTGTAGGTCGGCTTGATAATAATTCCATAATCAAAATAAATTCATATCTCCATGAATACTTATCGGAATCGGATGATCTTTATATCAATCCTACACCTCTCAATGAGAGGAATCTAATAAAAATATTATCAGCCATGAATAAGATGACCCACAGGAAGTTTTTCCCTGGTTGCCAATTTTAACACTCCCTCTCAACCATGGAGAACTTCATTTGCAATCTGTCTATCGATCGTTACTATTCATCCATCAAATGCACTGCCCTGTACAACCTGACCCTTGCCCTACTCTGCTTTGTCTTGTTCTACCCTACTTTGATCTGTATTGTTTTGCTCTGTTCTATTCTGCTCTTGCATTGTTCTGTTCTGCTCTGCTTTTGTCCGAATTATGAAGAAGAAGAAATGATCGAGGATGTATCATACTGACTCAAAGTCAATCTCAGAGTATGTACCACTAGTCCCAGACCAGTCTCAACCAACCCAAAGTCAGCATCATAGTGAGTACAACTCCAGTGGTCCCAGAACAATATCATCCTCCACTAACTCAAAGTCAGTCTCAGAGTATATACCACTGATCCCAGACCAGTCTCAACCGACCCGAAGTCAGCGTCATAGTATGGTACAACTCCTACTACTGGTCTTAGACCAGTATCATTGATCCCAGATCAATGGAGGTCATCCTAGCGTAGGGAGTACGGTAGTTACAACAATGTGCCCATCGGTACTACTATGGTCCCTAACTTCATTTCCCTGCTCATTGATCAGATGAGAGGTACTTCCCATGAGTCCCAAACTACATGGGTAGGATGCCTCGACAGGAGAACTAATCAATCCTGTCCTCACAGGAGAACACATCAATCCTGTTACAATCATCGTGGAGAACACATCAATCCAGACCTCACAGGAGAACACATCAATCCTGCTACAATCGCCGTGGAGAACACATCAATCCAGGCTTCCATGGAGAACACATCAATCTAGACCTCACAGGAGAACTAATCATCCTGCTACACAGGACAGCGAATCATCCTGTTCCACAAGAGAGCGAATCATCTTGTCCCACAAGAGAGTGAATCATCTTGTTCCAGTGTGCACCACCAGGGGAGGGTGAGTCACTCTGTGGTCATATGTTGCTCCAGTAGGAACCACAAGCCCTCAGAGCTCCCAGAGCTCAATGTATGCAACATACCAAGACCCTTGTACAAGGGCTTCTTGCCGACTCCAAGTCGTTTGGGAAAATCACAAATTAGATCTTTCCTCAGGGCTTTGACAAGGTGTATCAACCTAAACATCATCTTAATGCGATGGAGCCTCCTTGCTCATCAACTTACCATATCCCAAATGATGTCTATCTGCTAGAGCAATCGATGAATATGGGATTCCTCAATAATCGAATCCCACCTCTGGTTGTTATAGAGAATCACAATGGTATCCAATGTAAATCCAAACAGCTCACTGAAGAGCTTTCGCAACCAGACTACCTCACACGAGGTCATGCTAGCAATAGTATATCCTGCTTCAGCGGTGCTCAAAGTCACCGACTTCTGCTTCCTTCTCATCCAGGATATCGAAGCAGATCCCAAGGTGAAACAGTACCAGAAG
Organism: Pinus tabuliformis; assembly: GCA_031772625.1. Taxonomy (NCBI): domain Eukaryota; kingdom Viridiplantae; phylum Streptophyta; class Pinopsida; order Pinales; family Pinaceae; genus Pinus; species Pinus tabuliformis. The sequence goes on from CM062817.1 coordinate 1,578,434,857, forward strand.
TGCTCTTATGGTCCACCACACTGCCTGCCCAATCAGCATCAGTATATCCAAGTAGTCTCACATCTTCGACAGTGTATCTTAATCCACGAGAGATTGTGTCCTGAAGACGTCTCAGAAGATTCCTGGCATCAATCCAGTGAGGCTCAACCAAATATGAGCTCACAATGCTAACTGCAAAACATATGTTCGGACGAAGGTTCACCGAAAACATCAATGTGAATGAGTTTTTGAAACTCAGAGGCATTTCCCAAGTCTGGTCTAATATCACTGCCATATAACTTCTAAAAGTTAAGATCCTCGAGGTAGTCACAGGCTTGTAGTCCATCATACCGAATCTTTCCAATATATATACCACATATTTTCCTTGAGATAGGAAATTTCCCTTAACTTCTGCCACACTTCAAGTCCTTGGTCCTTCATTTCAAATTCAAAAGCCATCTCCCTCTTACATTTGTGAATGAGAGGATTTGCACCTGTTAGAAAGAGGTCATCCACATGCAACACCAGTATGATAGGCTTTTCATCTTCAACCTTAAAGTAAAGGTTAGGATCGGCTTCACTCCTAGTGAATCCCAGCTTCATCAAGTAGCTATCGATCCTCTCATACCATGCTCGGGGTGCTTGCTTCAGCCCATAGAGAGCCTTCTTCAACCTGCATACATGAGATTTTCAATCATAAATCTCAAATCCTTCAGGTTGCTCCACATAGACCTCTTCTTTGATAGAACCATGCAAGAACGTGGTCTTAACATCCATCTGATATAGGTTCTATGCTTGTGAAGCCACAAGGGCTATGATCAAGCGGATGGTCGTATATCTGGCAACAGGTGCAAATATCATAGTCTATACCTTCCTTCTGGGATAAACCACGAGCAACAAAATGAACCTTATACTTTTCCATACTTCCATTTGTTGCATGCTTTATCTTGTAAAGCCATTTTGAAGTAACAATTGTCTTGTCCAGGGTCTGGGAACTACTTCCCAGACATCATTATCCATAATAGACTCATATTCTATGGGCATATCATCCTTCCATAGTTAATGCTTGATGACATCTGAGAATGATGAAGGTTCATTTTGTATGATCGTGCTCATGATGGTCAGGTATCCCTGATACCTGTTAAGTTTCTTACTTTGATGGAAGGTTCCTCAGGGTGTGGCATGTCCTTCAGCATCATCAAGTATCCCCCTAAGCCATGAAGGCCTCTTCCTAGAAGAGGAAGGCTCATGTGGATAAGGATCAATCGGATCCATGGGTTCTTCTACATCAGGCATTGATTCATCATCCTTTTCTTCTGGTTCCCTGGTGTCGGCTTCTTGAGAGCTCCTCAAAGTTAGAAGATTGTTCACCTTGCGGTGAACTTTTTTTCAAGAGTCTTGGAACCCAATGCTTGATGAGGGCATCGATTTTGTACATATACGGCAGTGATTATAGTTTCAGCCCATAGAAACTTCAGAAGTCTTTGATCATGTAGCATGGCCCGGACAGCTTCATCATCGTGTGGTTCTTCCTTCCCACCACACCATTCTGCTCAGGAGTATGTGGTGTAGTAGTCTTCCTCTTAATGCCAACCTCAGGTATTCCTGAGTGAACCAACTATAATATATCGGAGGTCTTGCTTTGGCTTGAGGGGAATGGTCCCCTTTTGAGCTTTCCTTCGGCACATCCTGAACATACACCTTCTTTCTCTACTTGGAATTCGAGCATCCCTGTTACCATCTGTCTTACATCGGGTAGTGATTTGTAATGAAGGTGGGAAAACCTCCGATGCCAAAGTTCAGACTAAAGAGTTGTGTCACAAGACATGACACCTAGCGGACCTCCATTGACCTGATATAATGAATCAACACTAAACCCAAGAGTAAAGGAATCTTTATCATTATTTTTCCATATACATACCTTGCCGTTGCTGAAGATTACCTTGTAGCCTCTGTCTTCCATTGCCAAGATGGACACTAGGTTCCTTTTGAGGTCAGGTGCATTTAATACATCCTAGACTATCTAGCCTTCTTGAATGGTTGTCCTCTTCCTTGATTCCCAGCTCTCCTCTTACCTTTGCTATTGAATTTGTCATTCCTTTGATTGCCATCAAACGGATTTCGAGTTGCACCACTACATACTGTACCATGCTTCTCTAATCATGATTATCTTCATGCTGCCCATGTCCATGATTTTATCCATCATAATGCTGCTCAAACTAGTGTGCATTATATGTCCATGATCTCATGTTGCCCTTTATGTCCATGATCTCATTCATCATGATGCTCATGATCTCATACATAGTGACTTGCTTTATCGCAAATGTAACATCGTCATTTTCTTCTAGCCTTAGGTCCAGCCTTTCCTTTTGATTTAGTCCCAGAATTATTTCTTTTCTTTGCATGAGAAGAAAAGGCAGCAGGAGGACCTTTAGGCATAGGCATTTCTTGCACGTCTTCCCTTGTTTCTTATTGAATGCATCTAGCCATTAATTCATCGAAACCAGGAATTACATTATAGTTCAAAAGAGTAGTCTTGAGCACATACCATTCAAATGGAAATCCTCCAAGAGTTGTGAGTGCCATTTCTCTGTCAATAATAGTTTCCCCAATAGATAGGAGATCATTCTTGATCTTGGTGATTCTTAATAAGTATGCTTGCATACTTTCATCTTTACCCTTCTTGATTCACCTTATTTCTAAGAAACAAAACTTGATTTGCATCATTAAATTTAAATAAACTCACCAGTCTGTCGTAGATTTCCTTGGAGGTGTCTAGATCAGAGATGTAGGCCACCAAACGCTTGTCGATAAAGTCCCGGATGATCTTCTTTGTTTTGACTTCTCCATTTTTCCATTTGTTCCAAGCAGCAGCAGATGCATTTGATGAAGGCTCAACAATATTGCCTCTTACATGGTCCAGTACTCCTTGATCTTCAAGGGTTAGATCGATAGACATCTTCCATCCGTGATAATCAGCTTTCTCACGGAGCTTGTCTTCGGCAGGAAAGAGTGTTGAGGACCCCATCTTCTTTTAGGATAGCCTTGCCAATCTTCTCTTCAATGATTGCTCTTGCTCTTGCTCGGGCATTGTCTTCACCTCAGCTCTGATACCATGTTAAGTTATGGTATGTTCTATGCCTATAACAGTTTACTTCTATTTCTTATTATATTCCACCGATTAGCAATCACATGTACATGAAGTAAAGTGTAGATGGAACATTAAACAATCGACAGAAAACAAGCCAAGACAAGAGACACAAGATGTGGAGGCTAGCCAAGGACAAACCCCACAATGTGTGGGGAAACCCTTTGATCAAATCTTCTTTTATCCTCAATAGTTCAGCACAGATAAATAGTATAATAAATCTGATTCATATCAGCAGTAGCAAACCCTAGATCAGCAGCATCAGCATTAGCGGCTTCATTATCAAAATAGGGCAGACGATATCTCACAAACTGACCGTCGGATTGACTTCATTCGACCACCAAAAGTTTCAGCTTCCAGAGGAGGTTCAGATGAACCTACAGCGCAGTTCAGATGAGGAGATCTTCTAGGCCACGCAAGTCAATCTTTACTTCTGCAGTTGCAGCTTCAGTTTCAGCAGTTTCTAGCTTCAAACTAGGGCAGTCGATATCTTGCAAACCGTTCATCGGATTGACTTCATTCCACCACCAAAAGTTGCGGCTTTCAGAGGAGGTTCAGATGAACCTACAACGCAATTCCAATGAGGAGATCTTCTAGGCCACGCAATTCAATCTTTACTTCTCCAATTGCAGCTTTAGTTTCAGCAGTTTCCAGCTTCAAACTAGGGCAGTCGATATCTTGCAAACCGTTCATCGGATTGACTTCATTCCACCACCAAAAGTTGAGGCTTTCAGAGGAGGTTCAGATGAACCTACAGCACAGTTCCAAAGATGAGATATTCTAGGCCACGCAATTCAATATTTACTTCTATAGTTGCAGCTTCAAATTCAACAGCTTCCGGCTTCACATATGTGAGAGAGAGACCCATTTCAGCGCAGTAGAGAAGAGACACATATCTACGTAGTAGAGAGAGAGATGTGATGAGATGAGTGAGTCCAAATGAGGAAAGGTCCTCTTATATTTATACACAACGTTGGTGGGTGAATAGATGCGACTGTTGGGCTTCTGAGCCTACATGAGTTGTAGGTCGGCTTGATAATAATTCCATAATCAAAATAAATTCATATCTCCATGAGTACTTATCGGAATCGGATGATCTTTATATCAATCCTACACCTCTCGACGAGAGGAATCTAATAAAAATATTATCAGCCATGAATAAGATGACCCACATGAAGTTTTTCCCTGGTTGCCAATTTTAACACCATGACTATCAGAATCGTTAACGACATATTTGCATTAACAGACTCCTCCATGAACTTTATATAATACAAAGGAATTTACATTAAAACTATGCTCCGAAAGCCTTATTTTGGATTTCAAATCCCTTATAACCATGACTATAGTTATCTTTGGGTCTGCCTCCTTTGATCCTTTCCACCTAACTTCCACTACTCCGATTGTTGACCTATGATCTCTCCGATCACCAATTTTATCACTATCGGCGTATTGGTCCGTCGCTATTCCACTACTGCTAGAACTTTGGCTTCTCCGATATGTGATAAGTAATTAGATTTGGACCATCGATCTAACATTAGATTCGATGGCTATCGCTTAATCGCAATATCAAAATCACTCTATTACAAAGGTCCATTCCATTGTCTTCAAAAGGGAATCGGCTGATGCAACTTAATCCTAGCCGTTGATCTAAATGATTCAACAGCTACTGAGAAACCATCCTTTACTTCTCCACTCAACTATTTACTTAGTTTTTATGCCATTTTCAATGGTTTCTATGAGTATTTTGGGTCCTTCAGAGGTTCTTCCTCCTTCGTTGTTTCATTGCAACTCTTCCACCTGGCTTCACTTCGCATGCTCCTCTAATTGATGTCACTTCAAAGCAACTCTTGATCCTTCAAGTGGATCAATACAATTTCTCTGAATCGTTCTTCTTCTCTGCATGTCCTTCAAACTTTTCCTTTTGCTTTCATTGCTGAACTTCCTCCGAGCTTCTACTCTTCTACAAAATCTCACTTTGATTTCACTCCAGAGCTTCACACTTTCCATCAATTTGATTCATAATTCTATCTGTAACCTATTGTAGAGTGTACGAATTCACAGTAATTCATTCATGAAATACTCCTGAATGCACTAACATAGTCAGGAACAAACTTTTCATATATTAATGTAAAAGCAAAGATTACACTTGAGACTCCTCGGTCTCGCACAGGCCTATGTTTCAATGTCAGTGGCCTCTCCTCTGACTCTACCCATAGGCCTACATATATTCCAAGACTTCTGTTGAACTGTTTTGGTTCGACTCCTATATCTACTGAACCACCTCGTAAATCCTCTCGGTCTTGCATGTCCACTTCTAGGTTCAATTAACATCTAAAGGCTCTCCTTAGTTCCTTGACTCATGCAACTGTTTAAGAGTCCTATTTGAATTTGGACTCTTGTCATTTATTCCCACTCATGTTCTCATTTATTTGATAGCACTTATAATTTCCTCCATTATCTAATTAAATCAGTAAAATGCCTAAATTACATTAGCTTGAGACTTAGGAAAACTATTTCCTAAAAATACATGACCCCCTATGTCTACTTAATTACAATGATTTCCTCTTGGATTTAATGATCCTACATCAAACTCCCAAAGTAGAAAATATTCATGATCTCCTGATCATTTGTCTTCTGATCTTAGTCTTTTTGGATCTCACACTTTGTTCTGTAACTGTCCACATGCTTGTTCCCTTGTTGTTGTTGCACTTCTGTTTTATTTTGCTCCATCTTCTTCTTCTTGTCAATCAGATTCAAGCTCTGATTGATTTTTCTTCCTATTGCTATCATTTTCCTCCACTTGGACTGCTTCATCATTAGCTCCCACATTTCTTCAATTTCTTTTTCTAGTACATCTTTGGACTGGTCCATATTCTACTTCATATTTTTGCCTTTTTCTTTTTGTTTTAGGTTGTTGCTACTATCCACTAGTTCTTCAATCTATTATTGGTTTTCTTTACTTACTTTATCTTTTGCCTTGGTTGCTTTGCTGACTTCTCTTTTACTTGATTTTATTCTATCTCTTATACTGACTTTTTCTTTGTTTGCTTCAACTTTTGGTTTGCTTGCTCTTGCTTTAGTGCTTGTTGTGACTCCTATGTTGACTGCCTCCCTATCATCCTTACCCTCTTTCATGATTGAATCATGACTATTCAGCACTTTCTCCAGCGAATTAACTTCTATATTCTATGGATTGAGTTCTTCCATAGAATTCTCTTCTTTCACTTTTATTTGGCTGCTCACTTGTGCCAAATCTCTTCTAGCAATTGCAACAAAACTTGCATTCACAAAATATTTGTTAAAATTAAAAACACAAAGCTGTTGTGCCTTGTTTTCCTTTTTCAACAATTTAGTTTGTTGCTCTGTTTCTTTCTCCTCTGTCATCACATCAGTATAATGATTTGAATTCTCAAAAGAATTCCTGAGACCGTCAACTAGTCTCTCTTCCACACCATCTGTCCTAATGATGTCTTCCTACTCTTATACACTGTAGTGAAATCCTTTTTCTACAATCATATTGTCATACTCTGAATTCTCTAGCAAATATTCCAACAATGCAATTTCTCTATGACACTTTGCGAGTATTTCATCATCACTTCCAATCCTAAGTTCTTTCTGCTACAATAATTCACTTCTTTTCTCAATTAAGAGACATTCTTCATCCTCCTTTACATCAGAGTTTTTATCTTCTAAACTTCTCCATATTTCTCACAGCTTCTAGAGATTGCTCATCCTCTCCATAACACTCTTTCGTTAGTGTTCTTTCTCCCAAGGTTAAATCCTTTGCATAGGTTACTTCCTTCTTAAAGTCCTTCAATATATGTCCTTCTTTCATACTGATTGTCTCAATAGTTTCCATGATTATTTCAATTGTGCCTATCATCATGGTGAATTGATGATCCTTTACTATGTTTTTAGCTAACATAGTCTCTTTTCCAAGCTTGCCTTCAATCTCTTGTTGTTTATCTTCCCCAAGAGCTATCCTTGTCTCATCATCTTCATTAACACTCTCTTGCATTTGTTTTTCATCAATAACATTAATCAAACTCATTTTATTACCTTTCTGAGACAAAATTTCTTCATTCTTCCTCAGAATACGATCCTAATTCCTCATCTCTATGACAACTTCTATAGACTCATCCATAGATGTTTTCTTCTATATGCAGTCAAATTCCTCGTATTCTGAAAATTTTTCTTTGTCACCTTTTATTTCCAGATCTTCATCTCCTTTGAAGATATCATCTAAAGGCTGCTTTTCTCTTGCAATATCTTCCATCATACATAAACTATCAATTTTAAAATTATAGGACCCTATGGTCCAACTTGATGGTTCAATCATCATATCTCCTTGTTGTTCTAGATCATTTATATGATTAAGAAATTCTTCGATGGTCTCTTCTTCAATCTCTTCAAGCCCTTCTCTTGGTTGCTTGATATCTTCCTCCAACTGCATATGAGACCTATCTATCTCCTCTTTTTCTAGAACATAATTTAGATATGCTAGTCTTCTTCCCCACTTTATGAAAATATCAACCAATTGTCCTTCTTTACATGTTTCACCTACATACGTACACAAATTGTCAGTTTTAAACCCATGTGACCCTTTGGCCTCACTTGAAGTTTGAGTCTTGAAGTCTTCATCTTCACCTTCTCCTAGAATTTCTCCTTGTTCTGGTTCACAAATGAACTCTTCCATTCCCAACTCAGCTTCTTTGAGTTTTCCCATCAGCCACTTCACTTTCTTTTGTTGTCGCCTTCTCCGCAACTTATGCCATCTTATTGACTTCTTCCTCAAGACCCAACTTAGTCTCTGGTCTTCTTCAAGTATACTCCTTAATGCATTGAGTTGTTCTTTTAACTCTACAACCTCTTTATTAATCTCCTCTTGACTCATCCTCTTACCATCTGCTTTGGCATCCTTCTTCTCATATCCTCCGTTGTGGCTTCTCTCTGAACCTCTGTTATGACTATCAATAATCATCTTCTTCTCCTCTTTCTTCATGAGCTCCTCACTCATCAACAACAAGCCTCTACTACAGCTAGTCCTCCTGGTTGCAATCTTACCTCACTAATATCTCCTCACTCAATATTTTGGTAAGTACGGTCCTCTATCTGGAACCTTCTCTTGAGCAACACCTTCGCTCCTTCTAGGCTTTTGCAATCTCTCACTTCCTCTTGAGAACACTTCAGTTGTCCTCTCTGTCCAATCTCTTGTTGGATTCCTCAAGTTCACTACCACTTCTCTTTTAGAGTATTCTCCTTACTCTGTCTTCAAGAACTCATCTGGTTCTCCTTTCACAACTTTTCTTATTGTCACCTATGCATTAGTATAAAAACACACATTCTCAATTTAAAACAGAACATATTACCTCACCTTCAAGATCTCTATATGATCTTGTTTCACCCATTCTTCTACACTTTAAACGGATTAACCTTTTTTTTTTCCCTCAAGTCCTCTTTCCTTCAGAACTTTCATTAAGCAATATTTCTTTCTATTTCCTTCAAGGAATCCTTTGTTCTTGCCTACTCTAAACCTCTGCTCGAACAGCTACAATCTCCAGCTATATTCTTTATCATTCAGCACATTACCTTTTCCTGTGTGCAAACTCCCTTTCGCTGAAAACATTTCCCACTCTGATTTCAATTCTGCCCTGGTTACAGATCTGCTTTGATTATAAACTTCTACTCTGATACCACTATTGGTGCAAGGTAAACCCCCGCACATACCCACTGTATGCATCAATATGCATAAACACGACTGTCCTAGGTATTTAACTCTACAATGGAGTCAAGTATTCAACCATACATGGTTAAGGCCCTTTTATCCATAGTTCCTTTAGATCGAAACTCAATCATCCCGCTAAACCTCCTATCGAGACTTATATCAATTCTCACAACCTTCATATGAGACCTTATTAAAAGCCTTTTCATTCCTCCTTATCAGGACTGCTAACCATTCGTATGTTTTAATACATCATTTACATACGTTTAACGTATAAAACCTTGTATTGGGTATTTTCACTTTATAAACCATTGCAAAGGAAAATCCCACAAAACAAGCCTTCCCACCTTTTTTGCAACCTCTGCACAGACCCTGAGGCTACTTCCATCGCAATCGGCCATCGCTCCATTCGTGGGTCATATATACATACCCCATCAACCCTCTGACTCCGATCTCCATCACTATCGGAATCGTTAACGCCACTTTTGCATTAAGAGACTCCTCCATGCACTTTATATAATACAAAGGAATTTACATTAAAAATCTACTCCAAAACCCTTTTTTCATATTGCAAATCCCTTATAACCGTGACTATAGGTATCATTGGGTCTGCCTCCTTTGATCCTTTCCACCTAACTTCCACTGCTCCAATTGCCAACCTCTGATCTCTTTGATCGCTGATTTTATCGCTATCGACGTATCGGTCCGTCACTATTCCACTGCCGCTAGACCTTTGGCTTCTCGAATTTGCGATAAGTGATAAGATCTGGAACATCGATCGGACGTTAGATCCGATGGCTGTCGCTTAATCTCAATATCACAATCGCTCTATTAGAAAAGTTCATTCTGATGTCTTCAAAAGGGAATTTTCGTACGCGACTTAATCCTAACCATTGATTTATATGATCCAACAGCTATTGAGAAACCATCCTTTACTTCTCCACTCATCTTTGTACTTAGTTTTTATGCCATTTTCAATGGTTTCTATGGGTCTTTTGGGTTCTTCAAAGGTTCTTCCTCCTTCACTGTTCCGCTGCAACTCTTCCTCCTGGCTTCACTTTGCATGCTCCTCTGATTGTTGTCACTTCAAAGAAACTCTTGGTCCTTCAAGTGGATCAATACGATTTCTCCGAATCGTTCTTCTTCTCTATGCATCCCTCAAGCTCTGCTTTCTCCTCTCACTGCTCAGCTTGCTCTGAGCTTCTACTCTTCTGTGAAATCTCATTTCGATTTCACTCCAGAGCTTCACTCTTTCCCTCAATTTGATTCAAGGATCCTTTTGCAATTCCTCTGAATCAACTCTGTCCCATTGCGCCCTTCATAATTCTTTCGGCAACCTATTGCAGAGCCTACGAATTCATAATAATTCATTCATGAAATACTCCCCAATGCACTAACACAGTCAGCAACAACTCTGCATATATTAATGTAAAAGCAAAGACTACATTCAAGACTCCTTGGTCTCGCATAGGCCTATTCTTCAATGTGAGCGGCCTCTCCTCTAACTCTGCCCGTAGGCTTACATATATGCAAGGAGTTATCTTGAACTCTCCTAGTTTGTCTACTATATCTACTGAACTGCCTCCTAAATCCTCTCAATCCTCTATGTCCACTTCTAAGTTCAATTAATTCCTAAAGGCTCTCCTTAATTCCTCAAATAATGCAACTGTTTAAGAGTCCTTTTTGACTTTGGACTCTTGTCATTTATTCCCACTCATGTTATCATTTATTTGAGAGCACTTACAATTTCCTCCATTATCTAATTTAATCCCTGAAAGGCCTAAATTACATTAAGTTGTGACTTAGGAAAACTATTTCCTAAAAATCCATGACCCCCTATGTCTAATTAATTACAACGATTTCCTCTTGGGTTTAATGCTCCTGCATCAAGAAATATGCAACGAACCTCTTTAGCCTACCTTGGAATTTAACTCTTAAGCTTCCATTCTATAATTTTTTTTTATATATTTAAGCATTAAGATGCAATACTGGCAAGGGGTATCTTTAGCCCGCCATTATATCATCATTAGTAATTCTATAATAGACTCCACAGTCATGATTAATTTAATTATAGAGTGGTTCTGGTATGGCCTTGTAACCCTATTATCAAGGCTTATGTGTTAGATTTATAATAGACATGATTTAGTAGATGAAGCTGGAACTAACCATAGCATGAAACCTATAGTAATTCTGTTACCTATATTAATGATATTAATTAAGCTCTACTATCATGATGATCCCTCATGATTATAGTCTTGCTTCCATCATGCATAACTAACAAGGTAATTAGATACAAATCTTAGATCAGGCGTTATACAGGTAACGTATTTCATCCAATTATAAATATCACAACTATTTACCGAGCCATGATGTAATACAAGAGATATTTTTCAATATAGGAACACTAGGTACTGTCAGCAACCTAGTGATATTCAAGTCAATTTCACTGGATATTTTACCGACCCATATATGTATAACAAACATGATGTACCATCAATTCCTTATACCACATGCAGGAGCATCTAATTTCATTATGCACGACATAGACGATGGTGAACCTTTGATAATACTATGGTAATTTTTCCACATGCATGAACATTTGTAAAACACTCAAACATACTACCTATTCTTAACACTATAAAGATAATCTTAATAACTTTGATATGCATATGAGAGCACACTACACTTACCTATAATATGAAATACATAATTTCTATAAAAAACAGAAAATTAAGCAATTCAGATATCTAAATTGTAGGATTTAACATCCTAATAAATCTATTAGTACACAAACACATGTAATTCATTCAAATATTCTCATGGCGAGGAACTTAGGCAATCATCTCATAGAAAAACTCCAACAATGGCAGAGAGTTAAGAAAATCTTCTCATAAACAAACTGGAACAATAATAGAGAGAGAGAGAGAGGGTAAGTATCATCATACAGACATTCCACGTATCTCACACCAACTAAAACCTCACTTGGAGGGAGAATCACTATCACCCAACCATGAATCACCTCTGATTCCACCCGAGCCGAAGATCTTGCCAAGGATCAATTGTCCTCAATTGATTGATGCACTCACTATTTAATACCCTCTTTCATGATTTTGTTTCCATTTGCGACGTCCAACTTTTATTGAATTTTCCATTTTCTTAGATTCTTTTCGTAAAAGCTTGTCTTTATCTCCCACGAGGCATTTCCTCATAAAATCTTACCTTTATCTCCCACAAATACTTTATGTCTGATGGATCTTTATCTCCCATCCATTCGACGGATCACAAATCCATCCAAGCTTGTCTAAAACCACATCTAAAAGCTTTATCATGAAAGATTCATCTCTATCCCATTCCTCTGTGGGATTCAGCAAGAATCTCCTCTCTCTTGGTTCTCCACCCTCCAAGTGATTTATTTTATTAATTTATTTAATAGAACATTTTATTTTCATATTACATATCACTTAGCTTTCCTCACCTTCGGTTTAGAATAGTTTAACCCACAAAGGAGGGCATCCAACCTAGCTTTCTTCGGCTTAGGTTTACAATATTTTAACATACAAGGGAGGATATCACATATATCTTTAACTCAGCTTAGGTCTACAATAATTTAGCACACAAGGGAGGGGTGTTACAAAATATAAACATTTTGAAGATCAGTTTCATGAAAAATCAACAGAAAATAATGAAGGTATTTTGTGCCTAAGAGACCATAATAAAAAATTACTTAAACATCTCAAAAATTTCAAGATTAATAGTAAAAAATTAAAGCAAGATAAAGAAACTTATAAGGAGAAATTCAATGAGAATTTGTCGAAGAATGAAGAAAATTCATGTTTAAAAAATTTGAATCAAATGTTATTAGAAAAAAATGAAAAATAAGGAGAAGGATACTAAGGACAAAGTCTATGATTCAAAAAATGGATAACTTGCACGTCAAAGAAATCACAAAGAAACCCTAGTTACACAAATAAAGAAGCTTAAAAGTGACAAGAAGTCATTGAATCATGAGTTAAAATAACTTCAAGAAGTGTTGAAGTCTCCAGTCGTTTCGGTCCATGTTAAAGATAAAGGAATAAATAACGATCTAATTAATATCACAACTCAAGAGGATGAGAAACCAAACTAAGTTAAAACATATTTAGAAGTTGTAGTTCAAACAATGGATATTCTGAATGATGATGCCAACTTAACAATAACAACACGTGAAGGAAATCAGGGAATTTCCACTAACATGATAAGGGAAAGTTCAACCCAAAGAAATACTTATCAACATATCAATCACAAGAGCAGCAATTACAATCAATCTACTTACGAGTATCACTCAGAAGGGAAATAATAGATTTATGTTCCAAAGAATGCTAAAGTTCGTAGAATCTGGTCTAACGATAACAATTCATTGCAAACTTCCAGTGACCAAAAGATTTCACAGTGGATTAATATAGGATGGTCAGATCCAATGATCATATCATTTTGTAACAACAAAGATGACAGTTCCTAGACTAGCTAAAAAACGATCAGGCTATGTCATCCGTAAGCTTTGAGGACAAAGTCTTTTGTAGAGGAAGGCAATGTTATAAATAAAAAATATATAAAAATAAAACAAATAATGTAAATGACAATAATAATGATTAATTTTTAATTAATTAATAGCTAGTAATGAAGAGTCATGTCTCTAAGGACATGAGCATTGTGAAGACATACCTACCTACGTATAGAGGCAAACCCTCACCCTCATTGTAATAATCTGATATGAATTCTTTATATAAAATTCAATATACAATTTCTTGTCCCAAAATGGATGTTTTTATCTTCGAAGTATTTTGAAGATTACTTTATTGCATATATGTCTTTTGATCGTCACATCATCTGAAGGATAACAATGATAAATTCTCCATTTGGAAGTCAAGGTATAAAACTGTCAGGCTAAAGGATATGTGGATTCCACTTTGGACAAGATTAAATCCTCATATCTAACCAAGCATGGAAGGTACCATATTGAATTTGGACAAGTTAGTTATGCAAAAAAGTTTGGAGAGAATGGTAGTAGGAGACATGAGATTTCAAGGAATTTTGGTACAGAGATGGAATGTCATAATTCAATGTGTGGGGCTCAAACTTGGAGATGACTTAGACCATGCCGTCTTTTATAAAGGATGCTCACAATTGGCAAGAATGTTTCTCGTTCAAATTAGAAGCAAATCAAACAATGAAATGGCCTCTTTAGTTAGTAGTGGAGATGGAAGTGTGATCAAGGAATAATTGGTTCCTATCAAGGTTGAATTATTAGTTCTAATTAAAAGGGTTAGAAAAAAATCATCACAAAGGCCTGCTCTCACTTTCTTTTGGTCACTCGTCGATTGGAGGACATGCGTGGGGATGTTCAATGTCTCTAGAAGGTGGAAGATAGCTTGACCACAACACTGAAAATTTGACTATTAAAGTGGACAACATTGAGGTTACAGTAGAAAACACAGCCCTGTAGGTAGTCATGGAGGTATTTGGAATCGTAGAAGCCTCTACTGAGGATGAACATGATGCTTAGCACCCCGTTGGAGCTCCTGGAGTGATGTTTGTTGTTCCAATGAAGATGTGAGCTCACAAGGAGGGGTCAATGAAATCCTCTAATGTTGAAAAGGAAATAAGTGGGTACATTTTCAATGTAATATGAATTTTTCCTAATGTTATATAGATATGTGACAATTTATGGAGTTTTTTGGTTGCTATACAAGGTGACTACCATTGATAGCATAGTTTGAACTATGAAAATTGGATGCAAGTCTTTTGTGAACAAGTGTAGAACTGTGATGATGAAGAACTATATCTAATTGTAAAAGAGTTGGTATGTTTCGAGTTAGATCAATAGAAATCAACCCATTTCTTAAAAAACAAGAAGGTTATAATTTAGTTATTTTTCATGAATTTTTTATTTTAGCAACATGCGATATATATTGACGTAAGTGTTTGGATGTTTATTTCAATTGGTGCTTATATATTTCACCAATCATTTAGTTTTAATGGCTACTTTAGTAGTAATCAATTTAGCTAAAAGGCAAAAAAGTGCAAAACCACTTTTCGTATTAAGCTCAATCTTTGATAAGTGACTACCATTGAGAATATTTTAAAAAATATTCTTTGATGGTTAAATTCTTACTATCCATGTAACAATTATTCTTAATTAAATGAAAAATTTAGAATCTCTATCAGCTTAAAAATAAACAAGTCTGTTTAAGAAATATAATATTTTTCTTAAATTTAAATAACCTTCTAATAAATGACGAACATGTTTAAATTTTATTGACATAAATAAAAATTGTATATTTCCGCATTGAGAGTGCCCATAAGCCCAGGCACGAGCCATTGACATGATAGTAACCAAAATAAATGAAGAGCATTGTACACCACCCAATTTAGAGATGCATGCAAAGGGTGTTTTTTTCGATTGGTTGATATTGAGGAAAGGTTGTGTGAGGTTCATTTTATGATTATAATGTGTTGTAGAGAAGTTGCGAAAGAGGAGATGACATTCAATCCTGGTCCCGGGATAACCACTTTTGATTTGATGGGAAAATAGAGAAACTTTGGCAAAGAAGGGTGGATGAAGTCAAGGATACAGAAAGAGTATAAATTGGTCCAAAAAAGCTATGGAATGGAAGATTGTGTATGCGTAACTTAATTACGTGGTGTGATCATAAAGTTTTATTTCTATTTTTTTGTTGATGTATTTTGGAACCTTTAAATTCTATGGTTTTAGAGGTCGTCCTGATTTGAACAGCCAAGTAGAAGGGTCTCCTATGAAAATTATGTTTGACTTTTCTTTCTGACGTATGTTTTGAGTTTGTGGATTAAAAGTGCAGCTATGTAAATTATGTCTATTATGCTCCAAAAGTATCAAATTTCTTGAGGTCCCATCACGGTATGTGTTTATAAGTTACTGTACATTAGTATATGGACTGGAGAATAACCATGAAGGTTGTTACAATCCGTGTGTAGGTGATTGGCAATCCTGTTTCTGCACCAATGATTTAATTTAATTATTTCTCTTTTCTATCAATCTTCCCCTGTGAATATGTGCTGTTTAGGATGATGTTCTAATGGGAATTTTCGGTTTACTCATTCTTCAGAAATGGATGTTAATCATGAGCATTGTTCGAGCTTATTATGGGAATTAATGCAGCGGGACCGGCCTGAAAACACAGGTCAATGTTTGCACTATTTTTCATGAGATTTACTAATATCCACAATCATAGCACATTTATGTTTAACTCCTTATGCTTAAAATTACTTAATTAAATATCCATTTTTATTATTACCAATTAATAATTATAATAAAAATGAAATCAATCTATTTAAACACCACCTCTTTCCTATGTGAATGTGCTTATCATTTCATATCTTATAATTTAATATTTTTCTTTAATAACAAAATAAATATATTCTTATCCATTATTTTGTTATAATTTAGTAAGAAATGATAATAACTAGCAATTGTATCACATGTTGCAAAGGAAACATCGTAAGGTGATACGGGGAAAATTTAATTAGAATGAAATTGTTTTACCCTAAAAATCGCCAATATATATATATATATATATATATATATATAGAATATATAAAAATGTTATAAATTTGAAAATTTTACAATAATATCTCCAAACATTTTATAGATTTAATATTGTGGATTAGTGGGATTCACCAAGGTTTCTAAACTTTAAGATAAATTCTCATCCTTAAAATTTTCGTTGGTACTACCATAGGAAAGAGTAACATAGGAACAAGTAGCATAGAAGATAGAAGTACATAGTTCCTTCAATTTTGTCTACCTACTAACATTTGAGTGAGAAAAAAATTGAAATTGAAATTGTGTAGAATTGAGCTACAACATTTAGGAAGGACGGTAGTTTGAGGAATCTCATCAATATCTATGTTTTCGTAAATATGGTCATTCATAATGTGTGCTTCTTGAAAATGTCGTCTCTTGTATGTACCTGCCAATTGTAGAAACCATTACTAATATGCATTCTTTTGTGGTATAGTGGCACATTGCTTCCATGGTGCCACCAATAATTAAATTGAATGAAAAATGGAAGTGAATCCTGAAAGGTCCATATTGGAAGCATTAGAAACATTTTATCATGTATTTACATTACTTAAGGTCATTGCTAAAATTACTCTTTGTACAATTAAGAGAGTATTTTATTGATTGTTTCATCATTTCAATATGCATGATCACTTTTAAATATGAATGGTTAATCACTATATACATTTTGTGGCAAGTTCCTTTTCATTCCTTAAATAATTGAATAATGAAATTTCTATTGAGTCGAGGGATTGAAAACATTTTAGAGTTTGCATGTTAGGGACGAGGTTGCCAAAAAAAGGGAGGAGAGAGAATGGAGGATGAGCAACAAGGGTTTCAAAAAGTTGCAGAGGTAGATCCTAATGGAGGGTCGCAGGGGAGGGAGCTCTGCTCTCTTCTATAAGGATGTTGTAGCCAGTAGAGGTAACATACCTCTGGAAAATGTAAGTGGATCTACAAAGGAAGGGAATAGGAATAATGAAAAGGAGACAGATGGGACCAAGGCCAAGGAAAGCAGTAGCACAAAACACAATGAGGAAGAAGAAAAAAGTCACAGAACAAGAGACAAAAAACAAAAGGGACCTTGCAAACCCAAAGCAGAGATCACTCCTAGAGTAGTTTTAAATGATCTTGCTCTGCAGGCACACAGGGAGCACATGGGGACTTATGCCATCATATGTAAATTCATGGGATTATGGCCCACTAAAAAGTTTTACAGAAGTGGATCAAATATCACTCAAAACCCAAAGGGAGCATAAACTTACATCTTGGGTCAAAAGGATTCTTCACCATGGTGTTCACAAACATCGAAGATAAAGACAGAGCTTTTGAAGGAGGACATTACTTTTATGTAGCATTCGGCCTCTATATGCGGCCTTGGATGATGAACTTTGTGCAGAGCGAGAAACTTTCACTTCGATACCAGTCTCGATAAGGCTCTATTCTCTTCCTTTTGATTACTCACAAACTGAATCGCTAGCTGCCATAGGAAATAAACTAGGTCATTTTGTCAAAGCTTCTAAAGCCACAAGAAGGGGGAAATATACATCCTTTGCAAGGATATGTGTGGAAATTGATCTATCAGGAGCTCTTCTGGATGAAATTATCCTTGGATGTTTATGATGAGGAATGGGTACAAACAGTAGACTATGAGCACATCCCTTTCAGATGTCATAGATGCCACGAACATAGACACTTATTCAGAGATTACCTTCTCAGTAAAGTAGACAACATGAGCAAGGCTAATACAATGAAGGACACTAAAAGCTTTCATAAAGTGGTAAGTAGAGGAAAAGGCACTAAAAAGGGCCAAAGCAACAACATATTGAGGGGCAAAAGGTCAGTCAGAACAATTTTCAAGTACTGGAAGAGAACAAAGAAATTACAGAAGAAGACCAAGCTATGGAGGAAGGTCCTAATGAAAAGGAGAAAGGTGAAGACAATAACCAAACATAAGATATTGGTAATCAGAAAGAGAATATGATGAGTGAAGCAGATCTGGAGATGGATTAGGAATTGACCCAGAGTGAAATAGATCTGAAGGACCATGAGCTACACGAAATCCTTGGAAAGGAACACCTAAATCTAGAAGGGTTCTTGATGCAGGGAACCACGGGAGGGATAGATTCATTGCCTCAAGAAGAATGCAACAGAATACAACAATTGTTTTTATGGAAAACTCAGAAGAGGGTGTTAGATAAAGGAAAAACCATTGACAAGCAGGATTACAAAGGTGTGAAAAAAATGGAATAAACTCCATGATTAGCTACTAGAAATCCAGGAAAGAAGAGGCGCAAGAAAAAGTAGAATGAGCTTTTGATGGACTGTGGAAAGCTAATGATAGATTCCGGTAAGATGAAAGATCTAACCAGCTACTCCTTTACAAATATTTAATAACGAAGTTCACTTCATGGAATATTAAGGGTCTAGGTAGTAGAATGAAACAAAGATTACTTAGTAATAGAATGAAACAAGTAGCACTAAATATGATCTTCATCCAGGAAACTAAATGTTCACGCAGAGAATACAGCAGGAGGCTTTTTCACGCTTTCGAACCCCCAAAAAATTGGAATTATAGATGTAGAGGCATCTATGGATTACTTATCAGTTGTCATTCATCCTATGGGAGATAAGGAAACCTACCTGGTCACAAACGTGTATGGTCTCCAAAGAATGGATAGTAAACTCAAGTTTCTAGATTCTTTGGAGGATCTTAGAGATAGACATGCATGGATACCTTGGATCTTGGGGGGGGGATTTCAATATGATCAAATCACTTTCGGAGAAAAAATGGGGAACCGAAACTCTAAATAAAGACTCTTGGGCATTTCAAACCTTGATAGATAATATGAAACTAGTGGACATTGTAATGAGTAATGATATTTTTACTTGAAATAATAAAAGAGGAGGAGAGTCCCAAGTGGCCTCCAAAGACAGACTCATAATATTAGAGGATATTATGCTCAAAGATAAGGAAATAGTAGCAAAATTTCTCCCCTTTGGAGGCTCCGATCACTGGCCATCTCAACTGGAGATTCAGGGCATTGCTACCCCTAGGAATAGACCTTTTAGATTTGAAAATATATGGCTCTCCCACCTAGATTTCATCAACAACATAGCCAACCGGTGGTCAGAGGATTTGAATATTCAGGGCACAAGAATGTTCCTTCTTCAAAAAATACTAAAACATATCAAGCTCAGACTCAAAGAGTTGAATAAGAATTAATATGGAAATATTTTTGAAGAAAAAAATATGTTAAAGGAAAAATGTAGGAACTCAATCAAACCCTTATCATGGAGGGTTTTGATAAATATAGAAGTGATCAAGCCACCAAATATCACCAAGAACGGGAAAACTTATGTAAATAAGAGGAGATATTTTGGAGACAAAAATCTAGAGGTCAATGGCTAAAAGAAGGAGAACGTAACACCAGATTTTTCCATAGATCCACTATGGTGAACAGAGCTCACAACACGATTTCTTCGATCAAGGATGAGTAAGGTAACCTTCTCAACTCTCATGAAGAAATTGAAGCAGTGCTAGTTCAACACTTTCATAGTATTGCAAAGGAAACATGTTCAGATAGAGAACACTACATTAGAGATTTAACAAGAAATATACCTAAGTTGGTATCCAGAGAGGACAATTTCAACTTAAATAGACAAGCGACTGAAGAGGACGTTAGTGAGGTCCTAAAAGAAATGCAAAATGGTAAGGCACCAGGCCCAGATGGATTCAATGTATATTTCTTTAAAGCTTGCTGGAATATAGTCAAACAGGACATTTTGAATGCAGTTGAAGATTTTAGGAGGGATATAACCATTTTGAAGGCACTTAATACCACCTTTATCTCCCTGATCCCTAAACAGGAATTGGCTCAAACTCCTGACAAGTTTAGACCCATAGCCTTATGCAATGTAGTCTACAAGCTAATATCCAAAGTGTTGGCCAATAGACTCAAACCTCTTCTTCCTACCCTAGTGTTGGTAGAACAATTTGGATATGTGGAAGGTAGGCAAATCCTCAAAAACATCATTCAAGCTCATGAGGTGGTGCACTCATTTACGATCAATGGGAAGGTTGGAATGATCATGCAATTGGATATAGCCAAAGCTTATGATAAGCTGAATTGGACTTATATTAGAAAATTTCTCATCGCTTTTGGGTTTGATCACAACTAGATTAGATGGGTAATGGCCCTAGTTACTTCTCCTAGCTTTTCAATTCTTGTTAATGGATCTCCCTCAGAGACTTTTATTCCTTCAAGAGGCCTCAGGTAGGGAGATCCACTCCCTCCCTTTCTCTTTATACTCATGATGGAAGGGCTGGGTTGATCCATCAAGCATGATAAAGTAATTGGTAAAGTAAAAGGTCTCCAACTTTCTGAAAATGGACAGGCCTTGACTCATCAACAATTTGTGGATGATACAATGTTGCAGGGAGTCCCCACGGTTAAAGAGGCTCTTTCTTACAAACAAATCCTGAGAGACTTTGCCTTTGATTTAGGTATGGAAGTTAATCTCTCCAAGTTTAAGATTTTTTTCTTTAATACTCATATTTTTATTCAGGGAAATATATCCAGAATTTTGGGCTTTCAAAGGGAGATCCTCCCCTCAAAATATTTGGGGTTTCCTCTAACTGTCAAACCTTTACAAAAGAGCATCTAGGAGCGAGTGATTAACAAATTACAAGATAAAATCAGGAAATGGACTATTAGATCTTTAAACTTGGGTAGTAGGTTGGTGGTCACCAAGGCTATCCTGCAATCAATTCCAGTCTTCATGCTATTAGCTCTTCGAGCACCAAAAGGAGTCATGCAATAATTCAAAACCATACAAAGAGACTTTCTTTGGTGTAAGGGGGAAGAAAGAATGAAATGGGCCTTGGTAGCATGGGAAAAAATCTGCAAACCTAAAAACCATGGAAGGCTTGGATTGGATGATCCTAAGATTCTAAGCAAGGTTCTGGGAGCAAAATTATGGTGTCGATGGGTAAAAGACCCAGAGGCTCAGTGGGCCATTATTTGGAAAGAAAAATATGCAAACACTTAGCAAAATAATGATCTCATAAGGATGTCTAGAAATATAAAGGGCTCACACATTTGAAATAAGGCCTGGGAGAACTAGGGCTTAATTCGAGATAACAACTTCTAGGAAATCAGAGAGGGAGACCAAGCTCTATTCTGGGAGGACAAATGGCAACAAGAACCTATTGTGTTAAGAGAAGATTTGAGGGACCTCAAGGAAGAGACAAATACTAAAGGGTTATCTAAGGTAAAGGACTTTTGGGACCAAACCAAGAGCAAGGGAAAATGGAGAACCTAGAGGAACTTTGATTTTAGGGATGATGGCTCCCTGAAAGTTAAAGCAGAGACACTAATAAAAATTTTAGATCAAAGGAATATTTTGATATTAGAGGGGCAAGACCAACTGAGATTGGGCAACAATAATGAGGGTACTTTCAATCTTAAGGAGGAAAAACTCATTCTCCTTAATCTGATTTCCTAGGCTCTGGATAGGATTTGGCAAGACCTATGGAGTCATCAAGGCTGGATAAAAATTAAACTCTTCATGTGGCTAGTTCAGCATAGGAAAATTCTGACTTGGGATAATATTAGGAAGAGGGGTGTCCTGGGGCCTTCCAGATGTTAGCTCTGTGAAGCCCAAGAGGAAACAATGGAGCACCTTCTGAACAATTTCATCTTCACCTCCAGGTTGTGGGACTCTTTTGCCACCATTTTCTAGCAAACTGATAGGGACAAGGGGAGTACCATGAAAACCCTAAACAAATGGAGAAGAAACTTTTCAAATTATGAAGTTCTTGGCTTAGCATGGGCTATCATGCCAAGACTCATTATTTGGAATGTATGGAAATAAAGGAACAATAGGATATTCAAGAATGAAAAGAGGTCATCCCAATGCCTTTTTGAGCAGATCTCAAAATAGCTCTAGGAAACAGTTGGCACTATTGTGTGTAATCTCCCTAAGGACCCACCTTCTGTAGTAGAATTGAGAATTCTCAGAGAGCTGGGTTTGTAAAGTCTTATTCCTCAGGGTCTAGATAGGAAGGTAATATTCATCGAATATGAGAAAGATTTCTGGCATCCTCGCCCTAAGGGTTTTTTGAAATACAACATTGATGGGGCTTCAAAAGCTAACCTAGGCACTAGTGGTTATGGAGGGGTGTTAAGGAATGAGAATGGGAGTATCCTTTTCATCTTCTATTGTCATTTAGGAAGAGCCACAACAACATGGTAGAATTAATGGCCATGGAGCAATGTTTAGAATTCCTGGAATAGGATAACTGCCAAAATGTGATTGTAGAGGCAGATTCTGAGTTAATCATTAAATCGGTTAAGAGAATCAGCTGGGGTAGAAAGACGGAAAAAATCGCAAGAAATTGGAGGTTGATCTAGGGCTTTCAATGGATTCAGCATCACCTACAGAGCCTTCGTACAGTTAGTTTTAAATATGTACGAATAACGCCCAATAAATTGGCAGATATTCTGGCCAATCGAGTGAACAACACAGAGCATGAGGTTGCGATGAGCTGCCAAGAGCTACCTCAGAGCAAGTTAAAGGTGAATTCTCATGATCAGGCAGATGAAGATAGAATCACGTTTCGAAGTAGAGCCATGGTGATGGAGTCCAGTTGATTCAAATGCATGATGTTTATCAATTTTTCTAATATCAGGTCTTTAGTGGGTGGTAGGCCATTCCCAACCTTTGTTACCTAGATTGGTACTTTTTTAGCAGATCCAGATGGTAGCCGATCGGGTGGCTCTGTTTCTTGGAAGAGAGGCAAGATGGGGGGAGTTTCTTCTTTCTTAGGTTCTAGTGGAAAATATACAGCGAAAGATTGGAATCTGGGTACCCTTGGCTGCCTCGAAACCATGGGTTTTCTGGCTTCGATCACTTTTTCAGGTCCGTGGTGGTTTTCCGGTGATCGAGGGCCTTACAAGCGAGAAATGGTTTTAACAATTTTGAAGCGATTCCATTCAGCGGGCTACACATGGTAGTGGAGTCGGCTCGAATATCGCCTTTATCATGCGCTATTGTTTGGTCATGCTGGCCGGTGCAATATGATCCTCAGCCGCTAGATCAAGCAAGGCAGATCTATGGCTGGGATCGATCAAGCTTTTTGGTGGCCAATGTGGGTAGCCGTCATGCCTCTTAGTTTTGTGAAATAGGCCACAGTCGTTGGATCAGGGGAGGAGTTTCAATGGTGGAGATTAAAGATGCAAGTCAGGGAGATAGTGGGAGATGCTAATGCCTTTTATTCTTGGTGGGATGCAAAATGTTCTAGGTGGTATGAAAAATGTTTTGGGATGCTCTATAGATTCGTGGGTTTCTTGGCTTTTTCAGACTTAATTTACATTTATACTGGTACTTTAGTTCCTCTTCGAGTTCATTACCGGCTTCAAATTTGTCTTATTTTTGAGAGTTTAGAGTTTTGGTTTGTAGGGGTAGGGGCTTTTACCTCTGGCCCATTTCCTGTTTGTAGTTGGTTTCTTCCTTGGTACACAGCTTCTCAAGGAATGATGTAAATTATGTATTTTATTAATGAAATTTAAGGTCTGACTCTTGCATTAGTAGAAAAAAAGAAATTGCTATTGAGTCTAATATCCAAATTTAAACACATAATGAACATTCATATATGTTCTAACTATTTCAATTATAATACCTACAACATTTTTATCATAAACATTGGTTTAATTAAATATAGCCAAGTAGCTACACTAAGTTTGAACCAGAAAACTCAAAGTTTCTAAATGAGTGGAAGATAATGCAGAGTATCCTTGGTAACATATTTCTCCTTCTTTCCCCTCCAATATCTTTTATGAATAATGTGCATTACATTCTTAAATTAGCCCCTTGCAATATAAAAATAAAAAAGAAAAATGTGAGTTTTGGAAAAACTCCATGTGCTCCTATTTAGATATTGGTCTGTTTTGAATGTATGGAAAATCAAAATTAAAGAGAGTTTGTTCTGCAACAATCCACATGCTATTTATGGTTGTGTTTCCTTCTCTAAAAATCTCTTAGATAGCCTATGCCACACAAACTACAACAATTAATTCTATTTCCTATAAAAATTATAGGAAAATTTAGAACTGTTTTGTAATTAATATGATTTCCATTTTGTAGGTTTAATTAAACGGCTCAATATCCAATCAAGCAATTTATAACACATTTTAATAGGATTTCCGAGTTCTTAGTCAAGAAAAAAGGAAAAACAACTTTTATGAGAATACACTCATAGGAGAATTTCAATAATGACATTAGAGAATTTTTTGGTTTTGGCTTGTCAATTATCCACTCCTATCTGGCCAAGGAACAATTAGTTGAGAATAGGTTGATAGGAGAAAAGGAATCTATAATCAAGATTTGGATAAAGTGATGCGCATTTGTGCATCATTGTTTTTGTTGTAGTGAATTAACATGCATTTCTAAAATGGACTTACATTGAATGGCTGTTGTTTATTGAGTTTAATTTTGTGTTAATTTTTTACTTGCATGTGATTTGAGTGTAAATGGATTTAAGGTCCATCCTTCATATACATCTGTGTAATATGTTCCAACTAGAAGTCCCTACTAGACCTTGAACCATTTGGAGTAGGAGTCCTAGCAATGGGTAGTAATGTAATGCCTTGATTGTGATAACACGTAGAGGTAAGTGTTATATCTTTGTCAGAAGAAAGTGTGTGAGATTGCAGCGAGTCAAGTGACATGCATCAGAGTTCTAACACAAAGGGGAAAGGAAGCGTGTCACTTAGAATCCTATGATAGTACGCAGCCTGAAAGGAACACATGAGTCGAATGACATCACAATGTTGAAAGAAGAATAGTCCACAATCCAAAGTGAGGGGTTAAACCAACAACATGACTTCAACAAGATTCACACAATCATATATAAAATAACTCATACACAAATAGGTAAGTTAAATAACACACATTGTTAAAGCAACCAGAATAGTCCAACTACAATAAAAATATAAGCATGAAGACGTGGTTGCTCTGTTATATATTATTAAATAAAATTTCCATTCATGCATACACCATTGACAACCACTAGCCCCAATAGTGGAACATTACAATCAACACCACCTGGTCCTCCAAAGACATGTACTCGGTTTGCACTATGAGAAGCCAAGGTTTGTCACAATACTCTCCAAGTCTTCTCTAAGGAATGCCTAGCCAAAAGCTTGTCTCCCAAAATTTTGTACTACGAGTTATGAGGTTATATATATAGTAAAGTCTGGGGTGACCCTTCACATTCCCCTTTGACTCTTGGACTACCCTCATTTCTATTTAGATTGCAATAGTGACTATTCAGATTCCACTAATGACACTCTAAATTTCACTTGCAACATGTTTACAAAATTACAATTTCCACATATACCCATGTGCGAGAAAAATACGCTTGAGTCAGTCTCAAAAGAGAAACAACATCATTCAGTGTCTTTGGCATAGACCAACTCGGTAACCTCCTTGTGGTGATATTTGGTGACAAACTGATACCAATCTTAGTATTTATCTATTTTTTTCATGTACTATTTATTTGCATATTTGTTGAATTGGAACCTTGCCTCCATGACTTCAAGGTATATGGTTCTAAAATGCTTGTCCAACTCATCCTGAAGCATGTGTAACATTATCCTGAGTGTCGCTCGACCACTGATGTATATTTGCACGTTCTCTACACTGAGTTGTAAGTCGCCATTGGTGGCTATGCACTTCAACTTCTCTATGTACTTGTTGACATCCAGCATAACGTGTCTCTTCCTCATTATGTGGGTGAGGGTTTTGATTGAAGGGATCTTGTGCATTCACAGTATGAGATACAAACTCCTGAAAAACCATGCATAGGAAGCCTTAATGCTAGTGATGACTGGAGGGCGCTGCTCATAATTCTCAATTTGTATCTAAATGTGTGCTTTGTCTAGCTCAGGCTATGGATTCATCTTCTTGTGAAAGTAAATAGGGTCTCCCTTGTACATGATTTTCCATTCATGTGTGTGTGCAATAGAAGTGTGAATGTCTTTGAGAGTTTGGGTTGTCTACGTGCACTGTTGTTGAAATCCGTATAGATGGACAACCACGTTGTGCACAGTGACAAATTTTCTATACATTGTCTGCATGGTGGCCTCCAAAGTTGATATATGTGCCACTATTTCTTTCTTCATCTCTGTCATGGTGGATCCCATAGACTCCTCTTTTTTGTCTAGCCTCCTGTAACCCCTTTGCTATTCGATCATGCTATGAAGAACTTAACTGTCGAACTCATTGCTTCTGCATAAGCCTTAGAAGCCTTGTCCATGGTAATTGAATGTCTTCTAACATTTGGTACAATCTCCCATTATTCTATGCATGCAAGCGATATATGATCATCTGAGAGATGCTTTCTTTGTGTCTAGATAATTCTCTGTTGTGTGTTATAAAAGGCCAGATTGTACACATTCATCTCTAGGTCATCATCAAGGAGAACAACTTCTCCTTGCTCACTATAGATTGGTTGTTGTTCTAGAGGTGGCAGAGGCTGTGGTGCGATATCAGATGCCCTTGGCATGAGATTGATGTCTTGATCCTCTAGATCATGTTCCTCAACCTATTGAGAAAGTTCCCGAACCTGTACCTACTGATCCTCTTCATCATCTACGGACCACTCTACTATATCAACCTATATCTATATAGTTTTCTCTGTCAGTGCACCTTGTCCTACATCCTATTCCTATTTCTGACTTTCTTCATTCTCTGCCCTCCTGAGTTCTTGTTCTGCTTTCATATTGTTCTTTGTATCTTGAAATATCCTCTCTATTTCTTCGAGTCTTTTCTTCTCCCTCTTTCTCTACACTACTCTCCTATTGCATTTTTTCCTCTTTACATCTATCTCCAAAGTTAATCTTTCTACAAGTGGATCTTCTTTCAACTTGTAGCTTCACTCACCCTCTGCGCTCTTGGGAATCTCCCTCTTTCCTTTGTCCTACATTGGTTTGCTCCTCATTATTGTTATTGTTGTTGTTGTTTCCTGTGATGTTGTTGCTCATAGTGTCGCTTTCCATTCTACATCCATTATGATAGATTCATTGAGCCTATAGGAGTTATAAAAGTACCTCCAAGCATATTCCTCTATCCAGTGACATGCTGCATGGACCCATGGGAAGTACACCTTCAGACAGTGGTTCTTGCATGTGCAGTGAGGATGATACAGATTGAAATTCTTGGTGCCAAATTTGAACTTCTTCAAGTCCTCGATCTTAACATCTACATATTTCCAGGTACAGATCTTGTACAACCCAATCCACAAAGGAAGAGTAGGTCATGGTCCTGTCTTCCTCCCGTGTAGTGCTATTGACAACCCCGTGGAGATGTCGTATGAAACCTCATGCATGACCAACTTGTTTGTGGTAAGCCTTGCTAGCTCATGCAGAGGCTGCTCCATGCGAAACATCCTGATGAAGGTCCCACTAGGTGAGGCATCCCAATCTGCAATTTTGAGCAATGTTTGCATCACTTCCTATGAAATGCAAGGTGGGTCATGTTAAAATATCAACTTATACAATGGGGAGATGAAGTGGCCATATAACCTTGTCATGAATCCTTGGTGGCTACACTTGTAGAGACTTGCAATAAACATTCACAACTTCCTCTTATGGTGTCCATGTCTAGGCCATGTTAGGGAATTGTTGTTGCAAGAAAATTGCATCAAGTAGGTATGCGGACATATAGAATATTCCTTGTCCATCCTTAGGAGGATTCTGGGCATTTGATACATGTAGTTTTAGCTGAAGATCCAACATGTATGAAAAGTTCAAACGACCTTCCATCTTTTGCCAACTAATCCAATATAACAACCCAATTCTATAGGAAGGTCTTCCTCCTCTCCAGACCATATAAGAAACATGCAAAGATGACCAAGACTTCACAAGCCTTCTTGAGTGACTTCCTCTTATAGACCTGGTTGGATGTTGTCATGAATTTTGATGGCTCTTTTACCCAATGCTTCAAGATATCTCTTGAGTTAAAACTGTTATTGGGAATGAAGAACAGTGCATCCATGTAGTTCACCAGTTGCATCAAGTGATACATTTGATGGTATTTTTTCATCCTTAAGGTAGCAAGCTGCATTCCACTAGTGCTACTCAATTTCATTGTCCCAGGACTCGTATGTCAGACAACCCAGTGAATGAAATCCACACACGGGAATGTGGGGTACCTACATGCAACCCTATACAAGTTTGACTTGTGAATGTTGACATAGACTTATTGATCTTCTAGATCTTCCTTAAAATTTACTGCAAATATGTCCTTTATTTCGTACCATGTGCTCATCATTTTCTTCTCTAACAACTCCTGCGTGTCTGCATAGATGGGAAAGTTCATTGGAACTTGTTCAACCACATCTATAATGGTGCTCTCTATAGTGTCCTTTGATCTAGCTCTCTTGGAAACCGTGATACCGTTACTGCTGAGAGACTACTCAACAATTGATGTACCTAGAGATACAGGAGACACTCACGGTAAGAAAATGTTGTTTAAAAAACACAATGCACTTCAAGGATTGATCATGCAACATGCTGGGTGACTATTGAGCAAGATTTTGTAGTAGTGACTCTCAAGTCTAGGAGACTATTAGTTGTAACTGTGCATTGTGTAGTCTCGGCTGCCAAGGAGAAATCCTGCTAACTGGAATTGTGCAGAACACAGCTTAGCTGGGTTGACCATTTATTGGAACTACATAATGTGCAATTGAGTCTGACTTGATTTTTGGCTCGGACTACAAATTGCGCAATCCTAGTGGAAACGACTGTGCACTCTCTCCTAAAACTGTGCAGAGAACAGCTAGAGGCCAGTGACATGAAGCCTCTACGAAACTCCCAGAGCCAAGGCATAGCCTCGATTTTAGGAATGTGGAGATCATGTCGTGGAAAGAAAGATATGAGATAAGGCAACCCAGATCTAACCAAGGGTAACTTGAAAATGAGTAGATCTGAAAGTGTAAGTGAAGGATTGTGTAGACATGAGTGAATGATGATGCATGCAATCACATCCAATGCAAGAATCACTCAAATGCATGAACAATGAAGCTGGTGGGGAGAGTCTCCACAATGACGACCGTTAGTGAAAAATAGTGTTATGCATGCGATGCTTAAGAAAGACAATGGAAAACATGAAACAATACTTCTACAAGTTAAAACAAACCAAAACGTCAGCATTCATTTGATAAAACATGAAAAACAAAACTCGCACAAGCCAAGAAAATAAAAGTGACAAAAAAGCACCAAAAGACTTGAAAAGCAAAGCTTAGTCGGAAAGGTTGTGCCGACTATGTCAAATATTCCAAGATTCCTTCGGAATGCCAGAGCTCCAATATTAAATGTGTAGAATGAGCTCTTTGGCTTCTATTAAATAGATTTGGTAGATTTAGGGTTTATGATGTGCATGCCACAAATATACAAAAAAATGATGCTTGGCAGGAAGTTTCTAAAATCAACTTGCATGTAGCTCCTAGTGCTAAACATAGATCCGTTTTTTTTAGGGATGCCTTTTCGATCTTTTTTTTTGGGGGAAACCCTGCCTATGCATGCATTGGAAGATTATGCAATTCTGGAGGGAACTAGCCAAATTTTCGACATATACATTAGAGAACAAAATAAAGGAATGCTTCTGCACAAGTATTAAGTCGAAGCCCGGTGTTTAGATGTTCTGTGCAATTTCTATGAGAAAGGATATTTGTTGGTTTTCTCTGTCCATTTTTGAAGAGCAACGCTGACTTCCATGCTAATCTGTACAATTCTTGAGAGCATGTCAATCTGCCCTCTAGGATTTCATAGTTTTCCAAGAAAGCACAATAACCGGATGTGGACCAAGTCATAGGATGTCAGCTTGTGCTTAGAAAACAAAACAAGTTAGCAAACAGAAGTTGTAAAGTGAAATATAACTTCAAATAAATCATAAGTACCTGAGTAGTGCAAGACATGCTGCTAGGATTTGAGTAGGGAGGCTACAAAACAAAGTGAACACAAAATTTTGGAGGGTCGTTGTAGCTGCCACAACAATTTCCCTATGTTTCCACCTTGTGGAAATATGTGTTTCTTTTTACTAGGCCATGATTTAACATTTTCGTTTCTTTTTTAGCTTATTGAGTAAGAGACCCTTTCTTTCTAATCTCTCGATCCAGCATTTTTGGGTTAACATAATCAATTCTCTCCTTATAATAAAGAGGAAGCCAAATAATAAACTATTGTGTCTTTAATTTTTCTTCTCATATATATGGAACATATCTCAAAAGATGAGTAAACATCATTGCCAGCTCATCCATTAACATTTGGTCGAGTTTTAGCTATTGAAGTTCTTTAGCTTTATCAAAAAAGTAAGGTTCAGTTAGATATTTTTCCTTCAAAGGTATTTGGAATTCCTCCCAATTAGCATTCTTATTTTCTGAATTATGCATTGTTTCGACTTCCTCCCACCATAGGGAAGCTTTGTCATGTAACTAGTATATAGCTAATTTAGCTTTTAATCAATTAGAATAATCATAAAATTCAAAATATTGTTTGATATTTCACAACCATGCGTGTGCTGCTTCTTTGGATTTTCCATGATATTTTCGGGGTCTAATTTTCTTGAATTCCCCTTGCAGCTCCATTTTTAGAATCTTCCATTGATTCATATGCAATTTCATTGAGTCGAGATCATCTTAATCCTCAAGTTTATCTTCCTCACATTCATTGACATCCTCATATTTCTCTTGTTTGGAAGTCTCTCCTTTGTCCTCTTCCTCCATTATTGTTTTCATGATTTTAACATTTTATCTATCTATTAATTTTTTAGTGAGTTTTTCTTTCTCCACACAAACTTTTAACAATTTGTCATGTCCTTGATAGAGGCTTACTAGCCTTGTCTCATCTATCTAACCATATTAATCAATTCCTTTCTAGGAAGCCATGTCTGTCCCCCTAGATATAACCTGATCTAGTCTTAACCTGTGTGTGCTTCTCACTGAGGCTCAACCACCACTTCTCCTATTTCTTACTCTCTCTTATCCTACGTAAAAGAGGTATTCATTTCATCAAAATAAATAACGATCAACCTCATAGGCCATAGTGTTGCAAGATATTTTCCTTGATACCATGTAACATGTCTCTAAATTCACTGAAACAGTAATTATTATTTACAAAGTATTTTTTTTTCTCTTCTTAAAGTAACCACCTACATCATTTAGTCACAAGAAAATCGCTAGATCATCAATATTACTTTAAGAAGAAACATCTTATTTACCATTGTAATTTTATTTTTGTATCACAAAAGATTTATTCATTTCTTTCCCATTCTCAATCTTGCTTGTATCCAATGTTCGAGATGGATATGGTGCTTGGGCTCTCTCTAGATTACTCAGTGACACTCAAGCTCATTCGATACATCCTCTTTGATAAATTTAAATGCCATGATCATGCCAGGTTAATATCATAACCTAACACTAATTATAACATAATAGGTAGTTATTAGTTTCTTTTAAATTCAACGTATTCAACAACTATGGTGGCTCGAGAAATGCTATATCATTCTACACTAAGCATCATCGACATAAAACCTATTTAACTTTCACTTGTAGTATACATATTGGGGATATTAATATAGTAAGTGATTGAGGCATCTTCATGGAAGCTTGGTTTATATAGAGGTATATGGTATTAATGTGGAAAACCCATGTGGTAGGAGGCTTGAAGCTATCCCATTCCCTAGCCTCATGATCCATAGGCTTAGATGGTGGTTGTCTATCCTCTAGTGTCAACGATGCAAATTTGATTTAACACATTTATAGTAATTGTCTATCCCTTGCTCCTTCACTGACCACTCCATTTGCATGTTCTTTGATCTAAGAATGGATCTCTGCAACCATGGTAGGATTAGAACCTGAATATATACTTCCCATTCCTGTAGAGCTATCATAATGGATGAGTATTCATATCCAAGGTTTCCTAAAAGTGATTGTGTCTTAACCTGTCAATACGGAAATATTTCATGCTAGGTTATTTTCATGTTTCCTCGTACTCTCTAATCATTCAAGTGTTATGGCTATTGAAATGACAATGTTCAACATAGAGTTGACCTCCTAGTTTCTAGATGTTTAAATTTTTTTATTTTGTAGAGAAAAGTGGGATTATATTCTTTGAAGCAACTAGATTGTTAATGGACACTCTAGCCTCACCCTCTCCTCTCATGGCTACATAAATGATTTTATTATAGTGATTTCTTTTATATGTAATTAAATATGTATATATTAATTTAAAAAAAACAAAGTACATTAAAATAAGGAAATTGTGCTAAACTACCCCCCTCGGTTATGTGGGTCATTTGAAATGCTATCGAGGGTGGGGCTACTGACATACCAACTAACATTGTAATCCTACATTAAGGTTCGTATTATACTTAATTTGTACCTTTTCTAAACGTATATTAATGATCTTGTTCATGTTATCGATTATAATTTTGTATAGGTCAAACAAGAAGGCAATTTCAAATTCTTGAGCCTCTATAGATTTTAGACTAGAGGGAAACTACACTATAGAATTGATCCATCGCTTAAGTTAAATTGAAATGGAGTAACCTTGGGTGTGAGGAAGCCACCTCGGAGATGGATGATGAAATTAAAGAAGTTTTTCCTACGCTATTTCAAAGTAAATAAAAATGTGAAACATTGACAAGAGTGTTCCCTTTCAAGGGGATGGGAGATGTAATACCCCTGATAAATTAGTTTTAAAATGACTTTTATGATTTCATAAATTTGATGTGTCGCTATAAATCCAACCAGTAAAAAGTATACATTGTATGAGAATCAAAATGTTTGTTTATGATAAGAGAATGAAATTGTTTTACTTATTATTATTTTTTTAATTACAATAAATGATAACATCTCATAGGAGTCTTAACTAATAGAAAACAATTAGAATTTATTATGGTAGAAGAATGGATGGGAAAAAAGCACACAAAACTTAAAAAACCTCCATTCTGACCATGGGGATTTTGTTGGTTTGTTAAACCTCCAAAAAAGAACATGATTATAGATAAATGTAATTCATGAAAAATGCATGAATAGAATTGTGGGAGAAATAGGCAGTATGAACTAAAATAAAAAAAGGTGCTAGTGGGACAAAAAGACTCGACCTGAACCAACAACTAACAGGATGTTTCTTGGGTTATGGAGGTATAAGTTGTGAAATATTTTGATTTGTTTCTTAGCAGCAAATGAACGTAGAGCTTAAGGAAACTACTAAAACTATAGTTCAATGGTTTGAAGGAATTTGATAGCCTATTTTTTTATGTATAGGAACTCTAAATAAGTATATGAGTTATTTTGGATTTGGGTATTAATGAGGTTAAGTTTCCGTAACAAGAAAAAATATGAATATGCAAATAAATATTATTCTTCAACTCTGTAGTATTAATATGTATTGTAATGAATTCAATGGTTGTTTTTATTAGTAATTTTTTATGTGTAAGATCCATATGTATATAGTTTTGTGTATTAAAAGTGTAGGAAGACAAGGAGTTATTGTGTAAAAGGCTTAAGGGAGACTTATAAAAATTTGAACCCTAGATATCCATTCAACTGATCCGAATTGGATCATTATATTTTTTTCC
Source organism: Pinus tabuliformis (assembly GCA_031772625.1). NCBI lineage: Eukaryota > Viridiplantae > Streptophyta > Pinopsida > Pinales > Pinaceae > Pinus > Pinus tabuliformis. The sequence goes on from CM062817.1 coordinate 1,578,468,928, forward strand.
ATTCATCTTGATGTATTTTTAGTTGGAAAAGTAGAGGAATGAACTCACAGTGTCATTTTTAGTGGTGGGACCCACTTTGGAGGAACGAGGTCTGAAACCTTGTCAGAGTGTTTTGAGGCATCAAACGACGTTTTTTGGGGTAAAATTTATCTCTTTACGGAAGCACATTTTCATGCTATTATATACAAATAGACCGTTCCAACGGTGTAAGAAGCACATTAATCACAGTCTATATGCAAAAGTTATGTGACTCAGAAGTCAACCTTCCTATTTTTACACCTATAGTATGGGAGGATGCAGCCTTGGCCCTAATTATTTAAGGAAAATGGGCTAGACATGTGTTATTGATGTGAAAGACTCTATAAGAGTTTATTTTGTAACTCTATCTAAGAGTTGATGTAGTCAAAATTAACCACTAGTAGTCTATCAGGTTGTGTTCTAACCGGGCCACTAGGAGGAAGAGGCATTACATTCTTTCGAGAGAATTTTGATCCATAGTTGAGAAAAGATAGCAAGGAGAGATAGGAGGTAGAGCACATAGAGAGGATATGTGCATTGTAGCAGCACACAAGCCAAAGTCATTACTTCTTTGTACCTGTAGGCATATTTCAAGACAAAGAGAGGGAGTGAAGCAACCTCGCCTTCTAGTTATGTTTTCTCTCGAAAGGGATTTTCCAAAGAGAATATATTGTTTCTTACGTGTGTGTTAGCGTATTTAATCATTATATCCTTTTTTCTCATAATTTTCAGTTGCATGAATGCACTAATTACAGTCAAATCTGCATATATATAGAAATTAAATAAAACTGTAATAGTGTAGAATCTCTGATTTTTAACATAGTATTATCAGATCTGTTGTGGCGAACTATCCAGGTGAATATCCACAAAATTTTATGGATCATTTTGTACTATAGCTAGTTTATTTTGGTATTTATGGATATTTCAAGGGAAATAGGTCATGGGAGTCAAAAGTCATAAAACCCTAATCATGTTTGATGAATCTCTAAATGAACCTCATCATCGTGCTGAGGTGAGGTTTCAGTGGCTCAAATAACAATTTACAGATATAAACCTCCTCATGGAGGCCTTAAGAAACAAGTTGAGGATATATGGATAAGATGGGGGCTTGAATGCAGAGGAAAAATCAAAAGGGGGATCAAGAGATTGGGGAGACATAGAGAACTAGTCAAAGAAAGAACATGAAAAAGATCAAGCCAGTTCGAGTGTTTTTTATCAATCCCTTTTCAAAATGGAAGAAAAAGTGGATATCAAGTCATACCATGGTGATATCAACACTCTAAAATTGAACCACTAGATTCAGTAATTATGAGTTTATTTTAGCTTTCATTAGATCGAGGAAGGGAAAAATATCTCATTCACGTGGCTGAAATTAGAGGACAATGCACTGATTTAGTGGGAGAGCCATAGTAAAACCATGTGGTTGGAGGGAGAAACTACAGTGACTAAGTGGGAGGATTTTGAAACCCTCATTAAGTCACAGTTTTATCTCGTTGGGTATATGTAGGAATAGTGGATTTGGTGGCACTACTTCAAGCAAAAGTTGGAACAAAACATGCAAGAGTACACCATAAATTTAAAAAATATGGCTATAATGTTGGGTATCTCTCCAAATATCCTAGATGTACTTATCAAGTATTTGGAGGGTCTGTACCACCATTTTCCTGAGCAAGTGATGTTGTTCAAGACCAAATAAGTGGATGAGGCTTGTGTAGATGCATAGTACTTGGATGAAATAGGCCTAAAAAGAGCATAATCAAGTGGATCAAAGAAGATGGAGCAATAGGAATCTTATAATGTGGGGAAGAAGTAAAAGAGGTGAAATATAAAAACATGAAATCAATAGCAAACCAGTGCAAAGATCCTAGCAACCACTGCAACATGCATGTCCATACAAAGGAGAAGTGTTAGAAGTTTCATCCATAGCTAAACCCAAAGAAAAAGAAGAAAGATAACAAGAAGAATAATCTCATGGCAACTGATTTGATCAACCAAGTCAAAAGAACCTGAGATTTGGATGAGAAGATTGCATGTACATCAACACAGAAGTAGGTGAATCTGAGTAGCCTTCGGGAACATGAAGAGGAAGAAATGACCAAACTATTCAATATAAAGATATAGGTAAATAAGACAAAGATTGATACTTTATTTGACTCAGGATTGCGAGCTTGTGCAAAGGCATAGTACTTGGAAAACATAAGCATGACAAGAGTGCAATCAAGTGGATCAAAGTAGATGGAGAAATAGGAAGGTTCTAATGAGGGGAAGAAGATGTAAGAATGGGGTAAATATAAAAAAGGACAACAACAACACACTAGTGGAAAGATCCTAGCAGCAGCTGCAACATTGATGCCCATATAAAGGAGAAGTGTTGGAATTTGTATCCATAGCTAAACCCAAAGAACAAGAAGAAGAATCTCATGACCACTGGTTCAACCAACGAAGTTGAAATAAACTCAGATTTTGATGACAATATTGCATGTACATTAGTGCAGAAGGAGGTGAATCTGTGTAGCCTTCGGGAATAGGAAGAAAAAGAAATGACCAAACTGTTCCATATAAAGATACAAGTCAAGAAGAGAAAGATTGATGCTCTAATTGACTAGCGATTGTAGGGGAATATCTTTGCAGCAGAGATGGTCAAGAAGTTTGGGTTGGAATTTCATGATAATCCAAACCCATATCCATTGGGATGTGTACATAAGGATGCAGATTTGAATGTAACAAATCAATCTGAAATTAGATTTTCTATTAGTGTTGATTTTATTAATGAAGTATATCTAGAAGTGGTTCCCCTTGATGTATTTGGAGCCATGTTTAGGAGTCCATACATGTACATGTGTGATGCAATATTCATGAGAAGAGATAACCAATACCGACTCTCTAAGGATGGAAAATCATTCATCATCAACATGCACAAAGGAAAGAGAAAAATTTCACAAGTAAGTTCCAACCAAGCCAAGAAAGTGATTAGTTCCAGTAAGAAGTATGTTTTATTGCTTTTAAGAGAAATTCAATGTGAAGAGGAGTCAATAAGAGGCATGGCATCCCTGGAGGGATGTACTAAGAAACAAAAACAACACTTGGAGGATTTTTTATAGGTATACAAGGATGTGTTATGAATCCTAAAGGGTTACCACCTAAGAGAGAAGTGGAGCATGAGATACAACTATTTCCAAACTCCCCATTATCAAAAATTGGGTTGTACAGGTAGTATTTTATAGAATCAAGTGAGGTGAAGAAGCAATTGCAACAACTACTGGAACAGGGTGTCATTCGGCTGAGTACATCACCATGTGGGTACCCATCATCATTGTGCCAAATAAGGATGGGACTTGGTGGATGTGTATATATTGAAGGGTGTTGAATAAAATCACACTGAAGACCAGATATCCCCTACCCAGGATAGACAATCATCTAGATTAGTTTCAGCAAGGAAAGTATTTCACCGAGCTATACTTGATGTCTCGATATCACCAAGTTCGCATTAAAGAAGAAGACCAGTCAAGCACCAGTTCTTCCATTACCAAAACTTCCAACGACGCTGGAAGTGGGGAGGATACAAGTGGGTATGCTATGGGAGTTGTATTGATGCAAAGAGGAAGGCTAAGTTGCTATCATTATGGAGTATTTCGTGGGGAAAATATTAACTACCCTACCCATGATAAGGATATATACGCCATGGTGAAAGATATGAAGAAGTGGAAGTAATATCAAATGGGAAAGGAGAGAGTAGTCCACAAAGATCTCTAGCCATTACAGTACTTGCATGCCCATAGTAATCTACAACAGACCAAGCATTATAAGTGGATGGGGTTCTTATAGTAGTTTCATTTGATGATCAAGTATAATAACGGAAGCATAAATAAGTTTGTTGATATGATTTCAAGGAAAGGCACATCAAATATTACATCTTTGGGGACACTTGTGCACATGGATCCATTCCCCATGATGCATATAGATAAGCATATTTAGAATATGAGAGCTTCAAGGAGGTGTATTAGTAGTTTCAGAGTCAAGGTCATGTGCATGGTGATGACAACACCATTGACTACCATCTCCAGGATGGGTTACTCTACTGGTTGGATAAGCTATGTGTTCCTAAAGCTATGCATTTGTAGCTGATTAGAGAGATGCACACCTCCAAGTTTGCAGGGCACTTTGGTGTAGGGAAGTCCTTGGTTAACTAGTAGAGGTATGTGTATTGGTCCAAGATGTAAGAGCCGGTAGCTAGGATCATAAGAGCACCAGCAAGCCTAGAAACAAGAAACAAGGTGTATATCACCCCTTACCTATACCTACTTGTCCTTGGGAAAGAATTTCCATGGATATTGTTGGAGGTTTACTGACAACCAGAAAGCAATATGACTCCTTATTCCTCGTAGTTGACAGCTTTAACAAGATGTGTGTTTTAATGCCCTATAAAAAACCATTAATACATAAGAAATATAAAACACGTTATTTGGATAGGTATGGGTGCACTTTGGGATACCAAGGAGCATCATCTCAGATAGGGACACAAGATTTCCTAGAGCATTTTAGACTACATTCTGGGATAAGATGGACAAAAAGTTGAAGAGATCTACATCATTCCATCCACAAACAGATGGGTAGACAAAAGTAGCTAATAATACTTTGGTGCAACTTCCAAGGGGATACAACTAGAAGCATCCGAAGACCTGAGATGAAAGCCTAGTATATATACAACATTCTTATAATAGAGCAGTCCACACTTCTATAAGGAAGTCACCATTTTAAACTTGTTTTGAATATTTTGCATCCTAACCATTAGATGTTTCATATGGGGAACAAGTAGGAGTGAGGAAAGATCTTACAAGAGATTATTTGAAGGCTAAGAAAATTATAGAGAACATAAGGGGGGAACCATCTGTAGGTACAAGAAACACTACAAAAGTCATAGGAGAAGTGTAAGTCTGGGCATGATAAACACTGAACAAAGAAATCATTCAAGATGGGAAACAGAGCATCGATATAGTTGAAGAAGGAGAGGTTGCAGGGGCCTAGTAATAAAATCAAGGCTCTAAGGTATGGTCCCTTTGAGACACTAGAAAAGGTTGGTCATAATTCCTATCGAATCTATTTACCCCCATATATTTTCATTTATTGAGTTTTGATTGTAGAGAATTTTAACTCTATGAGCCTTCCATGCTAGATTAGGAAGATGAAATGGTCCTACCCTCTATTGATGATTTGGCACCAAAAGCTCATGCAGAGTTGACAAAAGATACAATTTTCTAGAAGAGTTCCAAAACTACAAGACATGGGAAACATGACCTTTAGAAAATTAGGTTGAAGGGACAACTTCGACGTAAAGTTAAATGGTACACCAGAAAGAAGCTAGAGGAAAAATTTCCTCACATAATTCAGTAAAAAATTTTGGGGATCAAAATCCTCCCCAAATGGGGAAGTGTAATCCAAATTGGATCATTATATTATTTTTCAACCATATTGATGCATTTGGAATTGAAAAGGTGAAGGAATTAGCTCATGATAGTATTTGTACTGGTTGGACCCAGTTTGGTGACATGGGGTTTGAAACCTTCCATGAACATTTTGAGTCATCAAACGACTTTTTTTGGTCGTAAAATGTTTCTTCACCCTTGTGACACCATTTGATGTTATTGTACACATATATACATTTCCAATGGCACAGTAAGCATGTCAATCAGAGTTTGTATGCAAAATTTATACCACTCAAAAGTTGAACTTCCTATTTTCACACCTATAGTTCGAGAGGATGCCATTTCAGCCCCCATTATTGATGGAAAATGGGCTAGCCATGTGTTTTTGATGTAAAAAAATCTATGACTCTATTTTGTAACTCTAATTAATATTTCATGTAGTCAAAATTAACCACTAGTTGGCTATCATGTTGTGTTATAACGAGCCACTAGCAGGAAGAGGCAATCCATTATTTCGAGATCATTTTGTTCCATATCTATGAAAATATAGTTAGGAGAGATAGGAGGTAGATCACACACAGAGGATATGTGCACTGTAGCAGTGCACAGACCACATGGATTACTTATTTGTAATTGTATCCATATTTCCAGAAACAGAAAGAGAGCAAAGTGGCATCACCTTCTAGTTGTCTTTTCTCCCAAAACAATTTCCAAGAGAGTGTATCTTGTGTGATATGTGTGTATGAATCTATTTTATCATTATCTACTTTTCTGCATAATTTCCATTTGCATGAATTCACTAATTACAATAAAATCTACAGATCTACAAATTAAATAAGATTGTAATAGTGTAGGAGATCTAATTTTTAATATAGTATTATCAGATCTGTTGTGATGAATTGTTGAGTGGAATATCCATGTCATTTTACATATCATTAATGGTGGATACTCAAGTGAGGGAACCTAGAATTACAAGCCCAGTTTTGGGTCCCAACCATTAGAAAGTAGGAGTCAATGTTTGACGTAAGATTAGGAATATAAAACGTGGGCTCGGACAAGTCAAAATATAATTTAGAAAATAATAAAAGAATACTTGTGCACACTCAACCTTGTATGGCTAATATCTGAACATTTGTATCTATTTGTAGATATAAATACATAAGCTTGAAATGAGAGATGGGAGAATAGTAAAACATAAATTCAATAACAATAAAGACTAGAGATAAGGTTATCATAACTATTATCCATTGCAAAGGAAGGGAACCCTTATTTACCTATAGGTTGCATTCAATCCTTCCTCTTTACATTAATGGATTTATGGGAAATATTATGCAGAAACCCATGAAAAGATTCTATCAAGTTCTTTATCCTTTAGACTCTCTATTCATATAAATAGTATATATGATTTCTATCCAAATATATTAGATGCACTCTCTCTCTCTCTCTCTCTCTCTCTCTCTCTCTCTCTCTATATATATATATATATATATATATATATATATATATATATATATGCATGCAGGGAATAATTTGAAAGATAACTTAACATATATAATCAAAATAGGAAAGTATAGTTTCCAATAATTACCATGAAACCATAAACACTTCATAATAAAATTATGCAATAGAAAAAGAATACATTAATCATAAGTATTGAATAGTACAAGGTTTTAGACATTCAGTGACATTGACGAGTGGCAAAGGCTGAAAAAAAAAATATTGAGGAATTATTGCTTGCATAAAGACGGAACCACATGTTTACATAAAAACTATTCAAAGGTTTAAACAAATCAAATGGAAACCCACATTTTTCAACCCTCTTTTTTTAAAATCCGTTCACAAAGAAATCATCTCAATGAGAAAGAGCTGAGATATTGGGTCGAACCCTTCAAACTCGTGAAAGGTGCAAAAATGAATGATTATTTGGAAATTTCCATAGTAGAACCAAGTAAAACTTTGTTGGAAAATAAATTTTATGTGGTTTTTATCTACTAAAATCCCAATAAAGCAATTAAGGACTAACCTTCAACAAACAATAAACCATAATTAAATACTAGAGTTGAATATAAGTTGTAGACAGAGAAACATGTTATCACACAAAGTGTCTAGGCACCACAACAATGTTGAGAGTAAGGGTTGTAACCCTAATCCTTACTCACTATGTTTAGACTCTCTCTTAGACGAGTCAAGGGGGATCATCCCTAAGGTGAAATGAATGAGAATAGCATGTGAAATACAAGCTCTAGGAGACTTAAAGATGGGGATAACTACAATATTTGATTATTGTTTGGGTAAACCTGCATAGATGCTTTCTAATAGCGACTGAATCACCACCCAAGAACAAAGACAATTTATGAATGGCGTCTTCCAGCATATCATGGTGAAAAATAGTAAAATGCGATGGGGTAAACAAGTCATCCATGATGTCTTTCTTGAATGGATAAGGAGGGACTAGATGGATGCTAGAGAGAGAACCCTACTCAAGAAAATCAATAGATCCACAAGAAGAGAACTACTAGTAGAAATTGTTGTAATAAATGAATGAAGTGGAGTCGTCACTTGAACATGAATCTAGCTCTAGGCTCCAAAAGGAAAAAAAAACTAGATATAAGGAAGGGTTTTTTCTTGAGAAATAATAAATGAAAGAAGTGGAGTCGCTACCCAAACAAGAAACAAACCGATATGTCTAGGTGCTAAAAGTGCAGATGAAACGATGAATGAGATGATGAAAGATGAAGCGATGAAAAGATCAAATGACCAAAAAAAATATTGGGCCGCTTGACGGGTTAATGAATGGTGGAAATTGAGATTATTAAAACAATTTCAGGGAAACCAAGGACAGAAAAAACTCTATCCCTGGCAATGGCACCAAAAAATGTTGGCATTGCGAGCAAAAATGAATGATAGAAAGATGAAAGATGAATGTTGTAGAGCAAAGACCAAAAAATGGATCCCCGACAATGACGCCAAAAATTATTGTTGTTTCCAGTAAAAATGATAAGAATGATATGAGGAGAGTGAACAAAAAATTTTGTTGAAGAGCCGAGAATAAGATATCCATGGTAACGACGCCAAAAAATGTTGTCGCACAAAGTGTCTAGGAACTACAAGGACACTCGAAGTAAGTGTTGTCACCCTATTTTGTACTCACTCCTAAGGGACTACAGCCCTTGACCTGTCTAGGAGAGTGTCTAAATGGAGTGAGTAAGGATTAGGGTGACTTCCCTTACTCTGAGCGTTGTTATGGTGCCTAAACACTTTGTTCGACAACAAAACCCAAACAAATTTTTTAGAGAACAAATACATCTACCTTGAAGAGTGAGTGGATCTCCTTGACACCACCATTGCAAGAATGAATGTGGAGCTTAGTAAAAATATTACAGTAGGAGAAAAAATGCATTGTCCAAGAGAACTGATCTAAAGTTTAAAAAATTATTTACATATTAAATAAAATTAGTAGAGAAAATTGATTTAATTTTTGAAGGCATGAGAGGGAGAGGTTGAGGCATCGAAGAACCTACTTGGCATGATGAGGACCCTAAATGGAATCGTGCATTTCACTACAAAAGTGAAAAAAATTAAACATCTAGAAACTAGGAGTTCTACTCTGTTGAATGTTGTCATACCAAGAACCATATCACTAGAAAGATCAGAGTAAATGGGAAAATGAGTTGATAATCCTACATGAAATCCTTACCTATTGATAGCTACATACATAATGACTATTGAGAAACCCTAAAGGTGAAACTCAATTCACTGTGATAGCTCTATGGGTGTGGGAAGTATACCTTCTCGTTCTAATTCTATAATTGTTGAAATGCTTCATTCTCTGATAAGAGAACATGTAAATGGTGTGGTAGGCAGAGGACCAAGGGTTAGATAGTTACCCTAGCTGTGTGAGATCAAATCTCCACCATAGACACTAGAGGATAGATCATCATTATCTGAGTGTGTAGATCATTTTTTTAGGGTATTAGTTGACCTCAACACTCGTACCATGTGTCATTGTCACATGATCAACGTAATCTTCAATATAAACCAAGGTTCGACAACGACACCTCGTTATGTAATACATTAGAAACCCAAATACACAAACATATAATGTTTTAGGTGACACTTAAAAGTATTTTTGGTTGATGATGCTTAGCACATAATGATATAGTATATATGTAGCCACCATAAAGTTTAAATACATTGAATTTAAAAGAAACTAAAAACCATCCAATATGTTATACTTGGTTTTGTGTTAGGGGATTGACCTAGCATGGTCATGACCTTTAGGTTTAACAAATAATATGTCTTAGAGGAGGTTGAATGTTGGTAATTAATCTAGAGTGTCCAAGGACTATATCCATTTCCAAAATTCTATACAAGAAAGATTAAGAATAAGAAAAATGAATAAATTATTTCATATCCAAAAAAAAATACGATGGTAAATAAGATGTCTTCTCTTTCAACAGTTTTCGTGATCTAACTACTTGTTTATCAAAAAATGATGCAGATAGCGTCTTCAAAAAAAATTAAAAAAATCTCACTATGTAATTCTTGGGTGAATTTTGAGACGTGTTACATATTTGGATTCATTTCTAGGGTTTATAGAGATCAATTGTGTCTTTACTTATCAACAGGGTAGGATTTCATGCCAAGTTATCTACTCGTTTCCCCATTTACTCTCTGATATTTCTAGTGATGTGTGAGGTTACGTGAGGAAATTTGTTTGCGACAACTTTCAAGCTGAATATTGTTTATGAATTTTCTATGACTGATTTATGGACACCATTACGTTTCTTTCAGTCCAATAGCATTATGTAGAAAGATGTATCTTTGGATCTACAGTCTGTCCTTGAAAGTTTAACATGATGGGGAATTCCCTATTTTGAAGGAATTCTGAAATAATTCCTCAACTTGCGTGTTTTTGAAGTGTAGCAGGTAATCTATACTCGTATCTTGGTCAAATGCTAATTTTTAAGTTACAGTGTTTAATTGTATGTCGGGTTGGAGGAGATATATACATTTTTGTCTAGCAGATACTTCTAGATATCTTAACATCTAGGAAACAAACATGTTTTCTAGTGGCGAGACGCAGCAGATAAGCATTTGAGCTGGTTGCATTCCCCAAGTGACTATTGTATTTAGGAATCCAGGTAGACAACGCGATCAAAACTTGCAGAAATACTTAAGCGAGCCAAATTTCGATTGAAAGCGGGGATTTTTCCCTTTCATTGAAGCTTGGAGCAAGGTCATATGACTCTGTAATAGGGGAATGTATCTCGTAGTTGAGTGACACATGTATTAGTAGACGATGCCATGTGGAAGGATGACATTACCGTAACATGAATTTGATGTCAGTAATACATTGTGGACTTGGATGACATGGACTCACGGTAGTATGTGCATAGATGACGTGGTAGAGCCACATGGGTCATGCACAAGTGCTAGATGGCAGGGACTTGGTGACGTGGAAAGGTTTAATGGGCTAAACTTCATATGGAAATAACATTCAATCCAAGAGTTGAATTGAGATAATTTTTTTATCATCAAAAAACTCTATGTGAGCAAAACATCATGGTCACCATACTTTTTTTTGGTTTCAATGAAGTTGGAAAAAGAGCGTTTTTGTAATCCTATCTCCACCATACACGCTGAAGGTGAGGATGGTTATAATGTAACACCCGACACAACTTCCAGAAGTGGCAGGGGCTCAAAGTAATAATTAATATATTTATCACTAGTTGCTTCTCACCATAATTTAATTAAATATTTCCATAAAAATAGATTTGTATAATAGGTAAATAAATATACTAAAAATAATATTATTATTACACCAACTTTATTTATATTAATTATTAAATTAAATTAAATATTTTTATTTATATTAATTATTATATTAAATTAAATATTTATTATTTTGAAATGTAGAATTTAATATTAATGTCTTCATAATTATATTTATAATATATAAATATATATCATTTTACTTTAATTATAAATTATCATTATATTTTTATTTATTTTCTAATCATTGAATTTCTATTACAAAATTACAGCAAAACATTTTACTCTCCACAAAACAAGCATGATAAGGACCCGGGCACTTCAAAAAAACGATCGATATGTATTTTATATCAAGGACCATTTCGATTAAAAAATGAATACGTGGAAATTGCCACATGCCTCAGCCGGACAGCCCAAACCCTAGCATACATAAATCGCGATACGCAATAATCATTAAAACAAAAACCTGCTTGTTTTGAATGTAAAAATGTAAATAATTAACCCTGAAAATGTGTCCTATTATTGTAACTCTGATCATTGTTTTTCATTTTAAAATTAAACAGAATTTAAGTGCCCACCAAAATATAAATGTACAGTGTGCAAATGTTTGTGAAGAAGGTAATGCAATATTCAGATAGATGATGATCTATTAAACATGAACCTGAAATAAGCGTATATCCATTAACAACACAGAAATGAACATAGCAATGATAAAAACAGCTTCACGTAATGACGCATCACCCAATTTGACAACATTTTATATGAACTGTTAAACTTTGCTCTAAAACAATGGATTCAGTCCATATCAACCCAAAAATATTGTTGGAATATTAATTCCAACTGCTGTGCAGCAGCAACAGCTGTTTTACTTTATTCATTTGTCTTTATCCGGCGCCCCACATTTTTCCCCCGATCTGTTAAATCACCGCTATTACTATCTTTTCACCGTTTGCTTGTTTGTGTTCCCAAAGGAGGAGGAAGATCAGATCTGGGCTCTGCGCCATAACAGCTCACCAAACAACATTAAAGAAGAAGCATGGCCGAGAAGGAAAGTACCAGCCGCAACACTTATCAGTCTTGAGTTTCAGCACAACCGACTCAAGAAATACAGCAAAAGATCAGATTTGTTCATTATGAGCGGCAGATTGCAGCAGAGTCTCTGTCAGAGAGTTGAGGCGGTTGATGGATAAGTTATGACCGCTTCCTTCACTATATATATGTGTAGACACAGCAATATAGAAGATAGAGAAAGATAGAGAGCAGAGGAGAGCACCCAGCAGCGTGAATATAGTTTTCTGTTAGTGAATATGGAAACGCAGCACACAGCAGTGTTAAGAGTTTAGCAATATAGCGCAGCAGCGCTGGAATGTAATTTCTGTGTTTTTAAGAAAGAATGTGCAGCAGCATGAGCTCACATGAATGAAGCCATTTTGCACAGCAGTGCTGAAATTTTATGAGATAGTTGTTGTGTGGAAATGAAGCATTCCTGATGTAATCCCTCTGTCAAGAGGAAGATGCTTTTCAGCATAGTTTGGTGAATCCCTCTGTTGAGAGGAAGATGCTCTTTAGCATAGATTGTAAATCCCTCTGTTAAGAGGAAGATGTTTTATAACAGCTGTTGTAATCTGTTAGGAAGATCCCTCTACGTGAGGAAGACTTAGTTTTATGTGTTGGTTTACTTTCATAAATAGAAATTTCTTTCTGTGCGTTTCTGTTTCACCAAAAGTTATTTCGTCAAAATTTTTTAGTTGCTGAAACAGCTCGTAACTCAAAAAATACTTGACGTCAAAATTTCCTGTTGCTGAAACACCACGAACAGCAACTGAAATTTTTTTACGTTGCTGAAACACCGTTGCTGAAACACCTGTTTCAGCAACTGAAAAAAAACTGTGTTGCTGAAACACCGTTTCCAGCAAACGAATTTTTCTGTTTTTCTGAGTTAAAAACAGAGTATTTTCCTGTGTCAAAACCAGAATGTTATTTTGATCAGTTTGTGATCCTGAGGCAAAGTGGAGTATTATTTTATGCTCGGTTTTTGAGTTTTTGAATTATCAGAAAACAGAGTATTACTCTCTGTTCATATTTTTGTTGTTTCGGAATTTATCAGAAAATTCTGAACAGTGGAAACAGAGGATTTTTCCACTGTATTTTGTTTGGAATAACCAGAAATTCCCGACATGGTATCAGAGCTAGTCCAGGCTCTTTGAAGGCGTCAAAGAAGCTGAAGGAAGATTTCTTGCAGCAGCAACTTCTCCAGCAGCGTGAAGACTGAGCCAAGAAAAATATAAGGTATTTCTCAAGAATTTCTTTTGTGTTGCTGTTGAAGAAACAATCAGTTATTTTAAAATACTCAGTCAAATGGCAAGGTCAAAGAAGAAAGTCACCAATCCTGCTAAGAATGTGTCTCCCTCTACTCCCAAAATAGAAGACAATCAACTTGAAAGCATTCTATTTGAGGCTTCAAGACTTAATGGAAATTTTGATATGTGGGAAATAAAAATGAGGACTGTCTTACAGTCTCAAGGGATTGAAATTTGGGAATCAGTGATTAATGATAGCAAGATGGATAGAGAATCCAAGGAGTGCAATGCAAAAGCAGCAAAGACAATTTTGGATGGGCTGCCTGATTCTTTAAAGAAGAATATAGGAAAATATTCATCAGCAAAGGATATATGGGACAGACTTCATGACCTTTATGCAAAGGGAGCACTGACCACGACAATCAGTCAAGAAGAAAATTCTGAACCCATCATAGAAGCTGAAAATGAGAAGGTTGACCTCATCAAACTTCAAGTACAAGAAAGAGATGAAGAGCTCGCCAAGCTTAAGAAGGAACTTGATCAAAGCAAAAGGAAGCATCATGAAGAAGTCATATCCATGACAAATCAGTTGAATAAAGCAAGGAAGCAGGAAGATATCTTGTCAAATCAACTTGAACAAAGGCACACGAGAGTGAACAAACTTGTAGAAGAGATTGGACAGTACAAGGTAGAGGTCTCCTCCCTTAAGTCTGAACTACAAGAAGCCAGAAAGCAGGCAGAAGGAGCTGAAAAGAAAATGGAGAGCAGTCAAGCAGAAATCTCCAAAATGAAGTCTGATATTATCTCCCTTAAAATAGTAGCAGCTGAAGCTACTCGTAGCAAGGAAGAAACTGAGGGACAACTAGCAAAGAAAAATAATGAATGTGAAAAATTAGAAGAAGAGATTGTCCTCCTCAGGAAGAAGGTTGAAGGGATGAACAAGATCATGAAGAGCTCTCAAGCCTTGGATGATATGCTCAGCTATCACAGATCTCCATATGATAAATCAGGACTTGGGTATGTAGGTGAACCCTCAAACAAGTATGAGGATGCCTTAAGCAAAGGAGATGTGAAGAAGCCAGAAAGAGATGGTGATGCTCCTAGTTCCAGCAAAGGCAAGGAGAAAAATGAAGGCTGCAATAGAAGAAATCCTGCTCCAAGCATAAAACCAGCTCCAAGAAGAAATGTAGCTGATGGCAAAGAGGCAAGATGCAATGGTCATCAACAAAGGATCTCAAGGCAGCAAGGCTTCAGAAGTACATCAAGGAAACCTCCATATACCAGGTACCAAAGTTCATTTTTTGGTTATTGTTATTATTGTTCAAACTTTGGTCATATGGTAAAAGACTGCAGAGCAGCTCATAGAGATAGATGTTGCAGTCTCCGACAATCTCCAAGAAACAATTTTGCAAGAAGAAATCATGAATTTTTATTCATGAACAATGTTGAATGTTTCAAGTGTCATAACATTGGGCATATGGCACGTGACTGTAACTTGACATGGGCCTTTACACAAGCTAAACCCATGCAAAAGAAGAAAGTTACACAAGTATGGAGGAGGAAGAAAACACAGTCCGAAAGTCCCTTGAGCTCTCTAGCCGATCTAAGTTTCTTTTGAGAAGATTCTGCCGAAAGAAGATAATGCATACATTAAAGGGGAGCCTGTAATTTTTTTTTATCATTATTGCTGAACTGTATTAACAGTCATTCTTTGATGAAGATCTTCTTATAAGGAAGAGATATGGAATTAAATCTCCCATGACAACAGAGAAGGAGCAGGTTGCTGATATTCTGACCAAACCATTGGATCAGAAAAGTTTTGAGTTTTTTTTATGAAATGTCTGGGTATGATTGAATGCCCAGCAGTTGAAATTAAAAGGGGAGTGTTGGAATATTAATTCCAACTGCTGTGCAGCAGCAACAGCTGTTTTACTTTATTCATTTGTCTTTATCCGGCGCCCCACATTTTTCCCCCGATCTGTTAAATCACCGCTATTACTATCTTTTCACCGTTTGCTTGTTTGTGTTCCCAAAGGAGGAGGAAGATCAGATCTGGGCTCTGCGCCATAACAGCTCACCAAACAGCATTAAAGAAGAAGCATGGCCGAGAAGGAAAGTACCAGCCGCAACACTTATCAGTCTTGAGTTTCAGCACAACCGACTCAAGAAATACAGCAAAAGATCAGATTTGTTCATTATGAGCGGCAGATTGCAGCAGAGTCTCTGTCAGAGAGTTGAGGTGGTTGATGGATAAGTTATGACCGCTTCCTGCACTATATATATGTGTAGACACAGCAATATAGAAGATAGAGAAAGATAGAGAGCAGAGGAGAGCACGCAGCAGCGTGAGTATAGTTTTCTGTTAGTGAATATGGAAACGCAGCACACAGCAGTGTTAAGAGTTTAGCAATATAGCGCAGCAGCGCTGGAATGTAATTTCTGTGTTTTTAAGAAAGAATGTGCAGCAGCATGAGCTCACATGAATGAAGCCATTTTGCACAGCAGTGCTGAAATTTTATGAGATAGTTGTTGTGTGGAACTGAAGCGTTCCTGATGTAATCCCTCTGTCAAGAGGAAGATGCTTTTCAGCATAGTTTGGTGAATCCCTCTGTTGAGAGGAAGATGCTCTTTAGCATAGATTGTAAATCCCTCTGTTAAGAGGAAGATGTTTTATAACAGCTGTTGTAATTTGTTAGGAAGATCCCTCTACGTGAAGAAGACTTAGTTTTATGTGTTGGTTTACTTTCATAAATAGAAATTTCTTTCTGTGCGTTTCTGTTTCACCAAAAGTTATTTCGTCAAAATTTTTAGTTGCTGAAACAGCTCGTAACTCAAAAAATACTTGACGTCAAAATTTCCTGTTGCTGAAACACCACGAACAGCAACTGAAATTTTTTTACGTTGCTGAAACACCGTTGCTGAAACACCTGTTTCAGCAACTGAAAAAAAACTGTGTTGCTGAAACACCGTTTCCAGCAAACGAATTTTTCTGTTTTTCTGAGTTAAAAATAGAGTATTTTCCTGTGTCAAAACCAGAATGTTATTTTGATCAGTTTGTGATCCTGAGGCAAAGTGGAGTATTATTTTATGCTCGGTTTTTGAGTTTTTGAATTATCAGAAAACAGAGTATTATTCTCTGTTCATATTTTTGTTGTTTCGGAATTTATCAGAAAATTCTGAACAGTGGAAACAGAGGATTTTTCCACTGTATTTTGTTTGGAATAACCAGAAATTCCCGACAAATATTTCCTTTAGTAAACATCACTGAACTGTATTGTTTTTTTTAATATATGCGTGCGATATGCATCAGTGCGAAAATAAACAAAAGCAAGAGCAAGATATGGCTGATTATGGTCTACAAAACATCAGCAAGCTATCTAATATCATGAAATCAGAAGGAACGTTGATCTTCAAAGAGGTGGCTCCTAAGTCAAGAAAAGAAACCATGTGTTTGGTTCATCAGATCATCAAGGAGATTCTGTATGATCCATCTCTGGAAAGATATCATGGGTACGGAGGGGTGCCTCCACCTTTTCCCAGATATCATTTGCAGTTTTCATCAAATCATGAAAAACATTATCTGTACAACTCATCCGTTGAAAGCCATCATATGTAGGGGTTGGGCATGATAGTGGAGGGATGAGCTGCGCTCCTGGCTTGTCCACCTCTTTCCAGAAAATATTGTTAGGTCCGCGCAAGGAATCAATTAAAGTTGATGGCAGTGCTGAGCAGACTTCGTTTGGTGCAGGTTCACATTTGCTATGTCCGCGCACGGAAACAACTAAAGTTGATGGCAGTACCGAGCAGACTTCGTTTGGTGCAGGCTCGTTCTGTGGTTCTACCTTAACAATTGCAAGATCCGATGAAGCCTTTGAATTTTTTTTTGTCTTATGCACTGATGCTTTGTTAGTGCACAGGGTCTCCATGCTCTTCATTTTCTTGCACTTGTCATTGTCACCCTGGCCTGTGAGTTTTTGGACCAGCTTCTTTCTACTTCAGTAACCCTAGGTGAAAGTGAATAGTCACCGGCACTTGGTGAATATCATTGCCCGGTGGCACTCCAACAGGCTTCTTAATATTCTGCGATTCTTTGTTACTTCTCAGCTTGGCTCTCGCCATAATGATAACTACAATCCTTTCACTGAAACAATGCTCTCAATTGATTTCAGTCTAGTTATCAATTAGCATGCACATATATACTCTGCATGTTATTGCATATTCTTCATGCTAGCGCGGGATTTATTACAAACCCTAAATCTCTTGAATTCATTATGCAGGCTAATCAGTTATTTCTGTTATGCTCAGAAAATATTAAATCGTTTGAAAATAACCTAGGGTAAAAAGCATAATCAGTTATTTCTGTTATGCTCCGAAAATATTAAATTGTTTGAGAATAAACTAGGGTACAAAGCATATCGACTCGAGAGTAAGTGTGGAAGCAGTTACCATCTATATGCACTTGACTATCCTTTCCACCAATGATTTAATTTAATTATATTTTTTTCCTTTCTATGAATCTCAACAATCTGAATGTTTCTATACGGTGATTTTTTAATTCGAAGTTTTTGTGTAATCATTCTTTCACATTAAAATGAAGAAAATGGGTATTTCAACTACGAAGTTCTAATGTATCTAATTGAAATACTTGGCCCATGCCAAATTATTTTTAAAATTTTATTATTATTTACATTTTTCGAGATGGTACATGAATTTATGGGAATCATATTTCCATTTCTGATTTTTTTAATTTATAACTAATTTTAAATTATTAAAAAAATTTATTATATATATATATATTTTAAAAAATAATATAATTATTAATATAAATATTTTCAAATATGCAAAAATAATAACAAATTCATTATATATAAATTTTTAATTAAATTTAAAATTAATATTAATTAAATAATACTTTTATAGACCCATCATAATAAAATTGGAACCAACTCTCTTTAACCACCACCTCCTCACTCAATAAAAGCCTTTATTTCATATTTATTGTAATCTAACCTTATCATTTAATAACATAACCAAAATACACTTGCAATAAAACAATAGGATAGACTTCTTAAGCTAGCTTTAAATTCAAGCCAAAGCCACCTAAGATTGGTATAAAGACACACCAGGGTGGTTAAACCATTGGGAGATCACCAGAATGTTGCATTGCAAAACATTAAGAACATTAAAAATATTGTTACTTCTAAGTTCAAAGAAAAAATGTGGTGTGAGAAAGATTTAGTAGCTAAAAGAAAATTAAGATATTATAAGGAAGTCATCAACCCCACCCTAGAAGATCAAGAGTATCTCTCTGTTTTAACTAGCTCAAAGAAGAAAATTAATATAGCCAAGATTAGAATGAACTCTCATGAGCTCCATAGTGAAACAAGTCTTTGGGCAGCTCCTAAAATACCATGGATGGAAAGGTTTGCCATCTCTGTGAGAATATGAACATCGAGGATGAAAATCACTTGCTCTTAGAGTGTCCCGCATACAACCACATTATATCTCAGTTTCAAAACCTTTGTTGCAATACTCACATTCCTATCCTTTTAGGTTGCCAAAATTACAGTGAGCTCGGGAGGCTTCTCTCCAACTTTTTGAGCATAGGAATAAAATCTTCAATCAAACTAAATAATTCGTTTCTTTAGATCTGATAGACCAAAGTTTGGTCTCAATGGGCTTTAACCATTATCATCATCATCATAATTAAAATATTCCCATAGAAAGTTTTATTTAAAATATAAATTAAAAAATGAAGAGTTATAAAAGTGTTTATTCTTTTTTTTTCACATTCAATTTCCTTAACAACTTTTTCGAATTATTTATTGGATAATTATTATAATTTAACCACTTGCTTTAATTACATCACGAAAATATGTTTATTTAATCTTTGCCACTAGAAAAAGTAAGTGAGAGATGAAATGACATTTTTCACCATAATTTAATGATATAATCTCAAAAAAGATTGTTATGATTTGTTGTTGTTTAAAATATTTTTTTGTAAATTCATAAATAGATTGAGTATGATCGAAAATGGAAATTCTACCAAATAAACAACTTAAACTCATGTTTTTAAAAATATTTGATAGATTTCCGTTAAAATTAACCAAAAAAAATATTTGAGAAAATGTCGCTTTATCTATTAATTAGTCTATACAATAATAAAAATAATAATTTTTTTAATTAAATATTAACAAATAGTAACCACAACAAAATGCATTTATTGATAATTATATAAATTAGATGTGAATATATGTAATATTTTTTAGGTAAATATTTTATCTCATAATGTTTATAGTATACTAGTATATTTTGTCATTAATTATGGATATATATAACTACATCTTTATAGCAATATTGTTTTGTTTTATCAAAACAATTACAACTATTTTAATAGGAAAATTTATATTGGAACGTAACTTCCAAAATATTAATGTAATTATCAATAATTATTAGTTGAATGATATAGATTTGATCTCTATTAAATATTCTAATTCTTTTTAATAGTATACAGAAATCATAGGTTGAGATTTATCTCCAAAGTAGTTGTATCATTTTTTCCTTCTTAATGAAATCAATTGACTTAAAACAATTGTGATATGAACAAGTATTGTGTGAAGTGAGGTATGAGTTTTTTGCATGTGGTATTCATAAGTCATGGTAGTGGCCCATGTTATTGTAATAGAGCTTATTTACAAATAACGAATTGGCGATAAATATCCATTTCAACAATCTTGTAATTTGAATAATGTCAAATTTATTTTGAATTAAGTGTTTTAATGTTTATTATGAGTTTATGCCTATCCACATTTGGCTACACTAGCTAATATATTGTCAAAATCATAAATAATACGAAAACCGTGTAAATAAAATGAATAGTATATATATTTATTTGGTGATACATCTCACATTGCCAAGAAAAAAAAATCATAAAAATTAATTAAATTTTAACTTTATGTTGCTTAATATTATAAAATGGATATATGATCGCGCGCTGCCTGTTATGCTCTGCTAGGTTTCCAGAGTGTGTGACGGCGGCCTCGGCCCTCTCGGCGTCTGGGTGGGCTCTGGTGCCCCCTTCCCATGATCAGATCTCTTCATTGCTGCGCTGCGTCTCCCGTTGGGCGAAAAGAGTTCATCTGCGCTGCATTTTGGCCTTCGGATTTGGTTTCTTGGATTTTCACGGGTGTTGTGGGAATGGATTGAGTTTCTGCCTTGCTTCGTTCCATTACTGCAGCCATGGGTGAACCCGGGGGTGGGGAAACCTCTCCCACCCCTCCGCTTTTGTCTTAAGAAGCCTTCCGTCGCTTATTATCACAGAAAGGGAAGAAACGTCCTGCCCCTGAGGTTCCAAAATTCATTAAAAAAATTAAGGAGGGTCCTGAGATAGCCCTGCATGAAGATCAGGCAATAAAAATTACCCTTGCCCTAGCTGACAAAGGACTGGTCGAGCAATTTATGGGGCATTGGCCATCTACAAAAACCACAAATGATTGGATTCAACGCAACTGGAGGCCTCAGCTCAAAAACAATGTGATCTGTTATGGAGTTGTTAGAGGTTTCTTCATTTTTTAGTTCACCACCAAAGAAGACAGAGATCTAGTTTTCAGAAATGGACCGTATTTCATGGGAAATCAGGGTTTGTATCTCAATAAATGGACCCTGGACTTTGATCCTTCAGTGGATGTTCCTAAGGAAGTACTAGTCTGGGTTCAGCTCCCTAACCTTCCGATCCACTGCTGGAGCTATCAATCATTTCAAAGGATTGGAAACGGTCTGGGCAGATTCATCAACAAAGCAGACAATAAAGGCCAATACACCTGTGCAAGAATCTGTGTGGAAGTTGACTTAGAGGCTGGTCTCCCCGAAGCGATTAAACTTACAGTGGGAGAATGGAATCACTATCAAAAGCTGGACGACGAGCAACTACCTTTCAAATGCAGAACCTGTCATGAACACATACACTTCCAATGGAATTGCCCCAAATACCCGGTCGGGACCAAGGAGGACGACGAAGGATGGAAGGAAATCAAAAGAGGCAAGGCTATCCCTAGACCAACAGACAAGAAAAATTCTGGAATAGTGGGGAAGCCTCAGACCAATCCAAAGGCCAATGAAGACCCAAAAGTTGGATCCTCCTCAGGTGGGAACGCAGAAACCATCGGGGCTCAAGAAGAACCTGAAGACTTGAAGTAAAAGAAATTGGTATTGAAATAATCACGACCCCAGCCTTAGGAGGCAATGAAGGAAATATAGATAAAGAAGAACATATAAGCCTGGCCTCCGAATCTCGTGAAGACTCAGAAGGAAGAACCTATGAATCAGACAGCTCAGAAGTCACCCCTATCAAATCAACCAGGGGTCAAAAATCCAAGAAGAAACATAGAGAAGAGAAAACCTATATGGATGTTCTCCAAGGCTCTCAAAAAACTCTCAAGGAATGATGAATACTAGGTTAGGGCACAAGCATAGCTCGGCTCCAAAAGGAGCCACAAGCTCCCAAGCCAATAAATAATGAAGTACATCTCCTGGAATTGCAGAGGATTAGGCAGTAAGCTAAAAGAAGATGCCCTAAAAGATATAGTGAGAATGAATTCACCTGAAATCCTCCTCATCCAGGAGAAAAAGTTGGAGGAAACTTCCCTCCTCCATGCTAGCAAAACCTTCTGGCGTAAAGGTATTGGATGTGTTGTCAGTGCAAGAGGCGCCTCCGGTGGAATCGCTACCTTCTGCGATAACTCTATCTATGACCTGATTCAAAAAGATAGCTCTTCCCATTGGCTTCTCACGAAGCTCCTCCATAAAGAATCTGGCCAACAAGTAAGTATGTTCAATATATATGCTCATGTTCTTCCTTCTGAGAAAAAATATTGTTGGGACTCGATTTTGTCCTATCTTTCGCTGCAAAATCCTGAAAACATTATCATAGCTCGTGATATGAATGTCACTCTTGCTATAAATGAGAAAAAGGGAGGTTCCCCGGTCAGGGATCCAGCTAGAGAATGGGTTGAAGACCTCATGTTGGGATGGGAGTTAGAGGATATCAAGCCCGCATCTGGGAAGTTCACCTGGTCTAACAAAAGGGTGGGCCAAAATCATATTGCAGCTCAATTGGACAGATTTATCGTCCAATCCTCTTTCCTAACTTGCGGTCTAATGGCCTCGTCCAAAATTCTGCCAAACAACACCTCTGATCACAAACCCATTATCCCTGAGCTTTCCACGAATGAAAATATTGGCCCTATCCCCTTCAGATTCAGTTCATTATGGCTTCAGCATGAGGAGTTCCAAGAGATGGTTTCAGGTGCCTGGAACAGACCTGTTCAAGGTTCCCCTTTCTACGTGTGGGAAGAAAAATTGAGGGGGCTCAAAAGAAGGCTTAAGGAGTGGGCTAGAACACTGAAAACTCCCACCTCCAAAAGGGAGGCGGCCCTGGACAGTCTTGCTGCCCATCAATTATCTTTGGAAAATTATGTTGTTACCCAAGAGCTTCTTTAGAGAGAAGTTGGCCTGCAAAAAGATTTCCACAAAGCAAGTAGGGAAGAAGAAGAACTCTGGAGGCAGAAATCTAGAGCTCTCTGGTTACAAGCTGGGGACAAAAATACTAGCTTCTTCCACAAACAAGCTGAAGCTCACAAGCAATTCAAAAATGTTAAAGAAATTCATCACCAAAATGCAGTGGTTAAGGATTTCGAAGACATGAAGCGGGCAACACACTCTCACTTCAAAGATCTTTACTCTGCCCCTGATGATCCACCAATGGATCCCCATGTCTATCCGATGAATTTGATCCCCCAATGTGTTCAAGATTGTGACAATTCTATGCTGACTGCTCTAATCAGCATGAATGAGCTTAAAAATGCACTAGACAGTATGGAACCAGACAAAGCTCCTGGTCCGGATGGGTTTCCTGTTAGATTCAATCTTTCCTGCTGGGCCATAATAAAAAATGACCTTCCGAGAATGGTCACGAAATCTCAATCTTGTGAAAAGATCGGAGGCGGCATCAATTCAGTGTTTCTAGCCTTGATTCCAAGAGAGAAAGGTGCAACTAATTTTAGCAGATTCAGGCCAATCTCGTTGTTTAACTCTAGTTACAAGCTGACCACAAAAATTATAGCCAATCACCTCAAGAAAGTATTATCGGCCATTATCCCTGAAAACCAAGGAGGATTTATCAAAGGGAGAAAGATTCTTGACAACATTGTGCTGGTGCAAGAAGCTATTCATTCAAGCTATCACCGAAAGGAGAAAGGTATGATGATTAAGCTTGACTTGGCAAACGGTTTTGACAGGGTAAAGCATGAATTCCTGTTTATGGTTATGAAGAAAATGGGCTTCTCTTCAGCCATCATTAACTGGATAAAAGCCTGCATTGCCTCTCCTTGGATAGCGCCTTTGGTAAATGGGCAACCTTCAGATTTTTTCAAAGCCTCTAGGGGCCTAAGACAAGGTTGCCCATTGTCCCCGCTTCTTTATGCCATTCAAGCCTTAGTTCTTAGCTTTCAACTAGACCATAATCAACAGACTCAAATTTATGCCACTTATGGCCAATTTTCTAACGATACATTAATGCTGGGTGGGGCAAGCATAAACTCTGCTAAATCCTTCAAGAAGGAGCTGGACATTTATAGAGAAGTCTCGGGCAGCAAGATCAACTTTCTAAAAAGCACAATCTATAGTTGGAACTGTTCCGTTAAGGAATTATCAGATATTGCAAGGATTCTTGATATGGAAGGGTCCTGGGCTGGGACACCTTTAAATACCAGGGGATACCAATCTTCAAGACCACTCCTAAAATTTCCCATTGGATGCCCCTGCTGGACAAGATTAAAAGCAGAATCCATGCCTGGGGAGCTTCATGGCTGAATAATGCGGGGAAGATCATTCTGATGAAACTTGTCCTCTCAAGTCTTCCGTTATATCAGCACTCCATCCTCCTTGCCCCAAAAACCTTCATCAACAAAATGGAAGCTCTTCTAAGGCGTTTTCTGTGGGAAGGAGGAAAAACAACGAAAGAAGGTTGCATCTTGTTAAATGGGATACTATTAAAAATCCATTTATGGAAGGAGGACTACAAATTTGTGATCTGGCCACTCAAAATATTACTTTGGGAACCAAGCTGCTTTGGGACATTGTCTCCGGAAAATTAAGTTGGAGCAAGAAAGTCCCGTGGAGAAAATATTTTCATGGGAAGCACCTTAGATGCTTGGACCAGCTTCCTCGAACCTCCAAAGGTTCTCCTGTTTTTAAACTCCGCATCAAAGCTTTGGAACATTTCAGTCATAAGCTGTATTGGATTCCAGGTAATGGGCAAAAAAATAAGAATCTAGGATGGTCCTATTCTGGGTGATCAACCTTTGAGTCAGATGGAAGAACTTACCAATATTAAAGACTGGCTCCAGGCTCGAAATCTGAACACCCTCTGGGACATCTCCACTGCGACGAAGGATAGTCTTTGGGACAGCTGGCAACTGGGGGAGGTCCCTTAGTGGCTGGATGGTGAAGCCTCAGTTCTTTTGGATAAACTTCAAGGGAAAGCTCCCTTAAAAGCTTTAGCAAAGGACAAACGATGGTGGGGATCTGTCTCAGGTTTGCATTCAGCATCTGAAGGCTACAAAAGTATTAATGCCACTCCGAATGTTCCTCCAAATCCTGCTCAATGGAAATTTATTTGGGATTCCCCCTCTCTTCCCAAAATTGATTTCTTCTGCTGGACGTTAGCTCACAACAGTATACTCACTCATGATAATCTCTGCAGGCGTGGTATGGAAGGACCATCATGGTGCAATCTTTGCATGTCGGAGGAAGAAACAGCTGATCATTTGTTCTTATCCTACCCTTTTGCGCTAGAAGTCTGGAAGGGGATCCTTATCCTAAATTCTGGTAAATTCGAGCTCCCTAGGAACATCCCAAATCTTTTCCAAACCTGGAGCAAATTATCTCCATTTGGTCTTTCAAAAAATCACCTTCTCAAAAATTGTTGGATGTGGATCCCCAAGATCGTTTGCTGGAAGTTGTGGCTGGAAAGGAACAACAGATTATTCAGAAACGAAAGCTACAATTCGTCCAGAGTCATCACTAAAGTCAAAGCTCTATTGGGAGAAACTCTTGAAGCCAAATCTACCAAAAAGCCTGGAAAAGCTCTGAACAGAGAGGAGGATCTCTACTTGAATGGACTGGTCCCTAACCATAAGGACTGTGCCACCCTTTCTGCTAGTGTCCACTCCAACTGGGAAATTAGGCTGGAGGAGAAAGAGTTCATTAAGTGGAGGTCAGCTCTGAATGAACATTGTCTTTTTTTACAGGGCCTCCAAAGGCAACCCTGGTATCGCAGGAGGGGGTGGGGTTCTCTTGGGTCCTGATGGTTCTGATGTGATCCGGTTTGCTTGGGGTCTGGGCAGGTAATCTAACAACAGAGCGGACGCTCTTGCTCTGTGGCAGGGTCTATTTCAAGCGATCAAAGGTAACTTCCTATCCATTTCAGTCTTCGGGGACTCCAGGATCATTATCCAGGCATTGAATACCAATAAGACTCCTTCTCAGCTCCATTTATCAGCCATCCTCAGGAAAATGAGACTTGTTTTGCCCAAATTCCACAACATCTCTTTCTATCATATTCCTAGGAAATTAAATACCTAGGCAGATATGGAAGCCAATCTCGGCATTGTGCGGAGTAAAAGATCTCTGTCCGTTAACTATGTCGACTCCTTATGCAATATCCCTTAAGTCATGTGTTCTCTGGGCCTTTTTTCTGCTGGGTATTCCTCTCATCCCAAGGCCCTTCCATCCTCCCTTCTATCTGAACCACAACAATTTTAATGATCATCTGAAAAAAATCTTGGTTCAATCCCTAATGAAGCAGTCTGGCCTTTTCTCCTAGCTTCACGCCTTGTGTTTTGTCCCAGTTTTCTCTGCTGCAAGCATCCAGATGAAGGAAGGTTGGGTGATCAACTTCTGCATTTTTGGCAGAAGCAAAAGCACTCTATTCTCTATCCATAACGAATCCAAAGGAAATAGAAAGAAGGGCTCCTTTTGTGATATCCTGGAAAGCCTAATGAAGAACCTGATCGCTGATCTGGAGGGACCTCACGCCACCAGCTCCACTCATATTCTAGTGTTCATCTGTGGACCTATCGACAATCTCAGCGCTTCTTATTTCGATGCCTTCTCCAATGCTCCAATCGATCATGATAGCGTGGAGTTTAGAATTCTGCAGTGGGGTATATTCAATCTCTGCTACATTGTTTACTGTCTCAGGAGGAAAATTACACTCTGCGCTCTTAGCCAGAGCAGTACTGTAATTACACAATGCCACTGCATTGGCACCCTATAATAAAATTTAACCACTTCTGTCTAAAAAAAATTATTATAAAATGAAATAATTAATATATATATATATATATATATATATATATATATATATATATATATATATATATATATATATATATATATATACTAAATTTTCTAATTCTACAACCGTATAAAACAAATGGTTGGTAGAGACATCATAAGCATCAATTCATAATAAGAATCAAGACAGGTCATTATAGACCTCAAGTTTCTAAAATTAAAAATTCACAAAAATGGCTAAATTATAATTTTACTATTATTATTAAAAGAATTACTACATAAATTTAACATATATACATATTAAAAAAATAGAATAGGATTTTGGCTATGGAGATTTATCTCACTTTACCATAGATATTCTTAATGTGTAAATAAACCGTCTTGCAATCCAATGGGCCAATATCAAGGCTTATTAGTACCACATTCCCAAATAACCATAACTAGTAGTTATGCATTTTTTTCTTTTTAATTAAATTGATCAATTTAAGATATGTTATATAAACTTATGTCTTTTTCTCTTTTTAATTAAATTGATCAATTTAAGAAATGCTTACAAGCCTCTGTTATGTTTTTCTTGCATGTGGTATTAGTAAGTCATCACATTGTAAAGGTTTTGAGGTTTTGAGGTCCGTGGCTATGGCGGAGCTCTTTACTGATAAACCCACAGGGTTTTTCTCGCATGTGGTATTAGTAAGTCATCACATTGTAACAAAGCTTATCACATTAAGAATCTCTATAATAAAGTGAGGGTAAATATGCATAGATAAGAATATTCTTTCACACACACACAATTTTCTGCATTCAAAATTGTATCATAAACAACAAGAAATCACATTCTCACTAGAGATTGTATTGCCAAATCCTAATGAAAAATATCTCTCCCTCTCTCTATATAAAACTCATATTAATTATTTTCATAATATTAAGCAAACTAAAGTTATAGTTTAACTAATTTTATGTTTTTTTTTTTATTCTTGGCCATCTTTGGATTTATCATCCATTTAATTTATATGGTTGTGGTAACACATCATTTTGACAATAAATTAACTAGTGTAACCAAATGGTGATAGGCATCAATTTATGATAAACATTAAAACAATTAATTCATAATAAATGTGACTTCATTCAAATTCAATATTCTTGAAATGAAGATTTATCTCCAATTTATCATAAAGATTGTTAACTCATAAATATTCTCTATTACAATACAATGAGCCAATACCATGGCTTATCAATATACATGCCAAAAAACCATAATTCATTTTACGTCAATCAATTCAAATAAAATTTTGAAAACTTTGTTGCAAAATAGACATGTCTAGGCCTGGAATTTGACATCCCCCAGGAAGTATTTCATATTTTAAGACGTATTTGACAGTTGCTCTAAATTTTTACAGGTCAAATTTTACCTGCTTCATAAAGTTTCATTTTGACTTTTAATTTAGGATTTGTCCCATCAAAATTTATAGTACCTGTCTTTAAGTTAAAAACTTTTAAGACGTATTTGACAGTTGCTCTAAATTTTTACAGGTCAAATTTTACCTGCTTCATAAAGTTTCATTTTGACGTTTAATTTAGGATTTGTCCCATCAAAATTTATAAGTTAAAAACACCAAAGTCAGACTAAGCCCAAGGTCATAACGCAAATGCATACAATACCTCTGGCTCGCATGGTGATGGAACCTGGCACACTTTCATAGATTTGAATTGCGTAAAAAATTATCTGGCTATTGTCCCTTCATAGATTTGAACTTTATGAAGGGAGATCTCCCCCTAGGCAACTAAGAACTTTCATAGATTTGAATCGTATAAAAGATTATCTGGCTATGGTCCTTTCGTATATTTGAACTTTATGAAGGGAGATATCCCCCTAGGAAACTATGAACAACTACATTGTAATCTAGGTGTTACATTCAAGGAGCCGACCAACTAGTCTAGGTCAAGATTGTGAATTCAGCCATTAAACTGTAAGCTAGTACGTGATTGAAAAATACTAAAAATATACATGCATTTTTTTGGTTTCTATAATAGTGAGAAGGGGTGGTGGGCTTGTTTTTGTTCCTTAGGCTTCCCTCAATCGTTCCACACTCTCCCTCTTGTTTGATTCTCCCATCTTCCAACATCGATGAAGAAGTTCCATTGAGAAATAAAAGTAGTCGAGGAACAACTGGTGAGGTGAAGGGAAATTGCAGTGTTTAATTTGAAAACATTGTTGCTGAGGCTTATCAAAAGTCACACCAAATCATAAATAATGGTAGGGCTCCCTGCTGCAAAAAGGTTGGGCTCAAGAAGGGTCGTGGATGACTGAAGAAAATAAGAAGCTCGTTACTTACATATTGTAGCACAACCATGGAAGATGGAGAGGTTAGTGGCAGAAATTTGGGCACTTAGATAAGAAAGAGATGGAGGTTACATTGGGCATTGGGCTAACTATATACGACCAAATATCAAGGGGAAAAATTCAACGTGTAGGAAGAGAAGATGATTATTCAGCTTCATGCTCTATTAGGCAATAGGTGGTGTGCCATTGTTACTCACCTTCCCAACAAAACAGACAAAAAAAAATAGCAACAAAAAGGTGTAAGCGAAAGGTGGACCTTAAACTCATTTAAAACAGTAGTCACTATCATGCTATTTTATTGAAAAGCAAGGATAGTTATTGATTTGAGGCTCTTGCGTTCTATATTATGTGTGGTGTTGTCTTGTAGAGTCATTGCATAGAAATTGAAACCGATGTTTCAAACCATTCTAGTGGTTTATGAACCATGAAAAATGGTTTGAAAAGTCAATTCAAAAAAATTGTATGCAATAACTCTAGAAAACAACACCACAACCAAAAATAAGTCACTAAAAATAAATATTGGAGCTTTCTACTGAACTTGCCCTCATCATTTACTTCAAAATCAACCAGATTTACTTGTTTTCAAGTGCCAATTAAGTTTCTTTCTCCAACCAATTTCAATCTCATTCGGTTGTTGTTTGTTTGTTTATTTTTTAGTATTTTTTATGTGAAATAAATGTTGTGAAATTATACAAGCTTGTCAAAATGAATTTCTCTGAGGTCCATCCTTTTCCAGGAATAGTATATCATGTCACATTAAAAAATGTCTTAAATATTAGAAAAATAGCTTGTGATTTATTCCATAAACAAGTGCTCAATTACCATTTTGAAAAGCCCACGCTTATTTCAAGTATTTTTTCTTTTTTGAGTGCCTTGGCTTATTTTGGCTAAAAACATCTTGTGATTTACTACATAATGAAGCGCTCAATTACCATTTTGAAAATCCCATGGTTATTTTTTACTATTTTTGTTTTTTTGAGTGCCTTAGCTTATTTTGACCAATTTTGTATTTTGAGTTTTTTACTAAATGTTCTGAAATCAACTTCATTTTTACCGTAGTGAATTTCTCTTTTAAAAAAATAATTATATAGTTATTAAGCTAAACTTCTCTTACAATAAAAATAATTATTGAATATGTTACAAACTCATATTTGTTTAACATACCTATTTAAATTGTGAAACACTTCTAATATAATTGTATTTGTAGGATTCAACTTATACTAAATACAAGAATAGAATAAGTGATGGCATTGTTTAGGGAAATGTTTAATAGGAAGGTTTTCTTTGTGTAATTGGTTGGGTTGTATATTCCGTCTATGATGTAGACAATAATGTGAATGTAATTTTTTAAGATGAGGAAACCATAGGCTCATATTTAAGATATTATGAAAACGATTAGTTAACAATGTTCAAATGTAGATGATGAGTTGATTACCTCGTAGATAGATTGCAGAGTTTGCTTAGTCTTGACATCTTTCACCGTCATGGTTTTAGGAATAATGTGTTCCAAATATTTAGCTATCATTACTGGATTTATTATTCAAGTAGTTCAAGTAGTTCACAGTTGGTTGAAAGTGCAATTTGTCTTGGTATAAATAAATAATTCAGTAAATAAAATATGTCGTGAGTAAATAAAGATGTGTGTGCCCATCTGTAAATAAAATATTTGGTGAAAATGGGTTATTAAGAAATAGTTAAACATGTAATTATATGTTTAATAAATTTGACATATGTAGTAGATTATTGGATTTAAATAAATTATGAAAAGGGATAGTAGTTAAATTCTTGATATTTAAAAAATTTAACTCTGTCTCATTTACCTGCAATTGAGAATCCTCATCATCTTAACTATATGAATTTCTTTAGTTTCTTTCACATGTCAAAATTTATGTACGTAATCAAAATTATTAACTCCCAAAGGCTAAAAAGCTTTATAGAATCTTAAAAATATGGTTGTACACTAGGTGGAAACACATATGCTAACTTAGGAAGAAACAAGCAACTATAAGAGGGAGATTAAAGTGGAGACACCGTGAAACACATGCTGAGAAGAAACAACGTTCTCTTATGGGGAGATTAAAGGAAGTTGAGATGAAGGAATAGTTGTAAGAGAATTTCTAGATAAGGGGAAGTTGACACTCGCAAATTTAAGTAGTATGTAAAATAAAAGACATGAAAAATGCCAAAACATCATCAAATTTTCATTTGACAAGCAAAACGAATTTGAAATTCCAAGCCTCGACATATATATCAAAATAATTATAATTATTTTAATAAAATAAAAAATTATTATTATCAAGGAGTGGTAATATATATTGATAATTAATGATATCAATATAACATAAACATTATGAAACAAAATATTTACCCAAAAAATGTTATTCACAATTAATTTATATAGGTATCAATAAATGGATTTTTATTATGGTTATTATTTTTTGATATTTAATTTAAAGAAATATTGAAATGAAATGTTTTATTTATCGTTTTTTATTGCAGGACATAACTAATAAAAAGTGAGTTTTTTTCAAATATTTTTTTGTGGTTATTTCTAATGGAAATTTCTTACATATTTTTAGAAACATTAGTTTAATAGGTAAAATTTCAGAGTAATTTATTTATAAATTTAAAAATATATTTTAAACTAAAAAAATCACAATCAAATTATATTGTGAAATTTTCATAAAGAAATCCACATTAAATAAATAGATTTTTGTTATACAATTAAAACAGGTAGTTAAATTATAATGATTTCCATGAAATTGTTAAATAAATTGAATGTGGAAAAAGAGAAAAATACATTTATTATTATTATTTTTTAATCTTACGAAAACTTTAAACGGAAATAATTTAATTCTTTCTTTTAATCAACGGAAATATTTTATATTAACTTTTAAAATATAATATAACTTAATTTGTTTTAACCATTTGAAATAAATAAAATTAAAAACAAATTATAATTAAAACCTTTAAGAACGAAATGGAATTATACTTCCCATAAATTCCCGTACGATCTGGGAGAAAATGTAATAAATTTTAAGATGTAGTTTTTGACCTCCACTACGTATTTCCATCCACAATTACGAGTTCAAATACCCACCATGCCCAACCCCTACATCTGATGTATTTCAAGAGACGAGTTATGTAAAAGCTGGCCGTGATATAAATTACAGATCTATCGTTTTTTTGGAAGGGCAAGGGTAATTAGCTTCTTCTTTGGTTAAGAGTAAAATGTTTTGGTGTAATTTTTAATATAAAATTAATTAATATAATGTAACACCCTCGTGAAAAACAAATAATTAACTTTATTTTTACTTTATTAATTCGATGAATGGTAGGAATTTAATATTTTACTATTTACCGAAGTTAAAAGAATGTCTTTTTAATTGTGAGTAGAAAAAGTTAAAACAGATAAATGGACATATATGAATGCATGTTTGATTTTATTAAAAATGCATAATGTATTTTCCTGGTTATGGATCAAGATTGAGAAGTAATGTTAGAGAAAGTTTATTTCAGCTAGTTGGATAGTTATGGGCAAAGTAGTTATCTATCTAAACTCTTCTATTAAAAATAAAAACTTTCAAGAGAAGGCTTAGAGAGTATTGTGTGAATCTGAGGCAAGAGGAGGAAATAGATAGAGAAATCAGATTCTTGAGCTAGTTGGCCAGTGGAGTCTTTCTTAGGCTTTAAAGCTAAGACTTACAATTTGGGGCTAAGTCTAGTTAATGGCCTAATAAAGTGTTAGGTGTGCAACAAGCTCGGGGGAGGTGCACTGGAAAAGTATGGACTAAAGGTTGGGAGGAGCATTGTTTTACATATAAGTATTTCTACTAACTATGAATGTGTTGTATGTGATTATGAATGTGAAGATTTATTATTTGGAATGATGCTTGATCTAGGAAATTTTATTAATCTCACAGGGGAAGTAGCATGTAAGGGAGGGTATAAAAGGTGTAATGGAAATGAAGAAAATTGTGTGATAATAGCTTCACGGTTATGTGACAAATTACATTTATGTTAGGGCCATAGTTATGTTGCATGAGTTTCTGGAACGTGGGAACATTGGGAACTTGGGTAGGGGTGATTACATTTATGTTAGGGTTATAGTTATGTTGTATGAGTTTCTTGAACATGGGAATGTTGGGAACTTGGGTAGGGGTGTCGGGAATGGTTAGAGGTTTTCCCAAAATTTACATGAAAATGTTAATCATGATCCATAATATTATATAATAAAAATAAAAAATATAGTTTAAATTCTATAATTTATATAATAATCAAAATTAATACGGAATCAAAACATTTAAATATTAAAATCAATTTAAATATATAAATAATAAATATATAACCTACCTTATATAAATATAATCTTTGGTTGTCTTTCTTGCTGAGCCTTTCCATCTCATATATATAAAATATTAAAATGTCAAGTTCATTATGACACATGACGAGTCTTTTAAACAATCTCGCTTAACAATACAAAGGAACAATTTTACATATGTTTATCTAGTTATTCTTAAGAGAAAATGCAAAGCAACTCTAATGTTTTCTTAAGAGAAAATGTAAAGAAACTCTAATGTTTAACCATTAACTACCACATTTAATATGCGCACATAATCTTTTGTGATATATATATACATAAACAACAAAAGAAATACTCATGAGCATGACATCCCACATATCGCCTTTACATCAAGGTGCCACACACTTCCTTAACCCATCAAGAGATTGCTCCAATTTCTCAATTAAGGATATCGGTGTAAAGGATGTCTTTGGCCTTTCTTCCTTCGAGGGTTTCAACTTAGACTCAAGTTTTGTGGGCAGAACCCGAAGGAACACCAGAACTCCAAAAGAACATTCTTCAAAGCTCTTGAACATTCCCAAGCTCCCATTGGAGCTCTCGCTGAAATGGGAACATTTCTATATAGTCCCAAAGCTCTTGAGAACGCTGGAACCATTGGAATAGGTTTCCTAACTCTTGGTAGTGGTTCCTGTGTAACAGAGGGTTATAGTAAACCAAAGGAGGAGCGAGAACATGAATTGGAAATAAATTAAATTAAGTCACTTGGATACATAGTTCAGTGTTGTAATCATTAGACCATGGAAGGGAAGGTTAGTCCTCGGTCCTAGCCAGGAAATGGAAGACCTAGCGATAGTTCCTAAACTGTCGAGGACAAGAGAGTACAAATCTATGAATGTAGTATCATATACTAAATTCAAAAGAAAAGGAGTACCAATGTTCATTCACAAAAGAAAGTATATGATTATTAAATATAAATAGTCATCCTTGCGTTCATATAAAAAGAATGCAAGTTTAAGTGTCTCAACAAAAAACAATAAACCAGAGGGGAACAATACCAGTAAATTTCTTTCAAGAATAGGCAAAAAGGAAAACAAGACCAACAAAAATGTTCTACCAAGTTTTTACAAGAAACTATATCACCATTCTCATAAAATAAACTCATGTATAAATTCCCATATACACATTATTGACAAAACTAAGAGTAATCTTCATAACTTAAATAATATATGTCTTAGCACAGTTCCTCCTCCTAGATGGGGGTTGAATGGATAACGAAGTGAGCAACATAAAGCAACTGAGAGGGTGTGCTCTTAGGGGAGATGGGTTCAACAAAATTTATATAACATAAATTTTGAGAAACGCAAAAATTTCCCTATAGATTTTTCTTTAGTGGAAAACGAAAAATCATAGATTTACAAACTTCTTCCAATCTAGATTCTGAGAGAGATGAATTCACACCTAAAACCATGTAGCGAAAACACATAAGAATCTGTCAAAATGTAATTAAAAAAATTACCTTGCACAACCGAGACCCTGACATATGTGTATCATACAATGAGAGCAGAGTGAGTAAAATTAGATTAAATTTTTGTGTTCTCTCTAAAAAAATAAGAACCTTTTGTGCTATACAACAATGCCCCCAGTTTAATTTTTTCTTAATATTATTCTAAGATGCTAGATAGGAAATTGGGTCACTTTAATTTTTAAAAAGAAATAAAAACTTTACATAGAAATAAATTTCTTTGTTTCTTGCTTTTTAAATAAAAAGTGCCTCAAAAAACATTCTAAAAAAACAAACATCGCAAATCGCATTCGCTTAAGGCTAAGGTATAGTCAAACCAAATATCCACGTTGCAATGAAAAAGTCTCAATCGTAGAGCTTCTTAAAACAATCCATTGACAAACATGTGATATGATAAAACTATCGCATATCGCATATTGTAGATTCCAAAGAATATGTTTTCAGGGTCCATTGAAACATTGCGATGCAATATGATTCTCGCATTCCACATACCTCGGAAACCAAAGGATGCTAGCCCTGAAAACTTGTGATGCGATATACATCGATTACATATCGCAATCCCAGTGGAAACAAGTGATACTTATCTCATGGGCACGCTATGCGATGTTAAAATATAATAAAGTGGTCCAATATTAATTAAGGGAAAACATGATTCGGGCGAGTTAAATGAGGAATTTCCCAACTCTATATGCGAGGTCATCACTTATCACAATCAAGGAAATTCAAAATACTCTTGGAACATGGCATTTATAACTCACGACTTGTGATATGCGATCACTCCTTAAATATTAAAATAATATATTGAAATTTCTCATCACAAAATCGGAAAGTTTATGGCACACATTCTAATAAGACCTTTGGAAATCTGTGATGTGATCTATTGATTGAGCATTAAAGTTTCACGTTGTTGGTTATGGCAAAACATTAAAAAGTAGTTATGACTACGGTCCTTCAAGATTTTATCCTTTGTGTTAATATCAAGTTATAATACGAAATATTTTGCATCAAATGCTCCTACTCTAATTTTTGTTTGTACTTCTTTCAACACTATCTTTACAAGAATTAGCTTCTCTGAAAGTTTTAGCCTATCACTATCCTCTGTTTCAGTTTTGCAATTTGAGTCTGGAAGTATGTAGGCAACCAAATTGTCAAAGAAATCTCAAAAGGCGAAAGTTCACCCTACAATGGTGGAAGGATTGGAAAAGATTGTGTTGATATCAGATACTACATGTCAATATTGTGGGAGAATTTCATGGGAAGGCATATATGATATGTTAGAAATGTAAAATACAAAGGTAACATAAGGACATGCAACACCTGATGGACCTATAGAGTTAGAAAACAAACTTGGTGATTTAGCCCACACTTTTCTTCATTGAATAACAGCTTGCCCAAAGGTTTTGCCATATAATGACATGGTAAAATGGGTAATTGAAACCATCAATATAACGGACAGGATGCTCTTAACGACTGACAAAAGAATGTTTGGACCTTCAAGCCTGGATACTTTAAGAAAATGTATCATTTGCCAGAGCCTCAGAAGTACTACAATAAATCACTCCTTGAATCTTTCTTGAAAGAAAATCAAATAGAGTTGGATCCCATCAAATAATGGAGGAACTTCCCCAACAAACACAAGCACGAATCATCCCGTATGTATTCTATGGACGCCCTAGCGTCTCCATATCGTTATGATGCCATAATGATGTGTAGACTGTTTGGAAGCACTAATACTGCTAAGCCTTTCATTGAAATGGCTCCATTAATAGAAGCAACATTGAAACCTTTTGTGATGGATTGGGCTAATATCCTATCAGATAAACTGGCCATCCAAATTCTTGATTATAGGAAAAATAGGTATGTTTTCACCCCAGTTGTTCCCCCATTTTATATCAGTGCCTAAATAATGGATACCATTTATTTCAATTCTGATTTTCCCATAATGGGATGGAAGTGGACTATCCAGGATCCAATCCTTACACATTTTTACCATAAATACCTATGGAAGACCCAATATAAAAATCATTTCTACAAAATTTGTCATGGCTTCATCCTACCCATTCATAAGGCCATTTTTAATAGACCAGCTCCTCGGCTATCTGAGGAGGTTAGTATTGATTTAACTCCAATTTATAGTTTGCTTGGGGAAGAAATATTCTGATACATTAGGGTTTTTAGTAGCATTACTAACCCACATGTCCTTCTACTTTATGTATAAAAAAAAACTATTGGCTAGGGAAATAGCTTATTACATAGTTGAGAAAGGGATTACGAAAAATTTCAAAGATGCCAAGAAACAGTTATGGCCTGCCTTTCCTGTTCACTGTGGCATCTATTCATTGCATGACTATAAACATGCCCAACATGAAGCCGAGAAAACAAAGGGTTTGAACCTAGTTGTTATTCCCAAAAGACAGTATGACCCGAATAAAGTTTCTTTTAATTTTACTACTAAGGTAAAGATTAAATTTTTTTTCATGAGGATAATGAATTCCATGACTTATTTACATCAGTAGAGACATTCACACAAGTGAGTCACCTTGAAAAAATCAATCTAGAATGAGCAAAAATAGACCAATTCATCCAATACAAGACACAAAGGCTTCATACAATACCATTGGACTTATTGAATATTAAACCAGTCATCCAACAAACAGAGCAAATCACATAGAAGGATATAGAGAAACGTTTTGGTGCAGCTGAGACAAGTGACAAGGAAAGTGAAGAGTTAGGCATAGATGTCCACATTGATTTGATGTTGATCAAAGAATGGGAATAGTTTGATCAACACATCAAAGATCAAAGTGATGCCCAAAATGTTATCACACCATAATCTCCCTTAAGACAACAACCCATGATTCATGATCCTGTGATTGAAAAGCCATCCAGTATGGACTCAGCTCTAAAGAAAATCGAGATAATCCCTAACTATCCTTCACCATATATTACACTAAGCATAGACAATATTCCACCTTTGGATGTGTTTTATAGCCCTAATCATAGAGCTGTAGTCAAAAGGAAAAGGAAAAAGAGAAGGATAGACTAAGCATCAGCAACAATTCCTAAGGATGAATCCATGAATGTCATCTGGAAAGAATAAGAAGTCAATCCTAAGCACTTGACCAAATTATCTTCGTTTGCAGGAGCGTATACAACTACCGTGATAGATAAAGTAACCAAAGTTAATCAATTGGTCAAGGAAAAAGATCAGAAGATTAAACAACTTGAAGAACAGTTAAGGGTGGAAAAATAGACGATTGATCAGCAGGTTATTGAAAGACAACAATAGCTATCTCAAGAGTTCGAATAGCTAAGACTGGCACGTCATGAAGAGATGAAATCTAAGGGTGAGCAAATAAAGCAGCTACAACTCTCAGTCAAGAAATTCAAGGATAATCCCAAAGTTGAAGTGTTTACAAAGTAAGCCTTACAAATAAATAATTTTTTATCTCAACAACCAACCCAACTCTGCCAAAAGGTATCTCTCATTTATCCACTATGTATCAAGACCAACGCACTAATAGACCAAGCAGTCAATTCCAGGCTAGAATTCGAGGATGCGGATGACAAAATCACAGGTAAAATCTCTTGGCAAAACACAAAAAAGAGAAGGGCTGCTAAATTGCCAATAATTGAAGAATCTCATGAGATATTATTTTCAAAATGGGAGACACAAGTAATCAATGTAGAAAGAGCTACCTCAAGGGTTAGGCAGTGATGAATAATATCATTGGGTTGATAAATGATAACTTACACAGTGCCAATTTATTTTTTGAGTGTTCCTCAGAAAATGTTCCAAAAGCAAAAGTATTGGAAAAACAATGGAAGTAAGATTTGAATACCAGGGAGGAGCAATTGAAAAAATTAAAAATCCTCAATTGGGATACACATTGGTTCTATTTAGTCAAACCACATAGCCAACAAATGACAATAAAATTTCTTGCTGATGCAACAGATCACATGATTCCAAAACTCTCAGATGCAATATACATAGGTCAGTTGCATGCTAGGATGAGTCATCCACCATAGATCCAAACTATGCTTGAGATTTTTTAGTTAAAGCCGCAGGAGGAATAATAGATGCAATACATCTTTTCAAAAGTTATCGCAATTCTATTTTTAACATGAAATCCAATTTTTTGGGAATGGTTGTTCCAACCACCCGAAGCACTTTTTACGAACTATTTCTTTTAATTTTTTCTATAAAGACCTTTTCATGTCATTTTAGAAAGGGTCCTAAAATTGTATTAAATTAGATTGAAGAAGATATCATTTCTACACTTCTTAGTTTACTTTTGTAGAAGACAAGGATCAAGGTTCACACTTGTTTTAAAGGGAATTCAAGAGCACTTGCATTTCTATATCTTTTTGAAGTTTTCAAAACAAGAAAAGTGAACCGGACTATTAATTCTGTAAGAGGATTAAAATACATATGGTACTTTTTATCAATGTCCTTTGTTTCATGTTATGCAATTAAACAGTCTTTCGATTCGATATTGTTTTTATATACGAATGTTTGTCCAATTCTACATTATATCACTTTTGAATAAGCTGGAATTGATATTCTACACATATACCGACAATTGATGTTATTATGATATGTGATATGTTCTATATCACTTTGTTTAAAGTGATCATCATTCATTCTTAAATTTCTGTAGCCAAGTGATTGATCTTAATTAGCAAATGATTACAAGAAATTATTATAAATCACATTGATATTGATTTACTCAGGTTATATGTAGATCTATATGTATACTTTCATAAGTTTACTGTCCCAAATCATCTAACATTTTGTTATATATATTAGACACCAATTCATCAAAACACATTCTATTGGGAAACTGGTCCCATACTATCCAGTCAAAGCCACCATACCAAACGGGAAAGGAACTGCATTAAGGGTAGGACCGGGTGGTTATCCCAAATGTTGGTGTAACGATTTTTCAACCATCAACAGAATCCATATGTGAATGCCACTGACCTAGCACATTGCATGGGAGGAACCCTACGGAAGAAACCCCTCTTGTAATATGAAACCATCGAGGTGGGTTATTACAACCAATACCTTCGACAGAGGAAATGGAAAGAAAATCCCAAACTCCATGCAATGTAATACCTATACAGTGATCACAAAACAAATAGAAAACCCATGGCTAGTCTACAGGAAACTTATTTGAATACCTACACCGAGAATATGATGTATGAAAAGGAAACCAATGAGTGTTGCAACATAATTCGCCACAGTAAGCAACCAGTAAACACTAAAGGAGACTTATTGGTTACCTATGTAGCTGGAGCACTGCCATAACTAGGATAGAGTATCAAGAAGAGAGACAAGGGATTTCGAGTTGAGTAAAAACTTTCGAGCCTTATTGAACCAGAAAAACCTCATCGGAGGCAAGAGACGAAACCACCACAGCTCAGCAAGCAAATGGAACTTGTCTGTGGGGAAGGAGAGGGTTAGTTTCTCTCTAACAACCACAAACAAACTACACCATCCCATGCGCTAGATTCAGAGAATCATTAATGAACATATGGAAAACAAGGGAAAGCTACCAAGTGGACAGTCAGATGTTGCATCTAGAGGATTATAGACATGTAATAACTCTGATGGAAAAAGGACAACACAGGAAATATGCTACACATGATAATGAACATGTATATTAAATAATTTGATAAGATTTTTGTCCTAATTTGGATTAAAGTTATGAATGATTAACACCTTCAAATAACTTGATATAATCAAGTAAAGAAGAGTAAAAGGCCATTAAATTTCAGTAGCGATATAATACAACTGTAGGAAATTATATAACAAGATCAAATGACACAATTGTAATCATAATGAAAATGTTGAATTAAGTCCTTTCTCGTTTGATGTATTTTCTTAAAATTATGGCTATTATCATACACTGAAAAGTGAAATATACATATATGTACATCTATAAGAGTGTGAGGAACA
Source organism: Pinus tabuliformis (assembly GCA_031772625.1). Lineage (NCBI taxonomy): Eukaryota > Viridiplantae > Streptophyta > Pinopsida > Pinales > Pinaceae > Pinus > Pinus tabuliformis. Next base: position 1,578,509,928 of record CM062817.1, read on the forward strand.
CACGGCAATGAACAAATACAAAACATTCCGTTGTCTTAACATTTATTAAGGAATGGATGGTGGGTTCAAGTAAGAAATTTATTAGAAATGAATAGATATCTTAGTAAGATATGGCACCAAGTTTTAACCAAATTTAAAACTGAGAAAGGATAATGTTGATGGCACATTAGCATAAGTAGTATTTATGCATGTTGACATGGAAACAAGAATGTGCCACTACTTAATGCTATTTCCATATAAATAACTCAATTACGACTCCGATGGATACAAATGGAGTTTGGTTAAATTATTAACTAGAACTATTGCTTAAAAATACCATGACAAGATAACCACACCAAGGTAATGTATTGAGAAATATTGTTGCAAGACTTGCTGATTTTAAGAATAATATATTATTTCACGTAGTGCTATTAAGTCACCGTAGTGATTCTATTAGCACTACTATGTGCTTTTCAAAAAAAATAAGAACAAAAATAAAGGAGGGAACTTATTAAAAAAAACTAATTGAATTAGATTACTTTGATTAAGACTTCTACGTGAAATGGTAAGCAGTAAGTGGATAGATAATATCGATGAAATTGTGTCCCTTAAGCAGAATAAAAAAAGGCTTCATAAAAATGAATATTGCAAACACATTGAGTTAAGAACAATTATTTGCAAAAAAAATAAATATATCCCTGGGTATACATAGAAGAAAATTGTGTAGAACAATTATGCATCACTTGCAAGCGACAGGGAAAAAAGCAAAAAACTAAATGTAGGCTTCATGGTGGACTTGGTATTGTGTCAAGCTCCAAATAATTCAATTACTAGATAAAAAGGGTGTAATCCTAGATGAAGTTAATTAAGCTACTTGTAGAGGTAGACATCCTTATATTAAAGGAAAATAATAGAAGCCATCCTAACCATTACTTGTGTCAAACTAATATGCATAAATATTTCAATGAAGATAAAGGCGTAGTAGTGCTAATTAGCACAATTTCTCATCAAAGACAAGAATGATTGAATTCCAAGCATATTATTATTGATTCGCAAGTAGCACAAACAAGGTTGATACCTTTGTGGACTCAAATTTGTAGTAGAACTATTTGGAGTAGTATTGTTGATTGGTGCAATAATTGAGTAAATAAAAGAATTTACAATGATGTGGTTATAATGATGGTAGTAACTTATAATGAGTGTAGGTTATTAACTCTTGCCAGATTGTGATGTGTGCTAATGATCTTTGATGGGTATATAAATAGGAACTAATAATGCAGTAATCAAGATCGAAACAATATATGTATATATGATCTCAAATAAGATTTGATGAGAAAGTAATGACCATAAGGGTGGTAAATGTAAGACAAACTAGAAAGGATGACCATAATGAAACCTCCGCGTGTTCTTATTTGCAGAAAATGATGCCATAGAACAAGTAGTTACTATGTGCAGTACGACGGAGGTACTTCAATCGAGAAAGATTACATGTAAGGATTGGAATAAAGATTTTGAATGTGTAGGAAAATTCTAGTCTGTGTTAAGTACTAGGAAACACTAAGGACGATGTCTCACTAAACAGGGGGAATATTTAACACCCCCAGTGAAAGGAAAATATCTATACTACTTTACTTTAGTAATTCTATGAACGGTAGGAAATTTAATATTTTACTATTTACCAAAGTTAAAATGATGTGGTTTTAATTGTGGTATGAGAAGGCTAAAACATATAAATGGACATATATGAATGTACGTTTGATTTTATTACAAATTCATAATGTCCTTTCCTTGTTATGAACAAGGGTTGGGAAGCAATGTTAGAGAAAGCTTACTCTAGGTAGCTGGAAAGTTATGGGCAAGGTAGTTACTTACCCAAACTCCTCCATTGGAAATAAAAACTTCCAAGAGAAGGACACGAGGGTATTGTGTGAACCTGAGGCAAGAGGAGGAAATGGATATAGAAATCAGACTGTTGAGTTTGTTGGCCAGTGGAGCCTATCTGAGGATTTAAAGCTCAAATTTATAGTTTGAGGTTATCTCTGTTTAGGATTAGATATCCTAAATAAAAGTTTGATAAACTATTGAGTAAGCTACCTTGGTGTGAAGCAATCTCGGGGGGAGGTTCAAGGGAAAGACTCGCCTCAAGGCTGGGAAGAGCATTATTTTCCCAACAGTTGCAGTCATATAGAATTTGGTACAAAAAGAGATAACTATTACTCCTAACCCTGTGTTGTATGTGATTATGAATGTGGAGATTAATTATTTGAAATGATTCTTGATGGAATAAAAATGAGATCTAGAAACTTTATTAATCTCATATAGGACAGTAACCTCTGAGGGAGGGTATAAAATGTGTACTCAAAAGGAACAAATTTGTGTGATAATAGCTTCACTATAGAAAGAAGGTTGTGATGTGACAAATTACATTTAGTTCAGGGTTATAGTAAACCAATCGAGGAACCAGAACATGAATTGGAAATTAATTAAATTAAGTCACTTGGATACACAATTCAATGTCAAAATTGTTGACCATGGAAGGGAAGGTTAGTCCTCGCTCTTAACTAGGTAATGGGATACCTAGTGGTAATCCCTAAACTATCCATGGCAAGAGAGTAAAAATTTGGGAATGTAGTATTATGTTGTAAAATAAAAAGGAATGGAGTACATGTGTTCATTCAAAAATTCAAATGCCTCTTTAATTTCTAAATATTTATCATATAATTCCTTAAGAAAATCAAAACCCAAAACTTGAATTTGACTTTCCTGAACTAAGATACTTTTTCTGCTTAAGGGAACTGCTACCATGTTTGATCGGCCATTTATACATTTCAATACAAAATTAAAACTTTGAAGATATTCTACCCATTTTGCATGCTTCTAACTAAGATTTGGCTATTTCATAATGTACTGCAATGCATGATTATCCGAATAAAGTATAAACTCCTTAGACATCATGTAACGTCTCCATTTTTTCAATGACTGTACAACTTCATAAAATTCCTTATCACAAGAAGAATATTTCTTCTTTGATTCATTTAATTTTTCACTAAAATAAGCTATAGTTCTATCCTCCTAACTTAAAATAGCTCCAATAGCTTCTCCACTAGCATCACATTTCCTTTGAAAAGTTTTATTAAAATGAGGAAAAATTAAAATAGGTTTTTCAATGATCTTTCTTTTCAACAACTGGAAGTTCTTTTCTGCTTCAACAGTCAATTTTAGTGGTTGTTTATCCTTCTTTATAGTGTCAATAATAGAAGCATTGACCTTACTAAAATTCCTTATGAATTTTCTATAGAAACCAGCAAGACCATGAAAAATTCTAACCTCAAAAACAATTTTTGATGAAGGCCACTCTATGATTGCCTTTATCTTCTTTGTATCCATCTTTAATCCATCAACAGAAACAACAAATCCCAAATATACCAACTCTTCCTTCATGAATTAACATTTCTTTAAATTTAGCAATAACTTTTCTTGTTGTAGCTTCTATAAGACAAAATTCAGATGCCTCATATGTTCCTCTTTAGATCTGTTGTAAACTAATATATCATCCAAATATACTATTACAAATTTACCAATAAATTCTTTCATCACTTCCTTCATAACCCAAAAGGCATTACCATCCATTCATATAGTGCTTCATTTGTTTTGAAAGCAGTTTTCCATTCACCTCCTTCTCTAACCCTTATTTAATAATAACCACTTTTTAAATCCATCTTTGTAAAATATCGTGCTCCACTTAAACAATCCATCAAATCTTTGAATTTAGGTAAAGGAAATCTGTACGTGATTGTTATTTTGTTGATTTCTTTTGAATCATTGCACATTCTCTAGCTTCCATATTTCTTTGGACTCAACACTGTTGGCACTAAACAAGGACTCAAACTCTCTCTTAATCGGTCCTTTATCTAACAGTCCCTGAACCTATTTCCTGATTTATTCATTTTCTATGGAAGTCATCTTGTAAGCTGCTTTATTTGGCAGATTTGTCCCTTGAATCAAGTCTATATGATGACTGATTTTTCTAATGGGTGGTAACTCATCAGGAAAATCATATACAATGATATCACAATAATTCTCTAGCATCTCTTGAATTTCAATTAGAAAATAAAAAAATTTAGTGGAAATAATTATTACCTTGGCTTTGCAAATCAATGCAAAATTTACCTCATCCTCGTCAATCTACTGCAAGTATTCCTTTCCACTCAGCAATAGAGTCTTTGGATCATATTTTCTTGATGCATCCTCTTCTTCCATAGGAAGCAATGTATGATTAATACCATCTTTACCAAATTTGTATGTGTTCTTTTTCTCGTCATGCATAGCTCCTTTGTCATACTGCCAAGGTATTCCCAACAATATGTGACACACATCCATAGGCATCACATCACACTGGATTTTGTCTTTGTATCTACCCAACTGCAACTCCATTTCACACTGTTCACTTACTAACAACTGATTTCAATTTTGAAGGCATGACATATTTTAAGGTGTTGTATGCTTCTTTGTCTTTAATTTCAACTTCTCTACCACTTATGTAGAGACCAAATTATCAGTGTTGCCACTATCAATTATCATTTGACAAAATTTTCCTTGAACCTTCCACACAGTCCTAAACAAACTCTTTCTCTGTGCTAGTTCAACAACTTCCTTTGTTGGCTTTAACAAAACTTTGTTAACTACCAAAGATTCCCCTTTCTCTGGTACATTTTCTTCTTATGGCACCTTTGCTGCTTCTTCTATAGTCTGAGCAACAATTACATTTCTCTAATTTGTTCCTTCATTTTCTGGTCACTCATAGGTTCTGTGTCCCAGCTTGTTACATCTGTAACATCTGATTTCTCTTCCTCTTCCTTTGGCTCCTCTTCCTCTGAAAAACTCCTTCTGCCACTTGCATCACCTTCTGTGGATGTATGCCGACTTGAGATGCTGCTAGCTCCATCTCTAGGTGTTGTAGATCTTCCTCTACCACCTTGACTTCCACTTCCTTGGAAAGTACCTCTACTTCTTGTACATTTCTTCCCCATGAGTTTTTCTTCAACCTTCAATACCATCTGATAAGCCTCTACTATTTTAGGAAAAAACACAGTTATCTCATGTTGGATCTCCATTCCGAGACAATTTCTGTATCTTGCAACCTTCTCATCTGTATCTTGAATTTGTCTAGATCTTATGCTTACTTTTTAAATTTCCTCTGTGTATTCTTTCACTCTCAAAGACCTCTATCTAAAATTTTGCATCTATCTATATAATGAAAGTTGATAATCACTTGGAAAAATCATACCTCTCAACTTTGCCACCATCCTGTTCCGATTTTTAATTGGCTGCTTACCAGGTCTCCTTCTTTTTGCCTGCACTCCATCCCACCAAAGTGTTGCACGTCCTTTCAATTTTGTGACAACAAATTTCACTCTCTTTCCTTCTTCCATTTCTTCATAATCAAAGAATTTATCCATGTCATTAATCGAGTCTATCAGCTCCTCAAGATTTACATCTCCTGTATAAATTGAACCCTCAAGTCTGAGTTTAGATTGGGATCCCAACACCGATTTAAAGAATCTCATTTCATGAGTAAATTCTGCAGGTTCCTCTTCTTCTACAACTTCAACTTTAGGCTCACTGACATCTCCATCTCTTTCATTTTTGATTTCCACTACTTATAGTCTAGTTTGCATCTGTTGCATAGCTTCCAACACTTCATCATTTGCAACTGGTCTTCCTCTTCTTCGACCACCACCACGTCTTCCTCCAACTCTAAAAGCCATGTTGGATTCATTTTTCTGATATCTGAGATCTTGTTCAGTGCCAATAGGTTTCTCTGATACCACTAATGGTGGGCTGGTTCTAGGTGTTAAGGATAATCGTTCAAAACCAAAAATGATTTCTTCAAGTTCAGGTGGAACTTCTTCTCGGGTTTCCTTTGAAATATCAGTCATCGACCTCCAAATTTAACTATTCTTCTACTTTGGCAGAACTATTAAATTTACCCGTTATTTGGAAAACCTCCACATTTTCCACAGAATCAAAAGGAAATAAAACTTTGGTTCATATCCTTATCGTGTCTAAAATTCCACAAACCTTTAGCGTGTTAAATCTCTGTCATCGATCTAATTCTTCAATCTGATGGTTATCGCTTGATCCACTCATCAACTAGTCTCAATGATCTCCACTATTGATGAATTCCACTTGATCCAACAGTTGTCACATAATCTCATGTGGAATAATGCGTGATGTATAACAAGCCGAGAGCACATGAGAAAAGTTATTTTCTAGTGCTACATGTCAGCCGCTAAGGCTAATTGCATGAATTTTCAAAATACCACTTACCACCTTGAGACCGCGCAAGGTACATCTTATGCGTATGAAGACCGCTTTTCTATTCTGACTAACGCATGCGCTTGTTGGCATGTGATGACTGTTACATCTATTAGATCTGTCGATCAAACAACTCAGGTCTTCTCCTGGGTTTTTCATGAATTTATCAGGTTTTCCGCATTCCGCCAAGATTTAGCACCTCCGCCAGGGTCAATCCTCACCTATTAGATTAAGTAGATCGCTAACTAAACTCTGTGGTTTCGAAATACATTCGATTTATCTCAATGCACAATGAGTAAAGACTTAGATGTGACAACATAGAATTATATAGAAACTAGTTCTAAGGAGTCTAGATTGGAAATCAATATTATTCAGAAATATTTCAAAGGAAATTTAAAACCTCTAGGATTGGCCATGCATGCACAGAATACACAGAGACACAGAGGGATTTCAAATTTTACAGTCCAATCCTGCACAACCAAATCCCATTACACTAATTCAAAACTTACAAAAATACTTGTACATACAACAACCAGATCCTAAATCAATCGATCAAAACTGCCTCATCCTATCTAATCTACATGCTATTCTCCTCGAGAATCTCAACTAAGCCTATCTACTTGAACTAATTACAAGATAATCCAAATCCTTGAATTCTAGCTCAAATCCTATCTAAAAAGCTTCGTAAAGTGACAGGTCAAGGATCCCACTCCTTTGCTTCTAAATATTTTTTGTATTTTTGGATTAAAATTTGAAGTCTTTTGTCTTCAAGCCTCATGTTCCTGCCTCACAAACCCACAAATAGCATTATCCTTTGTGACAGTGATCAAGAAACAAAAATTTATGCATATAGTTAAATATTCATATAGGAAACTTACCTGCCAAGGCTGCGCTGCGGGACGAATCCACAATAGGAATAGCGCATCAAGGTCGCTCTCTGGACGCAAAGGAATCACATAGGAAGGCCTGCAAAGGTTTCATGGGATAATCCAGAAAGCCATAGGCCAAACACTAATCACAATAGGACAATTAAACAAAGGACCTTACCCAAGGCTTAACCGAAGCTGCTAAATAAGGGATCTGCCATCAGATGAGATTGAGCATGCATAGTCGTTGATGGAGAGAGGATACTGAGAAAGTGTAGACAACTGGTGAGCGGACAACTGAAGTTCCGAGGTATTCTATTGCCAATGCTCGGGAGTGCATTAGAGTTAAGTAGTGTTAAATAAATTTCTTCAATGATAAATGACAACCATACGGTGTACATAAACATTTAAATGCTAAGTAATGTGACATGCCATGTATTTGAACATAGTAAACCATAAATATTATAAGAATTTCTGATTGATCCTTAAAATCTATGGTGTCCATAGTTTATATGCTGTGTGTTTAATTATTGTTTATATACATGAATTATTATAGTTTATATGCGGTAGGAATTTTCTACATAAAACTTTTTATGTAGACACATGACAATCACCAACATCTAATAATTATAAAATATACCTCACACAACCTTGCTTCAACATTAATCAAGCTAAAAAAATATCCTTTGCATGCATCTCTCAACTGGGTGGTGTACACTGCCCTTCATTTAGTGTGGTGACTCTTACGTGAAAATAGTGGTCTGTGTCCCACCTTATGGGCATCTTTAATGGGGGATCTATGATTTTTATTTATGTCAATAAAATTTAAATAGCTTCATAATCTAATGGAAATTATTTAAACCTAAGAAAAATATTTAACTTATTTTGATAGGCCACCTTATTTTCAAGCAAATAGGATTGTCTATTTTACAATAGGCATTTTAGATTTTTCATTTAATTATGAATAACTATTAGGTGAATAGTGAGAATATAACCACTAAAAATTACTATAGAATGTTTATAGTAGTAGTAACTTATCAAAGATTGAGCTTAATGAAAATAGCTATGTTTGTTTTTTTTTTCTTTTAAATAAATTTATTAATACTATATAGCCTAAAATAAAGCTTAATAAAAATAGCTATATCTTTTTTTAACTAAATTCATTAATTCTACAACCATATAAAGTAAATGGTTGGTAGAGACATCATAAGCATCAATTCATAATAAGAATCAAGACAGGTCATTATAGATCTCAAGTTTCTAAAATTAAAAATTCATAAAAATGGCTAAATTATAATTTTACTATTATTATTAAAAGAATTACTACATAAATTTAACATATATACATATTAAAAAAATAGAGTAGGATTTTGACTATGGTGATTTATCTCACAGTACCATAGATATTCTTAATGTCTAAATAAACTGTCTTGCAATCCAATGAGCCAATATCAAAGCTTATTAGTACCACATTCCCAAATAACCATAACTCCTCACATGACATTATTCCCAAAAAACCCTCGTCAAGTGATAATTTGTTTCCTGAAAACATGTCTATTTTGGAATAGGGGAATAGTAGTTATGCATTTTTTTCTTTTTAATTAAATTGATCAATTTAAGATATGTTATATAAATTTATGTTTTTTAGCAAGTCTTCACATTGTAACAAATGTTTTTCTGGCATGTGGTATTAGCAAGTCTTCACATTGTAACAAAGCTTATCACCTTAAGAATCTCTATAATAAAGTGAGGGTAAATATGCATAGATGGGAATCTTCTTTCACACACACACACACACACACACTTTTTTGCATTCAAAATTGTATCATAAACAACAAGAAATCACATTCTCACTAGAGATTGTATTGCCAAATTCTAACACGAAATATCTCTCCCTCTCTATATATTAAACTCATATTAATTATTTTCATAATATTAAGCAAACTAAAGTTATAGTTTAATTAATTTTTATGATTTTTTTTTATTCTTGGCCATCTTTGGGTTTATCATCCATTTAATTTATATGGTTGTGGTAACACATCATTTTGACAATATATTAACTAGTGTAACCAAATGGTGATAGGCATCAATTTATGATAAACATTAAAACAATTAATTCATAAGAAATGTGACTTCATTCAAATTCAATATTCTTGAAATGAAGATTTATCTCCAATTTATCATAAAGATTGTTAACTCATAAATATGCTCTATTACAATACAATGCCAATACCATGGCTTATCAATATACATGCCAAAAAACCATAATTCATTTTACGTGATACTTGTTGATATCACATTTATTTAAATCAATCAATTCCAATAAAATTTTGGAAACTTTGTTGCAAATTAGACATGTCTAAGCCTGGAATTTGACATCCCACAGGATGTATTTCATATTTGAAGACGTATTTGACCGTTGCTCTAAATATTTATGGGTCAAATTTGACGTGCTTCATAAATCAGAAACTGTCATTTTGACATTTAATTTAGGATTTGTCCTATCAAAATTTATAATACCTGTCTTTAAGTTAAAAACACCAAAGTCAGACTAAGCCCAAGATCATAACGCAAATGCATACAACACCTCTAACTCTCATGGTGATGGAACCTGGCACACCTTCATAGATTTGAATAGTATAAAAAATTATCTGGCTATTGTCCCTTCATAGGTTTGAACCTTATGAAGGGAGATCTCCCCCTAGGCAACTAAGAATTTTAATAGATTTGAATCCTATAAAAAATTATTTGGCTATTGTCCTTTCATAGATTTGAACTTTATGAAGGGAGATCCCCCCTAGGAAAATATGAACAACTACATTTTAATCTAGGTGTTACATTCAAGGAAACGACCAACCACTCTAGGTCAAGATTGTAAATCCAACCATTAAACTGTAATCTAGTACGTGATTGAAAAATACTAAAATTATACATGCATTTTTTTGGTGTCTATAATAGTGAGAAGGGGTGGTGGGCTTATTTTTGTTCCTTAGGCTTCCCTCAATCGTTCCACACCATCCCTCTTGTTTGATTCTCCCATCTTCCAACATCGGTGAAGAAGTGCCATTGAGAAATAAAAGTAGTCGAGGAACAACTGGTGAGGTGAAGGGCAATTGCAGTGTTTAATTTGAAAACATCTTTGCGAGGCTTATCAAAAGTCACACCAAATCAGAAATAATGGTAGGGCTCCCTGCTCCAAAAAATTTGGGCTCAAGAAGGGTCGTGGACACCGGAAGAAAATAAGAAGCTCGTTACTTACATACTTTAGCAAAACTATGGAAGCTGGAGAGCTCTGTGGTAGAAATTTGGGTGCTGGAGAGCTCTACGGCAGAAATTTGGGCACTGAGATAAGAAAGAGCTGGAGGTTACATTGGGCTAACTATATATGACCAAATATCAAAGGGAAAAATTCAGTGTGTAGGAAGAGAAGAATATTATTCAACTTCATGCTTTACTAGGAAATAGGTGGTGTGCCATTGTTACTCACCTTCCCAAGCAAATAGACAAAAAAATAGCAACCAAAAGTTGAAAGCAAATGGTGGACCTTAAACTCATTCAATACAGTAGTCAGTGTCATGCTAGTTTCTTGAAAAGCAACAATAGTTATTGATTTGAGGCTCTTGCATTCTATACTATGTGTGGTGTTGTCTTGTAGAGTGATTGCATACAAATTGGAATCGATGTTTCTAACCGTTCTAGTGGTTCATGAACCATGAAAAATGGTTTGAAATGTCGATTCAAAAAATTTGTATGCGATAACTCGAGAAAACAACACCACAACCAAAAATAAGTCATTAAAAATAAATATTGGAGCTTTCTACTGAACTTTCCCTCATGGTTTACTTCAAAATCGACAATATTTACTTGTTTTCAAGTCCCAGGTAAGTTTCCTTCTTCAACCAGTTTCAATCTCATTCGGTTGTTGTTTGTTTGTTTATTTCTTAGTATTTGTTTTATGTGAAATAAATGTTGTGAAATTATACAAGCTTGTCAAAATGAATTTCTATGAGGTCCATTCTTTTACAGGAATAATATGTCATGTCACATTAAAAAATGTCTTAAATATTATAAAAATAGCTTGTGATTTATTCCATAATCAATTTCTCAATTACCATTTTGAAAAGCCCATGCTTATTTTGACTCTTTTTGATTTTTTGAGTGCCCTGGCTTATTTTGACTAATAACAACTTGTGATTTACTACATAATGAAGCACTCAATTACCATTTTGAAAAGCCCATGCTTATTTTTGACTATTTTTGTTTTTTTGAGTGCCCTAGCATATTTTGACAAATTTTGAATTTAGAGTTTTTTACTGATTATTCTAAAATCAACTTCATTTTTACCGTAGTGAATTTCTCTTTTAAAAAAATAATTAAATAGTTATCAAGCTAAACTTCTCTTACAATAAAAATAATTATTGAAGATGTTACAAACTCATACTTATTTAACATACCTATTTAAATTGTCAACCACTTCTAATATAATTGTATTTGTAGGATTCAACTCATACTAAGTACATGAATAGAATAAGTGATGGTATTGTCTAGGGAAATGTTTAATAGGAAGGATTTATTTGCGTAATTGGTTGTGCTGTATATTCCGACTATGATGTAGACAATAATGTGAATCTAATTTTTTAAAATTAGGAAACCGTAGGCTCACATTTAAGATATTATGAAAACAATTAGTTAACAATGTTCAAATGTAGATGATGAGTTGATTACCTCGTAGATAGATTGCAAAGTTTACCTCATAGATTGCAGAGTCTGCCTTAGTCTTGACATTTTTCAGCGTCATGGTTTTAGGAATAACGTGTTCCAAATATTTAGCTATCATTACTGGATTTATTATTCAAGTAGTTCAAGTAGTTCACAGTTGGTTGAAAGTGCACTTATATGGATTAAATTTGTCTCGGTATAAATAAATAATTCAGTAAATAAAATATGTAGTGAGTAAATAAAGATGTGTGTGCCCATCTGTAAATAAAATATTTGGTGAAAATAGGTTATTAAGAAATAGTTAAAGATGTAATTATATGTTTAATAAATTTGACATATGTAGTAGATCATTGCATTTAAATAAATTATAAAAAGGGATAGTAGTTAAATTCTTGATATTTAAAAAATTTAACTCTATCTCATTTACTTGCAGTTGAGAATCCTCACCATGTTAACTATATGGCTTTTTTTAGTTTCTTTCACATGTCAAAATTTATGTACGTAATCAAAATTATTAACTCCCAAAGGCTAAAAAGCTTTATAGAATCTTTAAAATATGGTTGTACACTAGGTGGAAACACATATGCTAACTTAGGAAGAAACAAGAAACTGTAAGAGGGAGATTAAAGGAAGTGGAGACATCGTGAAAAAAATATGCTGAGAAGAAACAACTTTCTCTTATGGGGAGATTAAGGAAGTTGAGATGAAGGAATAGTTGTAAGAGAATTTCTAGATAAGGGGAAGTTGACACTCACAAATTTAAATAGTATTTAAAATGAAAGGCATGAGAAATGCATTAATGTATAAAACACATTCACATTGAAGAGAGATTCATACATAAAAGAGAATAATAATTAAATTAAATAATTGGTGGAGACGATAGCCAACTACTTGCACACACTTACTATCGAGTCGATAGGCTTTTGTACCGTAGGTTATCTATAATTATAGAAATGGGCCACTCCAGCAATTTCGGAGCATAACAGACCTAACTGATTAGCGTTCATATTAAATTCAGGAGATTTAGGCTTTGTAATAAATCCTCATGAAGAATATATAATAATATTTAGTGTATATATCAACTGAGAGCATTATTTTAGTGAAAGGATTGGAGCTACGATTATGGCTGGAAAATTAAGAAGCCTGTTGGAGTGGCACTGGCCAATGGTGTTGAGCGAGAGGCGGTGATTATTCACTTTCGCCAGCCGAGGGTTATTGAGATAGATAGGGAAAGCTCACAGGCCGAGATGACAAAGAGAGATCAGTTACTAAGAAAGCAGTACTGGATCCCTCATCGAGTCTTTCAATTGTTACTGCAGATCCACCCACCAAACCTGCACCAAATGAAGTCTGCTCGTCACTTTCCTCAACTTTAGTTGATTCCTTGCACGGACCCAACAACAACATTAGCTGGAAAGAGGTAGAGACGCCAGGAGACCAGCCCGTCCCTCAGCCACCATGCCCAACCCCTACATCTGATGTATTTCAAGAGACGAGTTATACAGATAATCCGTTTGATGATCTGCTGAAAACTACAGATGATTTCTATACAGATAATCGCCTTGATTTCCTGTTTGATGATCTGCTGAAAACTACAGATGATTTCTATACAGATAATCGCCTTGATTTCCTGTTTGAAGATCAGCGTTCCTGCTGATTTCATAGTATTAGATAGTCTGCTGAAGCTTTGTAGAGCTTTGTAGATGGTCTTGTTTTGTTTTTGTACTGGTGCATATGCACGTTAGTGAGGTTTACTAATGGAACTATTTTTGGGTTGATATGTACTGATTCCATTGTTTAAATTTAACAGTTCATGTAAAATATTATCAGATTGGATGATGCATTTACGTTTATTTCGGAACAATGCTTAATGACGGTTGCGTATCGCTATTTACATATTCTAGGGTTTGGAATGTCCGCCTGTGGCTATCTTCATAGCGCCATTTTTTAATAAAAGCTGGCCGTGATATAAATTACAGATCTATCGTTTTTTTGGAAGGGCTAGGGTAATTAGGTTCTTCTTTGGTTGAGAGTAAAATATTTTGGTGTAATTTTTAATATAAAATTAATTAATATAATGTAACACCCTGGTGAAAAACAAATAATTAACTTTACTTTTGCTTTACCGATTCGATGAATGGTAGGAAATTTAATATTTTACTATTTACCGCAGTTAAAAGAACGTCTTTTTAATTCCGAGTAGAAAAGGTTAAAACAGATAATGGAAATATATGAATGCATGTTTGATTTTATTAAAAATGCATAATGCATTTTCCTTATATGAACCAAGATTGAGAAGTAATGTTAGAGAAAGCTTATCTCAGCTAGTTCGATAGTTATGGGCAAAGTAGTTACCTATACAAACTCTTCTATTAAGAATAAAAACTTCCAAAAGAAGGCCAAGGTGGTATTCTCTGAATTTGAGGCAAGAGGAGGAATCAGATAGAGAAATCAGACTCTTGAGCTAGTTGGCCACCGGAGTTTCTCTTAGGCTTTAAGGTTAAGACTTACACCTTGGGGCTAAGTCTAGTTAATAGCTTGATAAACTGCTAGGTGTACAGCAAGCTTGGGGGAGGTGCATTGGAAAAGTATGGTCTCAAGGTTGGGAGGAGCATTGTTTTACATATAAGTATTTCTGGTAACTATGTGTTTTATGTGATTATGAATGTGAAGATTTATTATTTGAAATGATGCTTGATCCAGGAAATTTTATTAATCTCATAGGCGAAGTAACATGTAAGGGAGGGTATAAAAGGTGTAGTCAAAAGGAAGAAAGCTGCGTGATAATAGCTTCCCGGCTATGTGACAAATTACATTTATGTTAGGGCCATACTTATGTTGCATGAGTTTTTGGAACGTGGGAAAATTGGGAACTTGGGTAGGGGTGATTACATTTATGTTAGGGTTATAGTTATGTTGCATGAGTTTATGGAACATTGGAATATTGGGAAGTTGGGTAGGGGTGTCGGGAATGGTTAGAGGTTTTCCCAAAATTTACATGAAAATGTTAATCATGATCCGTAATATTATATAATAAAAAAATAAAAGATATAGTTTAAATTCTATAATTTATATAATAATCAAAATTAATATTGAATCAAAACATTTAAATATTAAAATCAATTTAAATATATAAATAATAAATATATAATCTACCTTATATAAATATATTCTTTGGGTGTCTTTCTTGTTGAGCCTTTCCATCTCATATATATAAAATATTAAAATGTCAAGCTCATTATGACACATGACGAGTCTTTTAAACAATCTCGCTTAACAATACGAAGGAACAATTTTACATATGTTTATCTAGTTATTCTTAAGAGAAAATGCAAAGCAACTCTAATGTTTTCTTAAGAGAAAATGTAAAAAAACTCGAATGTTTAACCATTAACTACAACATTTAATATGCGCACATAATCTTTTGTGATATATATATATATATATATATATATATATATATATATATATATATATATATATATATATATATATATATATATATATATATATACATAAACAACAAAAGAAATAGTCATGAGCATGACATCCCACATATCGCCTTTACATCGAGGTGCCACACACTTCCTTAACCCATCAAGAGATTGCTCCAATTTCTCAATTAAGGATATCGGTGTAAAGGATGTCTTTGGCCTTTCTTCCTTCGAAGGTTTCAACTTAGGCTCATGTTTTGTGGGCAGAACCCAAGGGAACACCAGAACTCCAAAAGAACATTCTTCAAAGCTCCTGGAACATTCCCAGGCTCCCATTGGAGCTCTCGCTGAAATCAGAACATTTCTATACAGTCCCAAAGCTCTTGAGAGCGCTGGAACCATTGGAACAAGTTTCCTAACTCTCGGGAGTGGTTCCTGTGTAACAGAGGGTTATAGTAAACCAAAGAAGGAGCGAGAACATGAATTGGAAATAAATTAAATTAAGTCACTTGGATACATAGTTCAGTGTTATAATCATTAGACCATGGAAGGGAAGGTTAGTCCTCGGTCCTAGCCAGGAAATGGAAGACCTAGCGATAGTTCCTAAACTGTCCAGGACAAGAGAGTACAAATCTATGAATGTAGTATCATATACTAAAATCAAAAGAAAAGGAGTACCAGTGTTCATTCACAAAAGAAAGTATATGATTATTAAATATAAATAGTCATCCCTGCATTCATATAAAAAGAATGCAAGTTTAAGTGTCTCAACAAAAAACAATAAACCAGAGGGGAACAATAACCATAAATTTCTTTCAAGAATAGACAAAAAGGAAAACAAGACCAAAAAAAATGTTCTGCTAAGTTTTTACAAGAAACTATATCACCATTCTCATAAAATAAACTCATGCATAAATTCCCATATACACATTATTGACAAAACTAAGAGTAATCTTCATGACTTCAATAATATATGTCTTGGCACAGTTCCTCCTCCTACATGGGGTTTGAATGTATAACCAAGTGAGAAACACAAAGCAACTGAGAGGGTGTGCTCTTAGGGGAGATGGGTTCAACAAAATTTATATAACATAAATTTTGAGAAACCGAAAAATTTCCCTATAGAGTTTTATTTAGTGGAAAATGAAAAACCATAGATTTACAAACTTCTTCCAATCTAGATTCTTAGAGAGATGAATTCACACCTAAAACCATGGAGCGAGAACACATAAGAATCTGTCAAAAGGTAATTAAACAAATTACCCTGCACAACCGAGACCCTGACATATGTGTATCATACAATGAGAGCAGAGTGAGTAAACTTAGATTAAATTTGTGTGTTCTCTCTAAAAAAATAAGAACCTGTTGTGCTATACAACAATGCCCCCAGTTTAATTTTTTCTTAATATTATTCTAAGATGCTAGATAGGAAATAAGGTCACTTTAATTTTTAAAAAGAAATAAAAACTTTACATAGAAATAAATTTCTTTGTTTCTTGCTTTTTAAATAAAAAGTGCTTCAAAAAACATTCTAAAAAGACAAACATCGCAAATCGCATTCGCTTAAGGCTAAGGTACATTCAAACCAAATATCCACATTGCAATGCAAAAGTCTCAATCGTAGAGCTTCTTAAAACAATCCATTGACAAACATGTGATATGATTCTCGCATTCCACATAAACCTCGAAAACCAAAGGATGCTAGCCCTGAAAACTTGTGATGCGATATACATCGATCGCATATCGCAATCCCAGTGGAAACAAGTGATACTTATCTCAGGGACACGCTATGCGATGTTAAAATATAATAAAGTGGTCCAATATTAATAAAGGGAAAACATGATTCGGGCGAGTTAAATGAGGAATTTCCCAACTCTGTATGCCAAGTCATCACTTATCGCAATCGAGGAAATTCAAAAGACTCTTGGAACATGGCACTTATAACTCACGACTTGTGATATGTGATCACTCTTTAAATATTAAAATAATATATTGAAATTGCTCATCACAAAGTTGGAAAGTTTATGGCACACATTCTAATAAGACCTTTGGAAATCTGCGATGTGATCTATTGATTGAGCATTAAAGTTTCACGTTGTTGGATATGGCAAAACATTAAAAAATAGTTATGACTACGGTCATTCAAGATTTAATCCTTTGTGTTAATATCATGTTATAATACGAAATATTTTTCATCAAATGCTCCTGCTCTGATTTTCGTTCGTACTTCTTTCAACACTATCTTTACAAGCATTAGCTTCTCTGAAAGTTTTAGCCTATCACTATCCTCTGTTTCAGTTTTGCAGTGTGAATCTGGAATTATGTAGGCAACCAAAATGTCAAAGAAAGCTCAAAAGGAGAAAGTTCCCCCTGCAATGGTGGAAGGATTGGAAAAAATTGTGTTGATATCGGATACTACATGTCAATATTGTGGGAGAATTACATGGGAAGGCATATATGATATGTTAGAAATGTAAAATACAAAGGTAACATAAGGACATGCAACACCTAATGGACCTATAGAGTCAGAAAACAAACTTGGTGATTTAGCCCACACTTTTCTTCATTGAATAGCGGCTTGCCCAAAGGTTTTGCCATATAATGACATGGTAAAATCGGTAATTGAAACCATCAATATAACAGATAGGATGCTCTTAACAACTGACAAAAGAATGTTTGGATCCTTCAAGCCTGGATACTTTAAGAAAATGTATCATTTGCCAGAGCCTCAGAAGTATTACAATAAATCATTCCTTGAATCTTTCTTGAAAGAAAATCAAATAGAGTTGGATCCCATAAAACAATGGAGGAACTTCCCCAAAAACCACAAGCACGAATCATCCGGTATGTATTCTATGGACTCCCTAGCGTCTCCATATTGTTATGCTGCCACATTGATGTGTATATTGTTTGGAAGCACTAATACTTCTAAGCTTTTCATTGAAATGGTTCCATTAATAGAAGAAACATTGAAATCTTTTGTGATGGATTGGGCTAATATCCTATCGGATAAACTGGCCATCCAAATACTTGATTATAGGAAAAATAGGTATGTTTTCACCCCAGTTATTCCCCCATTTTATATCAGTGCCTACATAATGGATACCTTTTATTTCAATTATGATTTTCCCATAATAGGATGGAAGTGGACTATCCAGGATCCAACCCTTACACATGTTTACCGTAAATACCTATTGAAGACCCAATATAAAAATCATTTCTACAAAATTTGTCATGGCTTCATCTACCCATTCATAAGGCCATTTTTAGTAAACCAGCTCCTCGGCTGTCCATGGAGGTTAGTATTGACTTAACTCCAATTGATAGTTTGTTTGGGCAAGAAATATTCACATACATTAGGGTTTTTAGTAGCATTACTGAACCGCATGTCCTTCTACTTTACGTATAAGAAAAAACTATTGTCTAGGGAAATAGCCTATTAGATAGTTGAGAAAGGGATTACGAAAAATTTCAAAGATGCCAAGAAACAGTTATGGCCTGCCTTTCCTGTTCACTGTGGCATCTATTCATTCCATGACTATAAACATGCCCAACATGAAGCCGAGAAAACAAAGGGTTTGAACCTAGCTGTTATTCCCAAAACACACTATGACCCGAATAAAGTTTCTTTTAATTTTACTACTCAGGTAAAGATTAATTTTTTTTCATGAGGATGATGAATTCCATGACTTATTTACATCAGCAGAGACATTCACACAAGTGAGTCACCTCGAAAAAATCAATCTAGAATAAGCAAAAACAGACCAATTCATCCAATACAAGACACAAAGGCTTCATACAGTACCATTGGACTTATTGAATATTAAACTAGTCATCCATTAAATAGAGCAAATCACAGAGAAGGATACAAAGAAAACTTTTGGTGCAGCTGAGACAAGTGACAAGGAAAGTGAACAGTTAGGCATAGATGTCCACATTGATCTGATGTTGATCAAAGAATGGGAATAGTTTGATCAACACATCAAAGGTCAAAGTGATACCCAAAATTTTATCACACCATAATCTCCCTAAAGAGAACAACCCATGATTCATGATCCTGTGATTGAAAAGCCATCCAGTATGGACTCAGCTCTAAAGAAAATCGAGATAATCCCTAAGTATCCTTCACCATATATTACACTCAGCATAGACGATATTCCACCTTTGGATGTGTTTTGTAGCCCTAATCATAAATCTGTAGTCAAAAGGAAAAGGAAAAAGAGAAGGATAGACTAAGCATCAACAACAATTGCTAAGGATGAATCCATGAATGTCATCTGGAAAGAATAAGAAGTCAATCCTGAGCACTTGACCAAATTATCTTTGTTTGTAGGAGCGTATACAACTACCATGATATATAAAGCAACCAAAGTTAATCAATTGGTCAAGGAAAAATATCATAAGATTAAACAACTTGAAGAACCGTTAAGGGTGGAAAAATAGAGGATTGATCAGCAGGTTATCGAAAGACAACAACAACTATCTCAAGAGTTCGAATAGCTAAGACTAACGCTTCATGAAGAGATGAAATCTAAGGATGAGCAAATAAAGCAGCTACAACTCTCAATCAAGAAATTCAAGGATAATCCCAAAGTTGAAGAGTTTATAAAGTAATCCTTACAAATAAATAATTTCTTATCTCAACAGCTAACCCAACTCTGCCAAAAGCTATCTCTTGTTTATCCACTATGTATCAAAACCAACGCACTAATAGACCAAGTAGTCAATTCCAGGGTAGAATTCGAGGATGCAGATGACAAAATCACAGGTTACATCTCTTGGCAAAACACAAAATAGAGAAGGGATGCTAAATTGCCAATAATTGAAGAATCTCATAAGGAGATATTATTTTCAAAATGGGAGACACAACTAATCAATGTAGAAAGAGCTAACTCAAGGGTTAGGGAGTGATGAATAATATCATTGGGTTGATAAATGATAACTTACACAGTACCAATTTAGTTTTTGAGTGTTCCTTAGAAAATCTTCCAAAAGCAAAAGTATTGGAAAAACAATGGAAGCAAGATTTGAATACCAGGAGGAGCAATTGAAAAAATTAAAAAGCGTCAATTGGGATACATATTGGTTCTATTTAGTCAAACAACATAGCCAAGAAATGACAATCAAATTTCCTACTGATGCAACAGATCACATGATTCCAGAACTCTCAGATGCAGTATACACAGGTCAGTTGCATGCTAGGATGAGTAATCCACCATAGATCCAAACTATGCTTGAGATTTTTTAGTTAAAGCCGCGGGAGGAATAATAGATGCAATGCTTCTTTTCAAAAGTTATCGCAATTCTATTTTTAACATGAAATCCAATTTTTTAGGAAAGGTTGTTCCAACCACCCGAAGCACTTTTTATGAACAATTTGTTTTAATTTTTTCTATAAAGAACCTTTCATGTCATTTTAGAAAGGGTCCTAAAATTGTATTAAATTAGATTGAAGAAGATATCATTTCTGCACTTCTTAGTTTACTTTTGTAGAAGACAAGGATCAAGGTTCACACTTGTTTTAAAGGGAATTCAATAGCACTTTCATTTCTATATCTTTTTGAAGTTTTCAGAATAAGAAAAGTGAACCGAACTATTACTTATGTAAGAGGATTAAAATACATATCGTACTTTTTATCAATGTCCTTTGTTTCATGTTATGCAATTAAACAGTCTTTCGATTCGATATTGTTGTTATATACGAATGTTTGTCCAATTCTACATTATATCACTTTTGAATAAGTTGGAATTGATATTATAAACATATGCCGACAATTGATGTTATTATGATATGTGATATGTGCTATATCGCTTTTTTTAAAGTGATCATCATTCATGCTTAAATTTATGTAGCCAACTGATTGATATTAATTAGCATTTGATTACAAGAGATTATTATAAATCGCATTGATAGTGATTTAATCGGGTTATATATAAATCTATATGTATACTTTCATAATTTTACTGTCCCAAATCATCTAACATTTTGTTATATATATTAAACACCAATTCATCAAAACACATTCTATTGGGAAACTGGTCCCATACTATCCAGTCAAAGCCACCATACCAAACGGGAAAGGAACCGCATTAAGGGTAGGACCGGGTGGTTATCCCAAATGTTGGTGTAATGATTTTTGAGCCATCAACAGAACCCATATGTGAATGCCACTAACCTAGCACATTGAATGGGAGGAACCCTATGGAAGAAACCCCTCCTGTAATATGAAACGATTAAGGTGGGTTATTACAACCAATACCTTCGACAGAGGAAATGGAAAGAAAACCCCAAACTCCATGCAATGTAATACCTATACAGTGATCACAAAACAAATAGAAAACCCATGGCTGGTCTAGAGGAAACTTATTTGAATACCTACACTGAGAATATGATGTTTGAAAAGGAAACCAATGAATGTTGCAACATAATTTGCCACAGTAAGAAACCAGTAAACACTAACGGAGAGTTATTGGTTACCTATGTAGCTGGAGCGCTGCCATAACTAGGATAGAATATCCAGAAGAGAAACAAGGGATTTCGAGTTGAGTAAAAACTTTGGAGCCTTATTGAACCAGAAAACCCTCATCGGAGGCAAGAGACGAAACCACCACAGCTGAGCAAACAAATGGAACTTGTCGGTGGGGAAGGAGAGGGTTAGTTTCTCTCTAACAACCACAAAAAAACTACACCATCCCATGCGCTAGATCCGGAGAATCATTAATGAACATATGGACAACAAGGGAAAGCTACCAAGTGGACGGTCGGATGCTACATCTAGAGGATTATAGACATGTAATAACTCTGATGGAAAAAGGAAAACATAGGAAATATGCTACACATGATAATGAATATGTATAATAAATACTTTGATAAGATTTTTGTCGTGATTTGGATTAAAGTTATTAATGATTAACACCTTCAAATAACTTGATATAATCAAGTAAAGAAGAGTAAAAGTCCATTAAATTTCAGTGGTGATATAATACAACTGTAGGACATTATATAACAAGATCAAATGACACAATTGTAATTATAATAAAAATGTTGAATTAAGTCCTTTCTCGTTTGATGTCTTTTCTTAAAATTATGGCTATTATCATACACTAAAAAGTGAAATATACATATATGTACATCTATAAGAGTGTGAGGAACGCACGAAAATGAACAAATACAACACATTATGTTGTCTTAACATTTATTAAGGAATGGATGGTGGGTTCAAGTAAGAAATTTATTAGAAATTAATAGATATCTTAGTAAGATATGGCACCTAGTTTTAACCAAATTTAAAATTGAGAAAGGATAATGTTGATGGCACATTAGCATAAGTAGTATTTATGCATGTTGACATGGAAATAAGGATGTGCCACTACTTAATTCTATTTCCATATAAATAACTCAATTACGACTCCGATGGATACAAATGGAGTTTGGTTAAATTATTGACTAGAACTATTGCTTACCAATACCATGAAAAGATAACCACACCAAGGTAATGTATTGAGAAATATTGTTGCAAGACTTGCTAATTTTAAGAATAATATATTATTTCACGTAGTGCTCTTAAGTCACCGTAGTGATTCTATTAGCACTACTATGTGCTTTTCAAAAAAAAATAAGAACAAAAATAAAGGAGGGAACTTGTTAAAAAAAACTAATTGAATTAGATTACTTTGATTAAGACCTCTACGTGAAATGGTAAGTAGCAAGTGGATAAATAATATGGATGAAATTGTGTCCCTTAAGAAGAATAAAAAAGGCATCATAAAAATGAATATTGCAAACACATTGAGTTAAGAACAATTATTTGCAAAAAAATAAATATATCCCTGGGTATACATAGAAGAAAATTATGTAGAACAATTATGCATCACCTGCAAGCGATAGGGAAAAAAGCCAAAAACTGAATGTAGGCTTCATGGTGGACTTGGTATTGTGCCAAATTCCAAATAATTCAATTACTAGATAAAAAGGGTGGAATCCAAGATGAACATAATTAAGCTACTTGTAGAGGTAGACATCCTTAGATTAAAGGAAAATAATAGAAGCCATCCTAACCATTACTTGTGTCAAACTAATATGCATAAATATTTCAATGAAGATAAAGGCGTAGTAGTGCTAATTAGCACAATTTCTCATCAAAGACAAGAATGATTGAATTCCAAGCATATTATTATTGATTCGCAAGTAGTACAAACAAGGTTGATACCTTTGTGGACTCAAATTTGTAGTAGAACTATTTGGAGTAGTATTGTTGATTGGTGAAATAATTGAGTAAATAAAAGAATTTACAATGATGTGGTTATAATGATGTTAGTAACTTATAATGAGTGTAGGTTATTAACTCTTGCTAGATTGTGATGTGTGCTAATGATCTTTGATGGGTATAGAAATAGGAACTGATAATGCAGTAATCAAGATTGAAAAAATATATGTATGTATGATCTTAAATAAGATTTGATGAGAAAGTAATGACCATAAGGGTGGTAAATTTAAGACAAACTAGAAAGGATGACCATAATGAAACCTCGACGTGTTCTTATTTACAGAAAATGATGCCACAGAACAAGTCGTTACTATGTGAAGTACGACGGAGGTACTTCAACCGAGAAAGATTACATGTAAAGATTGGAATAAAGATTTTGAATGTGTAGGAAAATTCTAGTTTGTGTTAAATGATAGGAAACACTGAGGACGATGTCTCACTAAAGAGGGGGAATATTTAACACCCCCAGTGAAAGGAAAATAGCTATACTACATTACTTTAGTAATTATATGAACGGTAGGAAATTTAATATTTACTATTTACCGAAGTTAAAAGAATGTGGTTTTAATTGTGGGATGAGAAGGCTAAAACATATAAATGGATATATATGAATGCACGTTTTATTTTATTACAAATTCATAATGTCCTTTCCTTGTTATGAACGAGGATTGGGAAGCAATGTTAGAGAAAGCTTACTCCAGGTAGCTGGAAAGTTATGGGAAAGGTAGTTACCTACCCAAACTCCTCCATTGGAAATAAAAACCTTTAAGAGAAGGCCACGAGGGTATTGTGTGAACCTAAGGCAAGAGGAGGAAATGGATATAGAAATCAGACTCTTGAGTTGGTTGGCCAGTGGAGTCTATCTGAGGCTTTAAAGCTCAAACTTATAGTTTGAGGTTAAGTCTGTTTAGGATTAGATATCAACAAGCAAGCTCGGGGGAAAAACCTTGGTGTGAAGCAAGCTCGGGGGGAGGTTCAAGGGAAAGACTCGCCTCAAGGCTGGGAAGAGCATTATTTTCCCAATCGTTGCAGTCATAGAGAATTTGGTAGAAAAGGAGATAAGTATTACTCCTAACCCTGTATTGTATGTGAATATGAATGTGGAGATTTATTATTTGAAATGATGCTTAATGGAATAAAAATGAGATCTAGAAACTTTACTAATCTCATAGAGGACAGTAACCTCTCAGGGAGGGTATAAAATGTGTACTCAAAAGGAACAAATTTGTGTGATAATAGCTTCACTATAGAAAGAAGGTTGTTATGTGAAAAATTACATTTAGTTCAGGGTTATAGTAAACCGACCGAGGAACCAGAACATGAATTGGACATAAATTAAATTAAGTCACTTGGATACACAATTCAGTGTCAAAATTTTTGAGCATGGAAGGGAAGGTTAGTCCTCGCTCTTAACTAGGTAATGGGATACCTAGTGATAATCCCTAAACTATCCATGGCAAGAGAGTACAAATTTGTGAATGTAGTATTATGTAAAATAAAAAGGAAAGGAGTACATGTGTTCATTCAAAAATTCAAGTATATGATTATTAAATACAAATAGTAAATATAAATAGTCATCCTTGTATTCATATAAAAAAATGCAAGTTTAAGTGTTTGAAAACAAAACAATAAAACGAGAGGGAGAAACACCAATAAATTTCTTCCAAGAATACACAATAAGGAAAACAAGAATGAGAAAAATGTTCTACCAAGTTTTTACAAGAAACTATATCACCATTCTGATCAAAGAAACTCATGTAGAAATTCCCATTTACACATTATTGACATAATTAATATTAATCTTCATAACTGAAATAAATATTTGTCTAAGAAAATTTCCTCCTCCTACAGGGGGTTTCAACATATAACCAAACAAGAGACACAAAGCAACCCATAGGGTGTGCTCTTACGAGAGACTACCTCAACAAAATTTATAAAATAAAAATTGTGAAAAACCCAAAAATTTCCCTATTGGCCTTTATTTACTCGAAAAGGAGGAATCACAGATTTACGAAATTTTTCCCATCTAGATTATGAGAGATGAATTCACACCTGAAACCATATAGTGAGTGTAGATAAGAATCTGTGAAAATGTAATTAAACCAACTTCCTAGCACAACTCAGAGCAAGACTATAATGTACCCCTTTGGACCTACCCTGAAATAATAGCTAATGAATACCAACAAGATAATGAATGATATTTCACACTCTTTATATTAGCCCTTAAATTTGATCTCAACTTGGAGAATGGGAATGAATCATGACATGCAACCATCAGAACTCTGAAATAACTCTTGCAAGCATTAATTTAAGTTTACTGTGACTAACATGGTTGCACCTTATAATCATAGTTAAATACACATAGTCAATATGTTATTGACCAACCTTTCATTCACATGCATAACTAGATGGAATTAGCCTAAGTGGAGGTAGTCTTATTAACATGCAAACAAAAATAATTGAACCATTGGTCACACAATGAGAAGAATTAGTTCCACAATTGTTCTAGTTACATAAGCAATTACCAATTTAGGAAATTATAAGCATTCTATGTTCCTTTGTTAAATGCAAGATGCCAAATATATTTATATAAGATCTTGTCATAACAAAGTTAGTATTTACAACTACATTATGCTTCTACTATTAACTCTGCTCTTGAAGGTAGAAGGAGTCACGTGTATAAAAATGCAATCATTCTCATAGGAAAAACAACAACCCTGGTAATCTATTTATGACCATTTATCACAGGAAAATTCGACCATGAATGGGTACTAGAACTATCACCCACTGAATATGCTTCTATAGTTAACTTCACACTGGAATGCAATATGCATAAGAAAATCCATCATTCCCATAATAGAGATAAATCAAACCATATGTATAATATATGAGCTAAATAATTTAACCTCATAAAAATTAAGGATTAACATAAAACACATACCATGCAAATGAATCTCATCGAAGTAGAGGGAACACCAATAAATATATTAATACATAAGCTTATGTAATTCACTCAAACATTCTCATGGAAAAGAAAATTAAGAACTCTTCTCACAAACAAACTACAACTATAAGAGAGAGAGAGTAAGAATCATCATACAAAATATTCGACAAATGTGACACCAACTTAAACATCAAATGGAGGGAGGAGCACCACCACCCAACCATGAATCACTGATCCCCCTGAGCCAATGTTCCTGCCAAGGATATACCTATGCACACCATTATTGTGGGGATTAAATATTATTGTCATATCATGTTACAATAACCAGATACTAGTTTTGA
This sequence comes from Pinus tabuliformis, assembly GCA_031772625.1. Classification (NCBI taxonomy): domain Eukaryota; kingdom Viridiplantae; phylum Streptophyta; class Pinopsida; order Pinales; family Pinaceae; genus Pinus; species Pinus tabuliformis. The sequence continues at coordinate 1,578,536,796 of CM062817.1, forward strand.
GAGGGATGTAACTTGGTCCTGAACTTTTCTTGTTTACCCATGAACCCATTCATCACCATCTTTCCCTAATTTCAATTAATTTTTATATATTACACCAAGATGTTAGGAGAAGGAAGAAGCTTTAGCTCTATGTTTGTTAAATGTGATTGGTATCTATTGATTCGATTCTTTTAATTCTTGGTTGGTTCATATATTTAAATTTAAATTTATTATTACTCACATTAATATATAAAAACCTATTTGTCAGGGTTGGAGACACAAATAATTTAGCTTGATGATATTGGATCTACAGGTGTTGGTGAATTCACTTCTTCTGGGGTGAATTTGTATATATTCTTTTAATCTAGCGAAAGATAAACCGAAATTATGAGATTTAAAATCTCTATTGGCGTATTTGTGTTTCAAGGGTTTTTATTGTTTTATTATTTTGGGTCTAACTTTAATGTAAATCCAGCTATTGTGTTTTCAACCATTCCATTCAAACGTATCATTTTCAGTTTAATAAGATTCGTGACTGCTTTGTAAAGAGATTTTATTAAATTTATTTTGAGAAATTTTGGTATAATTCTAGTTGTGATATTATTTTGGATGTATTTTTATTTTAACTATTAAATTCAAAATTTTATTGTAATGATAAATGAAATAAAATTAATCAAAACTACAAGTTATTGATATTTTCTTTTAATTTTAATTGTTTTATTATTTTTTTTAACCAAATTGTTTTTAACAGCTAGTATTTTTATTGCCATTTTTATTGTGAATCTTTAAAGGGTGCTAGCTCAATGCAAGAGAGCCTACTTTATAAGTAGGAGGTTGGTGGTTCGATTCCACTGTGTCCTAATATCAATTAATCAATGATAATCTATTTTATTTTTAATTAAATACTTTTAATATTGATTTATTTCAATGGTGTGCTACTTTTCTAGATTTATTATTTTATATTGTCTCTAAAGAGACAAAAATGATGTTGTATTATCTAATTTTTTATTGTATCTAGAGAGACAATAGGTAGGATCAAATACATTATCTCTTTAAACACAATATGCCTTCAATCCCAAATATTGTCTCTAGAAAGACAAAAATGAAATTGTTTTTGGAGAGACAAATGAAATTGTCTCAGGAGAGACAAAAATGCTTCTGTTATATATTTCCTTTATAGAGACAATATTTTAAGACAATTTAATTTGAGACACCATCTTAAAGACAATATTTGAGGCAATACACAAGTTATATTTCGTCTCAAGTTAAGACAATTTACACAAAAATTGTCTTAAATATTCTCTTAAAACCCCCCTTTATGTTGTAGTGACATTTGGTGTATTGAGAAGTTGATAAATTAACCAAGTTGTGGACTCCTTTGTTGGTTATGTCATTAAGCCTTGAGTTTAAATTTCCCTTACTATGAATCCCCTTATACTTTGGATCTATATCAAGGTAATTAGCTACAAGGAAGATTGCAATGTGGCTAGCAAACAATTGGGTGGAGAGTTGAAGTCCTTCCTTCATTTTGCAGTCATCATTAAACAAACAAATTGATAAATGTACATTGCTTATGTGTATTTCCTTATGGAGTGCGATGAATCTTGTTACATTGTGAATGGTGCAATATCCTGCGTGTATGTAAATGTAAATGAATCTCTAAGTTTTGATGCTCATTGTGTCTTTGTGATTAGAATGGTGTCATGTATGCACATACATATTAAAATGTGCCTAGGATATGCTATGCATTATTATGTGCATAGTGAATGTGCAATCAATAAAGTGACGGTAAATTGTATTAATTATTTTCATAATATTAAGCAAACTAAAGTTATAGTTTAATTAACTTTTATGTTTTTTTTTATTCTTGGCCATCTTTGGATTTATCATCCATTTAATTTATATGGTTGTGGTAACACATCATTTTGACAATAAATTAACTAGTGTAACCAAATGGTGATAGGCATCAATTTATGATAAACATTAAAACAATTAATTCATAATAAATGAGACTTCATTCAAATTCAATATTCTTGAAATGAAGATTTATCTCCAATTTATCATAAAGATTGTTAACTCATAAATATGCGCTATTACAATACAATGGGCCAATACCATGGCTTATCAATATACATGCCAAAAAACCATAATTCATTTTATGTGATACTTGTTGATATCACATTTATTTAAATCAATCAATTCGAATAAAATTTTGGAAACTTTGTTGCAAAATAGACATGTCTAGGCCATGTCCCACACAAATTATTTCATATTTTAAGACGTATTTCATCGTTTCTCTAAATTTTTACAGGTCAAACTTGACGTGCTTCATAAATAAGAAACTATCATTTTGATGTTTAATTTACGATTTGTCCCATCAAATTTTATAGTACCTGTCTTTAAGTTAAAAACACCAAAGTTAGACTAAGCCCAAGGTCATAACGTAAATGCATGCAATACCTCTGGCTCACATGGTGATGGAACCTGGCACACTTTCATAGATTTGAATCGCATAAAAAATTATCCAGCTATTGTCCCTTCATAGATTTGAACTTTATGAAGGGAGATCTCCCCGTAGGAAACTATGAACAACTACATTGTAATCTAGGTGTTACATTCAAGGAACCGACCATCCAGTCTAGGTCAAGATTGTGAATTCAGCCATTAAACTGTAAGCTAGTACGTGATTGAAAAATACTAAAAATATACATGCATTTTTTTGGTGTCTATAATAGTGAGAAGGGGTGCTGGGCTTGTTTTTGTTCCTTAGGCTTCACTCAATCGTTCCACACTCTCCCTCTTGTTTGATTCTCCCATCTTCCAACATCGATGAAGAAGTGCCACTGAGAAATAAAAGTAGTCGAGGAACAACTGGTGAGGTGAAGGGCAATTGCAGTGTTTCATTCGAAAACATTTTTGCTAAGGCTTATCAAAAGTCACACCAAATCATAAATAATGGTAGGGCTCCCTGCTGCAAAAAGGTTTGGCTCAAGAAGGGTCGTGGATGCCCGAAGAAAATAAGAAGCTCGTTACTTACTTACTGTAGGACAACCATGGAAGCTGGAGAGCTCTGTGGCAGAAATTTAGGCACTCAGATAAGAAATAGTTGGAGGTTACATTGGGCATTGGGCTAACTATATACGACCAAATATCAAGAGGAAAAATTCAGCATGTAGGAAGAGAAGACGTTATTCAACTTCATGCTCTATTAGGAAATAGGTGATGTGCCATTGTTACTCACCTTCCCAAGAGAACAGACAAAAAAATAGCAACGAAAAGGTGTAAGCAAAAGGTGGACCTTAAACGCATTCAAATCAATAGTCATTATCATGCTAGTTTCTTGAAAAGTATGGATAGTTATTGATTTGAGGCTCTTGCGTTCTATACTATGTGTGGTGTTGCCTTGTAGAGTCATTGCATACAAATTTGAATCGATGTTTTGAACCATTCTAGTGGTTCATGAACCATGAAAAATGGTTTGAAATGTCGATTCAAAAAAACTGTATGCAATAACTCTAGAAAACAACACCACAACCAAAAATAAGTCACTAAAAATAAATATTGGAGCTTTCTACTGAACTTTCCCTCATCATTTACTTCAAAACCAACAACATTTACTTGTTTTCAAGTGCCAAGTAAGTTTCCTTCTTCAACCAATTTCAATCTCATTCAGTTGTTGTTTGTTTTTTATTTCTTAGTATGTGTTTTATGTGACATAAATGTTGTGAAATTATACAAGCTTGTCAAAATGAATTTCTCTGAGGTCCATTCTTTTACAGGAATAATATATCATGTCACGTTAAAAAATGTCTTAAATATTAGGAAAATAGCAATGTGATTTATTCCATAATGAAGTTCTCAATTACCATTTTGAAAAGCCCATGCTTATTTTGAGTTTTTTTTTCTTTTTTGAGTGCCCTGGATTATTTTGACTAACAACAACTTGTGATTTACTACATAATGAAGCGCTCAATTACTATTTTGAAAAGCCCATGCTTATTTTTGACTATTTTTTGTTTTTTTGAGTGCCCTAGCTTATTTTGACCAATTTTGTATTTTTGAGATTTTTACTAAATGTTCTAAAATCAACTACATTTTTACAGTAGCGAATTTCTCTTTTAAAAAAATAATTATATAGCTATTAAGCTAAACTTCTCTTACAATAAAAATAATTATTGAAGATGCTACAAACTCATATTTATTTAACATACCTATTTAAATTGTCAACCACTTCTAATATAATTGTATTTGTAGGATTCAACTCATATTAAGTACATGAATAGAATAAGTGATGGCATTGTCAAGGGAAATGTTTAATAGGAAGGATTTCTTTGTGTAATTGGTTGGGTTGTATATTCGGTCTATGATGTAGACAATAATGTGAATCTAATTTTTTAAGATGAGGAAACGATTAGTTAACAATGTTCAAATGCAAATGATGAGTTGATCACCTGGTAGATAGATTGCAAAGTTTGCTTAGTCTTGACATCTTTCAATGCCATGGTTTTAGGAATAACTTGTTCCAAATATTTAGCTATCATTACTGGATTTATTATTCAAGTAGTTCAAGTAGTTCACAGTTGGTTGAAAGTGCACTTATATGGATTAAATTTGTCTCGGTATAAATAAATAATTCAGTAAATAAAATATGTACTGAGTAAATAAAGATGTGTGTGCCCATCTGTAAATAAAATATTTGGTGAAAATAAGTTATTAAGAAATAGTTAAGGATGTAATTATATGTTTAATAAATTTGACATATGTAGTAGATTATTGGATTTAAATAAATTATAAAAAGGGATAGTAGTTAAATTCTTGATATTTAAAAAATTTAACTCTATCTCATTTACTTGCAGTTGAGAATCCTCACCATCTTAACTATATGGCTTTCTTTAGTTTCTTTCACATGTCAAAATTTATGTACGTAATCAAAATTATTAACTCCCAAAGGCTAAAAAGCTTTATAGAATCTTAAAAATATGGTTGTACACTAGGTGGAAACACATATGCTAACTTCGGAAGAAACAAGCAACTGTAGGAGGGAGATTAAAGGAAGTGGAGACATCGTGAAACAAATATGCTGAGAAGAAACAACATTCTCTTATGGGGAGATTAAAGGAAGTTGAGATGAAGGAATAGTTGTAAGAGAATTTCTAGATAAGGGGAAGTTGACACTCACAAATTTAAGTAGTATTTAAAATGAAAGGCATGAGAAATGCCAAAACATCATCAAATTTTTATTTGACAGGAAGAACGAATTTGAAATTCCAGGCCTCGACATATATATCAAAATAATTATAATTATTTTAATGAAATAAAGAATTATTATTATCATTGTCACGCACCTACATGCTTTATCATACACGTAATTTTTTTTTTTTTTTATATATATCTAACGCATACATACTTTGGTTAGCATCTGCACATTATTTAAGTATGGGTTATGTTTTATGGCCACCACCGCTGTGTATACATGCCTAACCCGAGGCATCGTATATGTGACAGGCAATGAATATGTGGCCAGCCATGTTTGACATAACGTTAATTATTCGGCAATTAATAGATACCTATGTTTATTTTCTAACTAAATGGTATGACACTCTTATGTTTACTCCTCGAGTTTATCGAAGCTGTACTGAGCTCTTCTGTTGGCGCCTCCTACGCTGGACATCTGGCGAGGGCATTGAATCTTGCCGGACAGACCACGTGAACAGGGCATGGTTACTGTCCTTGGGATCTTTCCGCGCCGGGCTTTTGGGTAAGGTCGCCTCCATCCACGGTGCACATTTGTTAGGTGAGATCAAGGGTTGGAAAGACTCCACGTTTCACCGGTGGTAGTCCTGGTTTATATATGGCGCTCTCCGGATTATTCGAGATTTTCCTCTTGTCATTCCATACTCTCTCGCTCTCTGTTCTTCGCTGCATGGACTTGTTTCACAGCTCCGCGCCACAACCTCCGCGATTCGAGTCACCGGCGCCATCCGGAAGATCTTCAACTTCACAGGCTTCATTATCGAAGCAACCAGGTGCCTTACTCCTCAGCTAAAGATCTGTAGTTATTATTTGATTTTAATGTTTTGCACAGAAGTCTAATTCCTATCGTTGGCATGACAGGTTGCGAGCAAATGGCTTCCGGCTTCTACAGTTTAGAGGAGAGTCAATCCCGTTGAAGCCCGCCGAGTTTTTCCCAGGTATTTATCTGGTTCGAAGGCTTACTTCTCGGTTGGTCCCCCTCTATCTTGGTTTCAATTTGCCAGAGGTTTCCTCTGTGCTAGAAAAGACACCCCAGCCTTATTGTTGCTCGGTTGGCCGCAGGTCTTGATGGACCAACGCTCTTAACTGATCAAGAGTTCTGGGACTGTTTTAAGAGTTGGGTCTTTCCTCATCTACGGTGATTTGGGTCCTTACCCGTATTTCTCCGAGGCTGGAGTTTTTATATACAGCTATCTGTATTTTTGTTTGGTTAATCTGTCGTGACTATAGCCATAATTTATGACTGTCTTCAAACCCTGGTTGGGACCAGCGGCTTATTTATTTTTGTACTCATATGGCTCGAGGGCTAATGGTTTACTGTATCTTTCTGTTACAGTTATATAATGACTTGATTTTCTCTTATGGATACGAATGACTTTACCATAATGCAGAGTAGGGTTTGTCTATTACCAGATGTGTAATGTTTTCCTCGTTCTCGGAATCATGCTGGTTAGATTATAGTATGCATGCCAATGGTAATAGTGTAATCTATAGTTCTCTTTCATTTCGCCAATGTTTTGAATGACTTATGTATAGAATCACTCTGTCATGCCAACATCTGAATTCCATAGATGTATGGCCGACTGGTTAATGTTTTGAATGAATATGAATAGAGTCACTCTGTCGTGTCATCATCTGTTTCCATAGATGCATGGCCGACGGGTTAATGGCTCTTCGTGAATCGAACCCTGAGGTCTGTAATATATAGATATGACCATATACATTCGGTTAATCATATAGTTGGAGTTCTGGTTCATTATTGGCAGTCTTTACATTCGCGGCCTCGGTGAATGCATGTTTCCATACTTTCCTTAATGCATACAAATGGTCTCACTGTGTTTTAAGAAATATCGTTTGGTTCTGTTGCATTGTTCTATGCTCGTCTCTGTATGGTTTTACACAGTTGATATAGTATTCTTCAGTTAACCACAGCATGGGTCTTTAATCTTGGGCAATATCTCAGCTCTTCTTCGTCACTTGGATTTGCAAGAACCCCATTTGCTACGGCTATGCTGAGTTCGGGTTCAGCGCCGTTTATGCCTTTCTTTATTTGTTAATACCTATGTTGGCATTTTATTTAGAAGTGTTATGGTTTCTATATGGCCGTCTGCGACCATTAGGGTCTTGATAGCATATCGACCCAGGTTATTGGTTGCATGAAGATTTCAGTTTCCATGATTCGGTTTTCTCCAGACTATGTAATCATTTATTTGATAAAGACAGACTTATATTATTAATAGTCCGCTTCATTTGTTTCAAAGGTTCAGCTGTTCTCAGCTCTTGAAGTTTCAACTATTCTGTATACGTTTCTTTCTTCGCACAGAATGTTACAGCTATATTATCCTTTGGCCTTACGAATATACTGATGTTTTCAGTCTTCTGGTTTTTACATCGAGGTTGACTGTACTTTATACAGATACTTCTTAGTTACACAGATACAATGTCTTTAAATCTTGCAACTAAGCTGTCTATAGTTATGCATAGTCATGCTATCTCTTGATTTTACAGCTAGGCTGTCTATCAACATAGTTTACTCTATAAGCTATATATAATTATTGCTCAGATAATCACAGTTGTTCTATCAGTTACTCAGATAACCAGGCATGTGAGGGTTCCGTTACTTACCTGTTCCCCTCTGGTAAGATGAATCTGGAACACTTCTCCTGCCAAATCGCTGTGTATCGCTTGTTTTCCACCCAACCGTGAGACCAGTCCTTTCAGACCTGAGTCTCCCCCCAAGCTTACGCTTACCGGATCACTATCCTCAGTAAGCCAGCACTCTCTGTGCCTGACTATCTGGTCCTTACCAGACTTAGTCCATCCAGGGTTTTTCCTCCCCTTTTCTTCCTCTGCCTGTCACTACAGCCCAGAGTTTCTCAACCAACCTCCCTTTTCCCTGGAAACCCTTCCAGTTGGGAAAGGTGGTTATTTCTAGTTATATTAACTAACCTTTCTTTTCCAATTCCCTTTTTTGGGAAGTCAGATATCTTTATGATTAATTCCTTTAATCATCAATTTAGTGCACATGAAAAATTAACATAATATCCTCAAAAGAAAATAAATTCTTCATATTATTTCAATTCAGTGTTTTACTGCAGTAACTTTTAAATAATTACATTTTTACGGGGTCATCACATCTCCCCCTCCTGAGATTGGACATCGTCCCGATGTCTAGTGTCTCCAAACAATTCCGGATAAGCTTTCCGAAACAGCTCTTCGTCCTCCCAAGTAGCCTCTTCAGGCCCATAGTGCTGCCATTGCACTTTAATTTGGGTAATAACCCGCTTCCGCAACTGCACTTCTCTCCGGTCGAGAATGCTCAGCGGCTCGACCCGAACTTCTCCTTCCGGTTCGACCTGCAATCAATAACAGTATCAGTCTTTTGTTACATATACATTTTCAACTAGTTCAGATAAAAACAATCCTTACCCTTATATCTTGCCACTTGATCACATGCTTAGGGTCATAGATATACTTCTTAAGCATGGATACATGAAAGACATTATGAATTCTAATGTGGCTTGGTAAGGCTAGCTGATAAGCTACTGGCCCAACCCTTGCCAAGAGCTGAAAAGGTCCGAAATATCGGGGTGCAAGTTTAGCGCAGCTGCTCCATTGCAGAGTACTTTTCCTTGCCTGAATTATGATATAAACGTGATCGCCCACCTGATACTCTTTGAACCTTCTTTTCCAATCTGCAAAGTTTTTCTGCCGATCTTGAGCGGCCTTCAGGTTGGCTCGCACCTTTTTGACCATGTCCTCCATCTCCTTGAGCATTTCTGGTCCCAATCTTAATTTGTCCTCCGGGCCACTCCAATTTGAGGGTGTCCGACATTTCCGTCCATACAAGACTTCAAATGGAGACATCTGAATTGATGTGTGATATCCATTGTTGTAAGAGAATTCCACTAAGTGTAAATAGTCCTCCCATTGTGTCGGTTTTTGCATGACACATGCCCTCAACATGTCCTCCACCATCTGATTTACTCTCTCTGTCTGCCCATCAGTCTGGGGATGGTAAGCGGTGCTAAAATTCAGCTGTGTACCCAATTCTGCAAATAGCGCTCTCGAGAAGGCGGATCTAAACTTCACATCCCGATCTGATATTATGGTTTTTGGGAGTCCATGAAGTCCGAACACATTTTGCATAAAGACGTGTGCAATTTGCACTGCCTGGTAGGTGGATTGTACTGGTATGAAGTGTGCTGCGTTACTTAACTTGTCCACCACTACCATGATAGAGTCATTGTTCCTCTTTGTTTTAGGCAGCCCAATTATAAAGTCCATTGATATAATTTCCCATTTCCTCCCAAGTAGCCTCTTCAGGCCCATAGTGCTGCCATTGCACTTTAATTTGGGTAATAACCCGCTTCCGCAACTGCACTTCTCTCCGGTCGAGAATGCTCAGCGGCTCGACCCGAACTTCTCCTTCCGGTTCGACCTGCAATCAATAACAGTATCAGTCTTTTGTTACAGATACATTTTCAACTAGTTCAGATAAAAACAATCCTTACCCTTATATCTTGCCACTTGATCACATGCTTAGGGTCATAGATATACTTCTTAAGCATGGATACATGAAAGACATTATGAATTCTAATGTGGCTTGGTAAGGCTAGCTGATAAGCTACTGGCCCAACCCTTGCCAAGACCTGAAAAGGTCCGAAATATCGGGGTGCAAGTTTAGCGCAGCTGCTCCACTGCAGAGTACTTTTCCTTGCCTGAATTCTGATATAAACGTGATCGCCCACCTGATACTCTTTGAACCTTCTTTTCCGATCTGCAAAGTTTTTCTGCCGATCTTGAGCGGCCTTCAGGTTGGCTCGCACCTTTTTGACCATGTCCTCCATCTCCTTGAGCATTTCTGGTCCCAATCTTAATTTGTCCTCCGGGCCACTCCAATTTGAGGGTGTCCGACATTTATGTCCATACAAGACTTCAAATGGAGACATCTGAATTGATGTGTGATATCCATTGTTGTAAGAGAATTCCGCTAAGTGTAAATAGTCCTCCCATTGTGTCGGTTTTTGCATGACACATGCCCTCAACATGTCCTCCACCATCTGATTTACTCTCTCTGTCTGTCCATCAGTCTGGGGATGGTAAGCGGTGCTAAAATTCAGCTGTGTACCCAATTCTGCAAATAGCGCTCTCGAGAAGGCGGATCTAAACTTCACATCCCGATCTGATATTATGGTTTTTGGGAGTCCATGAAGTCTGAACACATTTTGCATAAAGACGTGTGCAATTTGCACTGCCTGGTAGGTGGATTGTACTGGTATGAAGTGTGCTGCGTTACTTAACTTGTCCACCACTACCATGATAGAGTCATTGTTCCTCTTTGTTTTAGGCAGCCCAATTATAAAGTCCATTGATATAATTTCCCATTTCCATTCTGGGATGGGCAGGGGTTGCTGGTGCTCCGTCTTGATCTGCTGACACTCCAAACATCGCGCTAAATATTCAGCCACATGCTTTTTCATTCCCGGCCAGTAATATTCCTTCCGAAGCGCAGTCAACATTTTCTGGTACCCGGGATGACCAGCGTAGTGACTGGTATGAAACTCATTCAATATTAAATTTTTGAGGCTGTTGTCATTTGGTACAAACAATCTCTTTTTGTAAAGCAGCATTCCATCCCTGCTAACCTCATAGTCTTGCGGACTTCCCTCGCTGGAAAGTGGCATTTGCCGCTTCATCTGTTGGTATTCAGCATCTTGACTTGCTGCTGTTTTCATCATTTCCAGCAAGGAATTTTCCCACCTACTGAATGTGACTTCATACAAACATTGCACCTTTCGACTCAGTGCGTCAGCTACCCGATTTTCCTTTCCCTTCAGATGTCTGATGTCAAAGTCGAACCCACTTAAGAAATCTGCCCAACGAGCTTGTCTTGCGTTTAGTGTGGGCTGACTAAAATAATTTGTTAAGCTGTGATGATCTGTGAGTAGCAAAAATTTCCTTCCCAGAAGGTAGTGTCGCCACATCTTAAGCGCATGTATGACAGCTGCTAATTCCAGATCATAGGCAGAATACTTCTGCTCATGTTCCTTCAATTTTCTTGATTCATAGGCGATTACTTTCCCTTCTTGCATTAGCACACCTCCAACGCCTTCTCCGCTAGCATCGGTACATACCACATAGTCCTTGTTCGGATCAGCTATACTTAAAACAGGAGCAGATGTGAGTAATTGCTTAAGCCTCTCAAAACTTTGTTGACATTCGGAACTCCATCTGAATGTCCTCCCTTTCTTTTGCAAGGACGTGATGGGATATGCCACCCTTGAAAAACCTTCCACGAATCTTCTGTAATATCCCGCCAATCCCATGAAGGATCTGATATCCGCCATGTCTTTTGGCACAGGCCAATCCAGTATGGTTTTTATTTTCTCAGGATCAACGGCAATCACTTCCTTTGAAATCACATGACCCAAATACTGGATTTCCTCTTTATGGAAATCACATTTGCTGAGCTTAGCATACAACTGATGTTCTCGCAAAGTTTGCAGTACCATCCGAAGATGTTCCTCATGCTCCTCCTTAGAGCGAGAATAAATCAAAATATCATCAATGAATATTAGTACAAATTTGTCTAGAAATTGATGGAACACACTGTTCATTAAACACATGAACGTGGCAGGTGCATTAGTCAATCCAAAAGGCAGCACTACAAACTCGTAGTGTCCATACCGGGTTCGGAAGGCTGTTTTAGCGATATCTTCTTCTTTAATCCTGATCTGATGGTATCCAGATCGCAGATCAATTTTAGAAAATACTGTCGCTCCCTTGACTTGATCAAAAAGTTCATCGATCCGCGGCAAAGGGTATTTATTTTTAATTGTGAGCTTGTTTAATTGCCGGTAATCAATACACATTCTAAGAGTTCCATCCTTCTTTCTGACGAATAACACCGGAGCTCCCCATGGAGATACACTGGGGCGGATATAATTTTTATCCAGCAATTCTTGTAGTTGCATTTTCAATTCAGTCAACTCTGGCACACTCATTCTATAAGGTGTCCGCGAAACTGGAGCAGCTCCTGGTATTAACTCAATGGTAAAGTCTATGTCCCTCTTTGGAGGTAATCCAGGAATTTCTTCTGGGAATACATCTGCAAACTCTTTTATAACTGGGAGGTGTTCTAGCGGGTTCTCCTTATTCTTGGTTTCTGCATAGCCCACCTGAATCGCATACACTTGGCATCTATTCCGGATGCATTTTGCCAGCTGAGATGCAGTGATTGGTCGGACCTGAACTGGTCGTTTAATTCCTTGCATTTCTTGTTCTATTCCAGCATCATCCTTGTACCGTATAACCTTTGTTTTGCAGTTCACTAAAGCCCAATTCTTTTCTAGTCAGTCAACCCAATTAGGACATCATAGGACCCAAGGGGAAATATATTCAGGTCTGCCACTACTGGATGTCCTGCTACCACTATAGGGTAGCTTTTTACCTTTGCCATTACTCGTCTTTTGGTCCCTGTAGCTAGCTGTACCAGCCAAGGATTCCTGAATTTTTCCGGCTGCAATTTACACTGTTCAACTATCTTTGGACTAATGTAACTTAAAGCAGCTCCAAGATCTATTAGAACAGAGATGGAAAGGTTTAAAATTTTACCTTCAAACTCTACCATGGTGGGCTGGTATTTTGCCTGACGGTCGTCCAAGGCTGCGTTAATTCTTGGCATACTTCATCCCACGTCACCCACGGTTGATGCCTCATGAATCTGGGATATCCGGTCAGTTCCCTTCCTTTGCGGACAATTTTTGACATAGTGCGGTCCACCACAACCCCAGCACTGCACTGGGGGTCTGGTTGTTCCCCCAGTTTCCATCTTGGCAGGTTGTTCACTCATTCTGGTTTCACCGATGGACTTGGACCTGAATGCACTTCTTGGTGCTGCTCTACTAGTCTGGCCCTTGCTGCTTCCTTTGATTCCGCCGCTTCGACTCCCCTTAATATTTCCAACAGCTTTATTATTCTTTTTCTCATTCCATTTTCTGTTGGAACTGTCCCCTTTCTGTTTGCTCTGTTGATAGTAGATTCTGGCCTTACGAATCCCCTCATCCATGGTTCTAGGATTGTCAAATTCAATCCTTTCCCTCATATACATAGGTAGACTGCTGAAAAACCACTGCACCTTGGCTTTTTCTCCTTTAAGGTAGGGTACATAGCGGAGAAAGGATGTGAAATGATTAATGAACTCATCCATAGTCTGCTGTCCCAACCGCAGATCATGGAATTCCTTCGCCTTTTCATGATAAAACCGTTCTGTCAAGTATCTCTCTTTAAAATATTTCTGGAATTTTTCCCATGTTATGGTTCGTTCAGTTACGCCTTTAACGATTTTCACTTCCTCCCACCACAATGTCACCTTCCCTTGTACCTAGAAGATGGCCAACCGTGCCTTCAAGTTATGATCATATTCATATAACTGAAAATATTTATTCAGGTTGATTAGCCATGCCTCAGCTACTTCTTCTTGTTCCCCATCGTAATGTGGGGGTTTAATCTTTCGAAATTCTCCTTGCAATTCCACCTTTTGACGCTTTGAGGTCTGCTGTTCTGATGCATTATCAGATTGGTCCTCTCCTTCTTCAGGAATTTCAGATTCTGCGTGATAACGTTCCTCCTCCGTCATTTTCTGCTGTTCTGCGCTGGGGTTAGCTAGTGGCGGGTTCTGTTTGTCAGACAAACTTTTCAAAATCCTTTCTTGTTCCATTGTGAGTCGTGCATTATCCTCCCGGAGCCGAGCCATTTCATTTTTCATCTCTTGAACTATTTCTAGTATGGCCAGATTCGTGCTGCGGGTCTCCTCACCCAGCTGCACCCACAGTTCTGGGTTGTCTCCAAAATTTGTTGCAGGCCCCCAATTGGCTGCAGACCTGTGCGGTGCGCTGCCCGACCCCTGCATGCTAACTATTACGTGTGATACCTTTGTTGCTCTTTTCCTTTGTCTTGACTAGCCTGTACCTTGCCTGGTCTGATCATGAAACATATAACATTGTGAGCTACCTGCACAATTTTGTTACCCCAAAAGGATTATTATTGTCATAATGACCTTCTCATCTTTTAATACTTATTCATATCCCAGAGGCCACAGTATGGGTAAACTTGCTCTGATACCAATTTGTCACGCACCTACATGCTTTATCATACACGTAAAAAAAAAAAATTATATATATATCTAACGCATACATACTTTGGTTAGCATCTGCACATTATTTAAGTATGGGTTATGTTTTATGGCCACCACCGCTGTGTATACATGCCTAACCCGAGGCATCGTATATGTGACAGGCAATGAATATGTGGCCAGCCATGTTTGACATAACGTTAATTATTCGGTAATTAATACATACCTATGTTTATTTGCTAACTAAATGGTATGACACTCTTATGTTTACTCCTCGAGTTTATCGAAGCTGTACTAAGCTCTTCTGTTGGCGCCTCCTGCGCTGGACATCTGGCGAGGGCATTGAATCTTGCCAGACAGACCACGTGAACAGGGCATGGTTACTGTGCTTGGGATCTTTCCACGCCGGGCTTTAGGGTAAGGTCGCCTCCATCCAGGGTGCACATTTGTTAGGTGAGATCAATGGTTGGAAAGACTCCACGTTTCGCCGCTGGCAGTCCTCGTTTATATATGGCGCTCTCCGGATTATTCGAGATTTTCCTCTTGTCATTCCATACTCTCTCGCTCTCTATTCTTCGCTGCATGGACTTGTTTCACAGCTCCGCGCCACGACCTCCGCGATTCGAGTCACCGGCGCCATCCGGAAGATCTTCAACTTCACAGGCTTCATTATCGAAGCAACCAGGTGCCTTACTCCTCAGCTAAAGATCTGTAGTTATTATTTGATTTTAATGTTTTGCACAGAAGTCTAATTCCTATCGTTGGCATGACAGGTTGCGAGCAAATGGCTTCCGGCTTCTACAGTTTAGAGGAGAGTCAATCCCGTTGAAGCCCGCCGAGTTTTTCCCAGGTATTTATCTGGTTTGAAGGCTTACTTCTCGGTTGGTCCCCCTCTATCTTGGTTTCAATTTGCCAGAGGTTTCCTCTGTGCTAAGAAAGAGACCCCAACCTTATTGTTACTCGGTTGGCCGCAGGTCTTGATGGACCAATGCTCTTAATCTGGTTCCAAGAGTTCTGGGACTGCTTAAAGAATTGGGTCCCTCTTCATCTACGGTGATTTGGGTCCTTACCCGTATTTCTCCGAGGCTGGAGTTTTTATATACAGCTATCTGTATTTTTGTTTGGTTAATCTGTCGTGACTATAGCCATAATTTATGACTGTCTTCAAACCCTGGTTGGGACCAGCGGCTTATTTATTTTTGTACTCATATGGCTCGAGGGCTAATGGTTTACTGTATCTTTCTGTTACAGTTATATAATGACTTGATTTTCTCTTATGGATACGAATGACTTTACAATAATGCAGAGTAGGGTTTGTCTATTACCAAATGTGTAATGTTTTCCTCGTTCTCGGAATCATGCTGGTTAGATTATAGTATGCATGCCAATGGTAATAGTGTAATCTATAGTTCTCTTTCATTTCGCCAATGTTTTGAATGACTTATGTATAGAATCACTCTGCCGTGCCAACATCTGAATTCCATAGATGTATGGCCGACTGGTTAATGTTTTGAATGAATATGAATAGAGTCACTCTGTCGCGTCATCATCTGTTTCCATAGATGCATGGCCGACGGGTTAATGGCTCTTCGTGAATCGAACCCTGAGGTCTGTAATATATATATATGACCATATACATTCGGTTAATCATATAGTTGGAGTTCTGGTTCATTATTGGCAGTCTTTACATTCGCGGCCTCGGTGAATGCATGTTTCCATACTTTCCTTAATGCATACAAATGGTCTCACTGTGTTTTAAGAAATATCGTTTGGTTCTGTTGCATTGTTCTATGCTCATCTCTGTATGGTTTTACACAGTTGATATAGTATTCTTCAGTTACCCACCGCATGGGTCTTTAATCTTGGACAATATCTCAGCTCTTCTTCGTCACTTGGATTTGCAAGAACCCCATTTGCTACGGCTATGCCGAGTTCGGGTTCAGCGTCGTTTATGCCTTTTCCTTTATTTGTTAATACCTCTGTTGGCATTTTATTTTAAGAGTGTTATGGGTTCTATATGGCCGTCTACGACCATTAGGGTCTTGATATCATATCGACCCAGGTTTATTGTTTGCATGAAGATTTCAGTTTCCGTGATTCAGTTTTCTCCAGACTATGTAATCATTCATTTAATAAAGACAGACTTATATTATTAATAGTCCGCTTCATTTGTTTCAAAGGTTCAGCTGTTCTCAGCTCTTGAAGTTTCAACTATTATGTATATGTTTCTTTCTTCGCACAGAATGTTACAGCTATATTATCCTTTGGCCTTACGAATATACTGATGTTTTCAGTCTTCTGGTTTTTACATCGAGGTTGACTATACTTTATACAGATACTTCTTAGTTACACAGATACAATGTCTTTAACTCTTGCAACTAAGCTATCTATAGTTATGCATAGTCATGCTATCTCTTGATTTTACAGCTAGGCTGTCTATCAACATAGTTTACTCTATAAGCTATATATAATTATTGCTCAGATAATCACAGTTGTTCTATCAGTTACTCAGATAACCAGGCATGTGAGGGTTCCGTTACTTACCTGTTCCCCTCTGGTAAAATGAATCTGGAACACTTCTCCTGCCAAATCGCTGTGTATCGCTTGTTTTCCACCCAACCGTGAGACCAGTCCTTTCAGACCTGGGTCTCCCCCCAAGCTTACGCTTACTGGATCACTATCCTCAGTAAGCTAGCACTCTCTGTGCCTGACTATCTGGTCCTTACCAGACTTAGTCCATCCAGGGTTTTTCCTCCCCTTTTCTTCCTCTCCCTGTCACTACAGCCCCGAGTTTCTCAACCAACCTCCCTTTTCCCTCGAAACCCTTCCAGTTGGGAAAGGTGGTTATTTCTAGTTATATTAACTAACCTTTCTTTCCAATTCCCTTTTCTGGGAAGTCAGATATCTTTATGATTAATTCCTTTAATCATCAATTTAGTGCACATGAAAAATTAACATAATATCCTCAAAAGAAAATAAATTCTTCATATTATTTCAATTCAGTGTTTTACTGCAGTAACTTTTAAATAATTACATTTTTACGGGGTCATGACAATCATAGAGTGGTAATATATATTCATCATTAATGATACCAATATAACATAAACATTATGAAATAAAATATTTACCCAAAAAAAATTACTCACAATTAATTTATATAGGTATCAATAAACGGATTTTTGTTATGGTTATTATTTTTTAATATTTAATTTAAAGAAATATTGAAATGAAATATTTTATTTATCTTTTTTTATTGCATGACATAACTAATAGATAAACTGATTTTTTTTCAAATGTTTTTTTGTGTCATTACATGAAACTGTTGTCTTCATTGGTAGGTTCATTTTTGTGTTGTTGATGCAGTTACGTTTATTTCAGAACAATGCTTGATGACGGTTGCGTATCGCTATTTACATATTCTAGGGTTTGGAATGTCCGCCTGTGGCTATTTTCATAGCGTCATTTTGTAATAAAAGCTGGCCGTGATATAAATTACAGATCTATCGTTTTTTTGGAAGGGCCAGGGTAATTAGCTTCTTCTTCGGTTGAGAGTAAAATATTTTGGTGTAATTTTTAATATAAAATTAATTAATATAATGTAACACCCTGGTGAAAAACAAATAATTAACTTTACTTTTGCTTCACTGATTCGATGAATGGTAGGAAATTTAATATTTTACTATTTACCGCAGTGAAAAGTAATGTTAGAGAAAGCTTATCTTAGCTAGTTGGATAGTTATGGGCAAAGTAGTTACCTATACAAACTCTTCTGTTAAGAATAAAAACTTCCAAGAGAAGGCCAAGGTGGTATTCTCTGAATTTGAGGCAAGAGGAGGAATCAGATAGAGAAATCAGACTCTTGAGCTAGTTGGCCAGCGGAGTTTCTCTTAGGCTTTAAGGTTAAGACTTACAGTTTGGGGCTAAGTCTAGTTAATAGCTTGATAAACTGCTAGGTGTGCAGCAAGCTTGGGGGAGGTGCATTGGAAAAGTATGGTAAGGTTGGGAGGAGCATTGTTTTACATATAACTATTTCTGGTAACCATGTGTTCTATGTGATTATGAATGTGAAGATTTATTATTTGAAATGATGCTTGATCCACGAAATTTTATTAATCTCAAAGGCCAAGTAACACGTAAGGGAGGGTATAAAAGGTGTAGTCAAAAGGAAGAAAACTGCGTGATAATAGCTTCGCGGTTATGTGACAAATTACATTTATGTTAGGGCCATACTTATGTTGCATGAGTTTCTGGAAGGTGGGAACATTGGGAACTTGGGTATGGGTGATTACATTTATGTTAGGGTTATAGTTATGTTGGATGAGTTTATGGAACATGGGAATATTGGGAACTTGGGTAGGGGTGTCGGGAATGGTTAGAGGTTTTCCCAAAATTTACATGAAAATGTTAATCATGATCCGTAATATTATATAATAAAAAAATAAAAAATATAGTTTAAATTCTATAATTTATATAATAATCAAAATTAATATTGAATCAAAACATGTAAATATTAAAATCAATTTAAATATATAAATAATAAATATATAATCTACCTTATATAAATATATTCCTTGGGTGTCTTTCTTGTTGAGCCTTTCCATCTCATATATATATAATATTAAAATGTCAAGTTCATTATGACACATGACGAGCCTTTTAAACAATCTGGGTTAACAATACAAAGGAACAATTTTACATATGTTTATCTACTATTCTTAAGAGAAAATGCAAAGCAACTATAATGTTTTCTTAAGAGAAAATGTGAAGAAACTCTAATGTTTAACCATTAACTACCACATTTAATATGCGCACATAATCTTTTGTGATATATATATACATAAACAACAAAAGGAATACTCATGAGCATGACATCCCACATATCGCCTTTACATCGAGGTGCCACACACTTCCTTAACCCATCAAGAGATTGCTCCAATTTCTCAATTAAGGATATCGGTGTAAAGGATGTCTTTGGCCTTTCTTCCTTTGAAGGTTTCAACTTAGGCTCATGTTTTGTGGGCAGAACCCAAGGGAACACAAGAACTCCAAAAGAATATTCTTCAAAGCTCCTAGAACATTCCCAGGCTCCCATTGGAGCTCTCGCTGAAATGGGAACATTTCTATACAGTCCCAAAGCTCTTGAGAGCGCTGGAACCATTGGAATGGGTTTCCTAACTCTTGGGAGTGGTTCTTGTGTAACATAGGGTTATAGTAAACCAAAGAAGGAGCGAGAACATGAATTGGAAATAAATTAAATTAAGTCACTTGGATACATAGTTGAGTGTTATAATCATTAGACCATGTAAGGGAAGGTTAGTCCTCGGTCCTAGCCAGGAAATGGAAGACCTAGCGATAGTTCCTAAACTGTCCAGGACAAGAGAGTACAAATCTATGAATGTAGTATCATATACTAAAATCAAAATAAAAGGAGTACCAGTGTTCATTCACAAAAGAAAGTATATGATTATTAAATATAAATAGTCATCCCTGCATTCATATAAAAAGAATGCAAGTTTAAGTGTCTCAACAGAAAACAATAAACCAGAGGGTAACAATACCAATAAATTTCTTTCAAGAATAGACAAAAAGGAAAACAAGACCAAAAAAAATGTTCTACCAAGTTTTTACAAGAAACTATATCACCATTCTCATAAAATAAACTCATGTATAAATTCCCATATACACATTATTGACAAAACTAAGAGTAATCTTCATAACTTAAATAATATATGTCTTAGCACAGTTCCTCCTCCTACATGGGATTTGAATGTATAACCAAGTGAGAAACACAAAGCAACCGAGAGGGTGTGCTCTTAGGGGAGATGGGTTCAACAAAATTAAGTGGAAAATGAAAAATCATAGATTTACAAACTTCTTCCAATCTAGATTCTGAGAGAGATGAATTCACACCTAAAACCATGTAGCGAGAACACATAAGAATCTGTCAAAAGGTAATTAAACAAATTACCTTGCACAAACGAGACCCTGACATATGTGTATCATACAATGAGAGCAGAGTGAGTAAACTTAGATTAAATTTGTGCGTTCTCTCTAAAAAAATAAGAACCTGTTGTGCGATACAACAATGCCCCCAGTTTAATTTTTTCTTAATATTATTCTAAGATGCTTGATAGGAAATAGGGTCACTTTAATTTTTAAAAAGAAATAAAAACTTTATATAAAAATAAATTTCTTTGTTTCTTGATTTTTAAATAAAAAGTGCTTCAAAAAACATTCTAAAAAAACAAAAATCGCAAATCGCATTCGCTTAAGGCTAAGGTACATTCAAACCAAATATCCACATTGCAATGCAAAAGTCTCAATCGTAGAGCTTCTTAAAACAATCCATTGACAAACATGTGATATGATTCTCGCATTCCACATAAACCTCTAAAACCAAAGGATGCTAGCCCTGAAAACTTGTGATGCGATATACATCGATTGCATATCGCAATCCCAGTGGAAATAAGTGATACTTATCTCAAGGACACGCTATGCGATGTTAAAATATAATAAAGTGTCCAATATTAATAAAGGGAAAACATGATTCAGGAGAGTTAAATGAGGAATTTCCCAACTTTGTATGCGAGGTCATCACTTATCGCAATCGAGGAAATTCAAAAGACTCTTGGAACATGGCACTTATAACTCACGACTTGTGATATGTGATAACTCTTTAAATATTAAAATAATATATTGAAATTGCTCATCACAAAGTCGGAAAGTTTATGGCACACATTCTAATAAGACCTTTGGAAATCTACGATGTGATCTATTGATTGAGCATTAAAGTTTCACGTTGTTGGTTATGGCAAAACATTAAAAAATAGTTATGACTACGGTCCTTCAAGATTTCATCCTTTGTGTTAATATCAAGTTATAATACGAAATATTTTGCATCAAATGCTCATGCTCTGATTTTCGTTTGTACTTATTTCAACACTATCTTTACAAGAATTAGCTTCTCTGAAAGTTTTAGCCTATCACTATCCTCTGTTTCAGTTTTGCAGTTTGAATCTGGAAGTATGTAGGCAACCAAAATGTCAAAGAAATCTCAAAAGGCGAAAGTTCCCCCTGCAATGGTGGAAGGATTGGAAAAAAATGTGTTGATATCGGATACTACATGTCAATATTGTGGGAGAATTTCATGGGAAGGCATATATGATATGTTAGAAATGTTAAATACAAAGGTAACATAAGGACATGCAACACCTGATGGACCTATAGAGTCAGAAAACAAACTTGGTGATTTAGCCCACACTTTTCTTCATTGAATAACGGCTTGCCCAAAGGTTTTAACATATAATGACATGGTAAATTGGGTAATTGAAGCCATCAATATAATAGATAGGATGTTCTTAACAACTGACAAAAGAATTTTTGGATCCTTCAAGCCTGGATACTTTAAGAAAACGTATCATTTGCCAGAGCCTCAGAAGTACTACAATAAATCATTCCTTGAATCTTTCTTGAAAGAAAATCAAATAGAGTTGGATCCCATCAAACAATGGAGGAACTTCCCCAAAAAATACAAGCACGAATCATCCGGTATGTATTCTATGGACTCCCTAGCATCTCCATATTGTTATGCTGCTGCAATGATGTGTAGATTGTTTGGAAGCACTGATATTGCTAAGCTTTTCATTGAAATGGTTCCATTAATAGAAGAAACATTGAAATCTTTTGTGATGGATTGGGCTAATATCCTATCGGATAAACTGGCCATCCAAATACTTGATTATAGGAAAAATAGGTATGTTTTCACCCCAGTTGTTCCCCCATTTTATATCAGTGCCTACATAATGGATACCTTTTATTTCAATTCTGATTTTCCCATAATGGGATGGAAGTGGACTATCCAGGATCCAACCCTTACACATGTTTACCATAAATACCTATTGAAGACCCAATATAAAAATCATTTCTACAAAATTTGTCATGGCTTCATCTACCCATTCATAAGGCCATTTTTAATAGACCAGCTCCTCGGCTGTCCAAGGAGGTTAGTATTGATTTAACTCCAATTGATAGTTTGTTTGGGGAAGAAATATTCACATACATTAGGGTTTTTAGTAGCATTACTGACCCGCATGTCCTTCTACTTTATTTATAAGAAAAAAGTATTGTCTAGGGAAATAACTTATTAGATAGTTGAGAAAGGGATTACGAAAACTTTCAAAGATGCCAAGAAACAGTTATGGCGTGCCTTTCCTGTTCACTGTGGCATCTATTCATTGCATGACTATAAGCATGCCCAACATGAAGCCAAGAAAACAAAGGGTTTGAACCTAGCTGTTATTCCCAAAACACAGTATGACCCGAATAAAGTTTCTTTTAATTTTACTACTGAGGTAAAGATTAAATTTTTTTTCATGAGGATGATGAATTCCATGACTTATTTACATCAGCAGAGACATTCACACAAGTGAGTCACCTTGAAAAAATCAATCTAGAATAAGCAAAAACAGACCAATTCATCCAATACAAGACACAAAGGCTTCATACAGTACCATTGGACTTATTGAATATTAAACCAGTCATCCAACAAATAGAGAAAATCATAGAGAAGGATACAAAGAAAACTTTTGGTGCAGCTGAGACAAGTGACAAGGAAAGTGAATAGTTAGGCATAGATGTCCACATTGATCTGATGTTGATCAAAGAATGGTTATAGTTTGATTAACACATCAAAGGTCAAAGTGATGCCCAAAATGTTATCACACCATAGTCTCCCTTAAGACAACAACCCATGATTCATGATCCTGTGATTGAAAACCCATCCAGTATGGACTCAGCTCTAAAGAAAATCGATATAATCCCGAAGTATCCTTCACCATATATTACACTAAGCATAGACAATATTCCACCTTTGGATGTGTTTTGTAGCCCTAATCATAGATCTGTAGTCAAAAGGAAAAGGAAAAAGAGAAGGATAGACTAAGCATCAGCAACAATTGCTAAGGATGAATCCATGAATGTCATCTGGAAAGAATAAGAAGTTGTCCTGAGCACTTGACCAAATTATATTTGTTTGCAGGAGCGTATACAACTACCATGACATATAAAGAAACCAAAGTTAATCAATTGGTCAAAGAAAAAGATCATAAGATTAAACAACTTGAAGAACAGTTAAGGGTGGAAAAATAGAGGATTGATCAGCAGGCTATTGAAAGACAACAACAACTATCGCAAGAGTTCGAATAGCTAAGACTGACACATATGAAGAGATGAAATCTAAGAATGAGCAAATAAAGCAGCTACAACTCTCAATCAAGAAATTCAAGGATAATCCCAAAGTTGAAGAGTTTATAAAGTAAGCCTTACAAATAAATAATTTCTTATCTCAACAGCTAACCCAACTTTGCCAAAGGTATCTCTCATTTATCCACTATGTATCAAAACCAACGCACTAATAGACCAAGCAGTCAATTCCAGGCTAGAATTCTAGGATGCAAATGACAAAATCACAGGTTACATCTCTTGGCAAAACACAAAAAAGAGAAGGGCTACTAAATTGCCAACAATTGAAGAATCTCATAAGGAGATATTATTTTCAAAATGGGAGACACAAATAATCAATGTAGAAAGAGCTACCTCAAGGGTCAGGTAATGATGAATAATATCATTGGGTTGATAAATGATAACTTACACAGTGCCAATTTAGTTTTTGAGTGTTCCTTAGAAAATCTTCCAAAAGCAAAAGTATTGGAAAAACAATGGAAGTAAGATTTGAATACCAGGGAGGAGCAATTGAAAAAATTAAAAAGCGTCAATTGGGATACACATTGGTTCTATTTAGTCAAACCACATAGCCAAGAAATGACAATCAAATTTCTTGCTAATGCAACAGATCACATGATTCCAGAACACTCAGATGCAGTATACACAGGTCAGTTGCATGATAGGATGAGTAATCCACCATAGATCCAAACTATGCTTGAGATTTTTTAGTTAAAGCCGCAGGAGGAATAATAGATGCAATGCATCCTTACAAAAGTTATCAAAATTCTATTTTTAACATGAAATCCAATTTTTTGGGAAAGGTTGTTCCAACCACCCAAAGCACTTTTTACGAGCAATTTGTTTTAATTTTTTCTATAAAGACCCTTTCATGTCATTTTAGAAAGGGTCCTAAAATTGTATTAAATTAGATTGAAGAAGATATCATTTCTGCACTTCTTAGTTTACTTTTGTAGAAGACAAGGATCAAGGTTCACACTTGTTTTAAAGGGAATTCAAGAGCACTTTCATTTCTATATCTTTTTGAAGTTTTCAGAATAAGAAAAGTGAACCGGACTGTTACTTTTGTAAGAGGATTAAAATACATATGGTACTTTTCATCAATGTCCTTTGTTTCATGTTATGCAATAAAACAATCTTTCGATTCGATATTGTTGTTATATACGAATGTTTGTCCAATTCTACATTATATCACTTTTGAATAAGTTGGAATTGATATTCTAAACATATGCCGACCACTGATGTTATTATGATATGTGATATGTTCTATATCACTTTGTTTAAAGTTATCATCATTCATGCTTAAATTTCTGTAGCCAAGTGATTGATATTTATTAGCATTTGATTACAAGAGATTATTATAAATCACATTGATAGTGATTTACTCGGGTTATATATAGATCTATATGTATACATTCATAATTTTACTGTCCCAAATCATCTAACATTTTGGTATATATATTAAACACCAATTCATCAAAACACATTCTATTGGGAAACTGGTCCCATACTATCCAGTCAAAGCCACCATACCAAACGGGAAAGGAACTGCATTAAGGGTAGGATCGGGTGGTTATCCCAAATGTTCGTGTAATGATTTTTGAGCCATCAACAGAACCCATATGTGAATGCCACTGACCTAGCATATTGAATGGGAGGAACCCTATGGAAGAAACCCCTCCTGTAATATGAAACGATCAAGGTGGGTTATTACAACCAATACCTTCGACAGAGGAAATGGAAAGAAAACCCCAAACTCCATGCAATGTAATACATATACAGTGATCAAAAAACAAATAGAAAACCCATGGCTGGTCTAGAGGAAACTTATTTGAATACCTAGACTAAGAATATGATGTTTGAAAAGGAAACCAATGAATGTTGCAACATAATTCGCCACAGTAAGCAACCATTAAACACTAAAGGAGAGTTATTGGTTACCTATGTAGCTGGAGCGCTGCCATAACTAGGATAGAATATCCAGAAGAGAAACAAGGGATTTCGAGTTGAGTAAAAACTTTGGAGCCTTATTGAACCAGAAAACCCTCATTGGAGGCAAGAGACGAAGCCACCACAGCTCAGCAACCAAATGGAACTTGTCGGTGGGGAAGGAGAGGGTTAGTTTCTCTCTAACAACCACAAACAAACTACAGCATCCCATGCGCTAGATCTGGAGAATCATTAATGAACATATGGACAACAAGGGAAAGCTACCAAGTGGACAGTCGGATGCTACATCTAGAGGATTATAGACATGTACTGACTCTGATGGAAAAAGGAAAACACAAGAAATATGCTACACATGATAATGAATATGTATATTAAATACTTTGATAAGATTTTTGTCCTAATTTGGATTAAAGTTATGAATGATTAACACCTTCAAATAACTTGATATAATCAAGTAAAGAAGAGTAAAAGGCCATTAAATTTCAGTGGTGATATAATACAACTGTAGGACATTATATAACAAGATCAAATGACACAATTGTAATTATAATGAAAATGTTGAATTAAGTCCTTTCTCGTTTGATGTCTTTTCTTAAAATTATGGCTATTATCATACAGTGAAAAGTGAAATATACATATATGAAAATCTATAAGAGTGTGAGGAACACACGACAATGAACAAATACAACACATTCCGTTGTCTTAACATTTATTATGGAATGGATGGTAGGTTCAAGTAAGAAATTTATTAGAAATTAATAGATATCTTAGTAAGATATGGCACCTAGTTTTGACCAAATTTAAAATTGGAAAGGATAATGTTGATGGCACATTAGCATAAGTAGTATTTATGCATTTTGACATGGAAATAAGAATGTGCCACTAGTTAATGCTATTTCCATATAAATAACTCAATTACGACTCCGATGGATACAAATGGAGTTTGGTTAAATTATTGACTAGAACTATTGCTTACAAATACCATGAAAAGATAACCACACCAAGGTAATGTATTGAGAAATATTGTTGCAAGACTTGCTGATTTTAAGAATAATATATTATTTCATGTAGTGCTCTTAAGTCACCATAGTGATTCTATTAGCACTACTATGTGCTTTTCAAAAAAAAATAAGAACAAAAATAAAGGAGGGAGCTTGTTAAAAAAAAACTAATTGAATTAGATTACTTTGATTAAGACTTCTACGTGAAATGGTAAGTAGTAAGCGGATAAATAATATGGATGAAATTGTGTCCCTTAAGAAGAATAAAAAAAGGCGCCATAAAAATGAATATTGTGAACACATTGAGTTAAAAACAATTATTTGCAAAAAAAATAAATATATCCCTAGGTATACATAGAAGAAAATTGTGTAGAACAATTATGCATCACCTGCAAGCGACAGGGAAAATAGCCAAAAACTGAATGTAGGCTTCATGGTGGACTTGGTATTGCGTCAAATTCAAAATAATTCAATTACTAGATAAAAAGGGTGTAATCCAAGATGAACATAATTAAGCTACTTGTAGAGGTAGACATCCTTAGATTAAAGGAAAATAATAGAAGCCATCCTAACCATTACTTGTGTCAAACTAATATGCATAAATATTTCAATGAAGATAAAGGTGTAGTAGTGCTAATTAGCACAATTTCTCATCAAAGACAAGAATGATTGAATTACAAGCATATTATTATTGATTCGCAAGTAGCACAAACAAGGTTGATACCTTTGTGGACTCAAATTTGTAGTAGAACTATTTGGAGTAGTATTGTTGATTGGTGAAATAATTGAGTAAATAAAATAATTTATAATGATGTGGTTATATGTATGGTAGTAACTTATAATGAGTGTAGGTTATTAACTCTTGCCAGATTGTGATATGTGCTAATGATCCTTGATGGCTATATAAATAGGAACTGATAACGCAGTAATCAAGATTGAAAAAATATATGTATATATGATCTTAAATAAGATTTGATGTAATGACCATAAGGGTGGTAAATTTAAGACAAACTAGAAAGGATCACCATAATGAAACCTCGGCGTCTTCTTATTTGCAGAAAATGATGCCACAGAACAAGTCGTTACTATGTGCAGTATGACGGAGGTACTTCAACTGAGAAAGATTACATGTAAAGATTGGAATAAAGATTTTGAATGTGTAGGAAAATTCTAGTCTGTGTTAAATGCTAGGAAACACTGAGGACGATGCCTCACTAAAAAGGGGGAAGATTTAACACCCCCAGTGAAAGGAAAATAGCTATACCACTTTACTTTAGTAATTCTATGAATGGTAGGAAATTTAATATTTTACTATTTACCGAATTTAAAAGAATGTGGTTTTAATTGTGGGATGAGAAGGCTAAAACATATAAATGGACATATATGAATGTACGTTTGATTTTATTACAAATTCATAATGTCCTTTCCTTGTTATGAATGAGGATTGGGAAGCAATGTTAGAGAAAGCTTACTCTAGGTAGCTGGAAAGTTATGGGCAAGGTAGTTACTTACCTAAACTCCTCCATTAGAAATAAAAACTTCCAAGAGAAGGCCATGAGGGTATTGTGTGAACCTGAGGCAAGAGGAGGAAATGGATATAGAAATCAGACTCTTGAGTTGGTTGGCCAGTGGAGTCTATCTGAGGCTTTAAAGCTCAAACTTATAGTTTGAGGTTAAGTCTGTTTAAGGTTAGATATCCTAAACAAAAGTTTGATAAACTATTGAGTAAGCTACCTTGGTGGGAAGCAAGCTCGTGGGGAGGTTCAAGGGAAAGACTCGCCTCAAGGCTAGGAAGAGCATTATTTTCCCAACAGTTGCAGTCATAGAGAATTTGGTACAAAAAGAGATAAGTATTACTCCTAACCCTGTATTGTATGTGATTATGAATGTGGAGATTTATTATTTGAAATGATGCTTGATGGAATGAAAATGAGATCTAGAAACTTTATTAATCTCATAGAGGACAGTAACCTATGAGGGAGGGTATAAAATGTGTACTCAAAAGGAACAAATTTGTGTGATAATAGCTTCACTATAGAAAGAAGGTTGTTATGTGACAAATTACATTTAGTTCAGGGTTATAGTAAACCAACCGAGGAACCAGAACATGAATTGGACATAAATTAAATAAGTCACTTGGATACACAATTCAGTGTCAAAATTTTTGACCATGGAAGGGAAGGTTAGTCCTCGCTCTTAACTAGGTAATGGGATACCTAGTGATAATCCCTAAACTATCCATGGCAAGAGAGTTCAAATTTGTGAATGTAGTATTATATTGTAAAATAAAAAGGAAAGGAGTACATGTGTTCATTCAAAAATTCAAGTATATGATTATTAAATACAAACAGTAAATATAAATAGTCATCCTTGTATTCATATAAAAAAATGAAAGTTTAAGTGTTTGAACACAAAACAATAAAACGAGAGGGAAAAACACCAATAAATTTCTTCCAAGAATACATAATAAGGAAAACAAGAACGAGAAAAATGTTCTACCAAGTTTTTACAAGAAACTATATCACCATCAGAAACTCATGTAGAAACTCCCATTTACACATTATTGACATAGTTAATATTAATCTTCATAACTGAGATAAATATTTGTCTGAGAAAATTTCCTCCTCCTACAGGGGGTTTGAACATATAACCAAACAAGAGACACAAAGCAACCCAGAGGGTGTGCTCTTACGAGAGACTGCCTCAACAAAATTTATAAAATAAAAATTATGAAAAACCCAAAAATTTCCCTATTGGCCTTTATTTACTCGAAAAGGAGAAATCATAGATTTACGAAATTTTTCCCATCTAGATTATGAGAGATGAATTCACACCTGAAACCATATAGTGAGTGTAGATAAGAATCTGTGAAAATGTAATTAAACCAACTTCGTAGCACAACTCAGAGCAAGACTATAACGTACCCCTTTGGACCTACCCTGAAATAATAGCTATTGAATACCAAAAAAACTCTGACATGAAATCATGACATGCAACCATCAAAACTCTGAAGTAACTCTTGCAAGCATTAATTTAAGTTGACTGTGACTGACATGGTTGCACCTTATGATCATAGTTAAATACACATAGTCAATATGTTATTGGCCAACCTTTCATTCACATGCATAACTAGATGGAATTAGCCTAAGTGGAGGTAGTCTTATTGACATGCAAACACAAATAGTTGAACCATTGGTCACACAATGAGAAGAATTAGTTACACAATTGTTCTACTTACATAAGCAATTACCAATTTAGGAAATCATAAGCATTCTATGTTCCTTTGTTAAATGCAAGATGCCAAATATATTTATATAAGATCTTGTCATAACAAAGTTAGTATTTACAACTACATTATGCTTCTGCTATTAACTCTGCTCTTGAAGGTAGAAGGAGTCACATGTATAAAAATGCAATCATTCTCATAGGAAAAACAACAACCCGGGTAATCTGTTTATGACCAATTATCACTGCAAAATTCGACCATGAATGGGTACTAGAACTATTACCCACTGAATATGCTTCTATAGTTAACTTCACTCTAGAATGCAATATGCATAAGAAAATCCATCATTCCCATAATAGAGATAAATCAAACCATATGTATAATATATGAGCTAAATAATTTAACCTCATAAAAATTAAGGATTAACATAAAACACATACCATGAAAATGAATCTCATCGAAGTAGAGGGAACACAAATAAATATATTAATACATAAGCTTATGTAATTCACTCAAACATTCTCATGGCAAAGAAACTTAAGAACTCTTCTCACAAATAAACTACAACTATAAGAGAGAGAGAGAGTAAGAATCATCATACAAAATATTCCACAAATGTGACAGCAACTTAAACATCAAATGGAGGGAGGAGCACCACCACCCAACCATGAATCACTGATCCCCCTGAGCCAATGTTCTTGCCAAGGATATACCTATGCACACCATTTGAATGTGGGGATTAATATTATTGTCATATCATGTTACAATAACCAGATACTAGTTTTGAGAGGGATGTAACTTGGTATTGAACTTTTCTTGTTTACCCATGAACCCATTCATCACCATCTTTCCCTAATTTCAGTTAGTTTTTACATATTACACCAAGATGTTTGGAGAAGAAAGAAGCTTTAGCTCTGTGTTTGTTAAATGTGATTGGTATCTATTGATTCGATTCTTTTAATTCTTCGTTGGTTCATATATTTAAATTTAAATTTATTATTACTCACATTAATATATAAAAACCTATTTGTCAGGGTTGGAGACACAAATAATTCAGCTTGATGATATTGGATCTACAGGTGTTGGTGAATTCACTTCTTCTGGGGTGAATTTGTGTATATTCTTTTAATCTAGCAAAAGATACACTGAAATTATGAGATTTAAAATCTCTATTGGCGAATTTGTGTTTCAAGGGTTTTTATTGTTTTATTATTTTGGGTCTAACTTTAATGTAAATCTAGCTATTGTGTTTTCAACCATTCCATTCAAACGTATCATTTTCAGTTTAATAAGATTTGTGACTGCTTTGTAAAGAGCTTTTATTAAATTTATTTTGAGAAATTTTGATATAATTCCAGTTGTGATATTATTTTGGATGTATTTTTATTTTAACTATTAAATTCAAAATTGTATTGTAATTATAAATGAAATAAAATTAATCAAAACTACAAGTTATTGATTTTTTCTTTTAATTTTAATTGTTTTATTATTTTTTTAACCAAATTGTTTTTAATAGCTAGTATTTTATTGGCATTTTTATTGTGAATCTTTAAAGGGTGCTAGCTCAATGCAAGAGATCCTACTTTATAAGTAGGAGGTTGGTGGTTCGATTCCACTGTGTCCTAATATCAATTAATCAATGATAATCTATTTTATTTTTAATTAAATACTTTTAATATTGATTTATTTCAATGGTGTGCTACTTTTCTAGATTTATTATTTTATATTGTCTCTAAAGAGACAAAAATTATGTTGTATTATCTATTTTTTTATTGTATCTAGAGAGACAATAGTTAGGATCAAATACATTATCTCTTTAAAGACAATATGCCTTTAATCCCAAACATTGTCTCTAGAAAGACAAAAATGAAATTGTCTCAGGAGAGACAAAAATGCTTGTGTTATATATTTCCTTTATAGAAACAACATTTTATGAAAATTTAATTTGAGACACCATCTTAAAGACAATATTTGAGGCAATACACAAGTTATATTTTGTCTCAGGTTAAGACAATTTACACAAAATTTGTCTTAAATATTCTCTTAAAACCCCCCTTTATGTTGTAGTGACATTTGGTGTATTGAGAAGTTGATAAATTAACCAAGTTGTGGACTCCTTTTGTTGGTTATGTCTTTAAGCCTTGAGTTTAAATTTCCCTTAGTATGCATCCCCTTATACTTTGGATCTATCTCAAGGTAATTAGCTACAAGGAAGATTGCAATGTGGCTAGCGAATAGTTGGGTGGAGCGTTGAAGTCCTTCCTTCATTTTTCAGTCATCATTAAACAAACAAATTGATAAATGAACATTGCTTATGTGTATTTCCTTATGGAGTGCGATGAATCTTGTTACATTTCAAATGGTGCAATATCTTGCGTGTATGTAAATGTAAATGAATCTCTAAGTTTTGATGCTCACTGTGTCTTTGTGATTAGAATGGTGTCATGTATGCACATGCATATTAAAATGTGCCTAGGATATGCTATGCATTATTATGTGCATGGTGAATGTGCAATTATGTGTTCATATTCATTCACTTGATTTCCAAATTTATGGGTATACATAGTTTAACCAATTCCTACGCTAGTTACTAAGAATTTAGGTATTAGGAATTGAGCCATGAGTCTCCTTAAAACTACAAGAGGGTGGGAGAAAAGAAATTGCAGTTCCTCTTTATGAACCTATCCTAGGTTTCGTTTTAGTCCATATACACTATTTTTTTAAGGTCGAGAGGAAGTGGGATAACATGACTTTGTTGAAATGTTAGTAGGTCCAACACCTAGTTGACACTGGTGAAACCACACCCTAACGGAACTATATTGTGTGTATAGACACCAACCATAATCCATTGACCCTAGTGATCAAATATGAGGTACGGGAAGGGTATATACACTTGGCCAAATGTTGTTTTATTTTGGGTGAGAATCATAATGGGCAAGAGAGTGGTCCAAGAAGAACTAGGAGTGTTGGGAACATTATTAGCTTCCCATCTTTGAGATATTTGTACACTACAATGCAAGTCCTTATTAAGTACCTTTTGAATATGAAATCCATTGTAGGTGACTGTAAAATTTGTTAGCTAGTATTTGATGAGAATGTTAAGAGTATCTAGCCTATCCATTGGTTGTCATATTTTATTCTTTACCTCTTTAAACATGACAATTTCCTACTCAAGTATAAAGGATAATTCATATGTCTTTTGTTTCTTATTATGTTGTTATGACTGCTCTACCTATTCTCTCATTTGGACATTTTAACTAACAAGTTTATGAACTAGTTATTGCATTAAGTCCAATTGGTCCTCACTTTTGCTTAGGTAAGCTAGTTGTGGGTGATATGTTGTAGGAAAAATGCATAGGGGAGGGTTACCATTTATCATGTCTTTTAAGGGTTACTTTGTGTTGTGTCTTGTATTAATCCTTAGTTATATATCAAATAATTTTATATTCTGACAAGGGGCATTCTTTGTAAACATGGTTGGCTTTCTGGTAGCTTCAACATCAAAATTATTTCCCTTCATAATCCAATATTTGGTTGCACACATATCCTAGGTAGTGGAGTATCAGATTTACCACCAATCTATCCCTCGTGTTGAGATAGACAATGAATCAGGCATAAGAAATTTCCGTCATCTCCAAGTATGATCTGTCGAACTGAAGATAAGTATCGAGGTCATCCTTTATACACTAAAAGACATTTTCCATCTAATGTTGAAGGAAGAGCCTTGGGAGCCTTAATCGTATTGGCCCTGCACCGAGTTGTTCTTGTTCAACGTCAAATAGAGGATTCCACATTTTGAAATACACATAATGTGAGAGAACACAATTCACATGTCCCTCTTTACTAAATTTGAAAGAAAACCATCCTTTGGGCATGGTTCATACAGATGGAATTGCATCTAGAATGTGTTCCCAATTCTCCTACAACCACCTCCTCAGATGCATTACATAGTAGTGCCTTCCTCTAATTCTTCCAACCAAAATCCTTTCAACTATAGACATAACTTCATCTAATATAATAGCCTCCCCTAGTGCTAATGCTTGTTTCCTATCTTTTACCTTGGGGCATTTTATCTTCCTTGCCTTCTTCTTTTAGCTTGCCACTGAAGCAACTTCAAAGGACATGGTTGTGTTTTGAGAGTTTAACCTTGGTAGATCCTCAGTGCAAGGAAGACATGGGTTTGGTAATCTACCTTCATACCCTACACCATGACCAGAACAAGAGGGCAAACATAATGACACACCAATGTAATTGGGAGAGATTTGAGCCTTTCCTTACTAAACTATCGACAGGTCTTTCACATGACCATCCACGTTCCCCGAAATCTACAAGTTTTTGCAAAAGACCACTATGTTTTACCTGAAGGCTTTGAATGTTAGAGTCGATGCTGAAAGGTTCGAAAGTTTGTAATGGGATGTTAAGGTTTGAGCAAGCCTTGATGAAATTTAGGGCCTCAATCAAGAGACCTCGTGAAAGAGATAGTTTTTTGGTCAAATCCGTTGATATTGTTGTCTAGATCTAGATGGCACCTCCTATCTATCATAATCACACCTAACCTAGTCACAGTAAAGCAAATTAGACTTTGAAGTTCCACTTTAATTCTTTCCGCTAAGTTTTTACCACAATCTTAAGCGAAATTGGTAAAATAAATTCATTGGTGATTAGTCGTGACATTCGGGTGTAATAATACTTATACATACCATAGAGTACATAAATCTGTGAGTTTGGTTTTTGAATTAGTCAGTATCTAATATTATTAATATTTCTTTATTCTTTAGATTGTGATTGTTCATATGTGGCAACTGGATATATATAATTAAATATCTTACTAGGTATCAGTTCTTTGTTTCTTGAAACCCTTTTCTTCCCTGCCATGGTAATCTCTACAGCTACTACTACAACAATATCCTCCTCTAAGCATTAGAGCCGATGCTGACACATCTGAAAGTTTGTAATGGATTGCTAGGGTTTAACTAGGCCTTGACGAAAGTTAGGATCTCAATTGGGAAACCTAGTGAAAGAGATAGTTGTTCAGTCAAATCCATTGATATTTTTGTTAGGATCTCAGATGACGCCTCCTATGTAACCTAGTCACACCTAACCTAGTTACAATAAAACAAATTAAACTTTGATTTCCACTTTAATTCTTCCCACTAAGTTTTTACCACAATCTTAAGGGGCCTTGGTAAAATAAGTTCGTTGGTGATTAGTCATGACATTATGGTGTAATAATACTTCTACATACCATAGAGTACATAAATCCATGAGTTTGGTTTTTGTATTAGTCGGTATCAAATATTATTAATATTTCTTTAATCTTTACTCAAAAAATACTCAGACAAAAAAATAACCATACTCATATAGTGCCCAAGCTAATCATCAAAATAATTGCCTAGTGTAAGGTCTTTGGCATTGGAGCCCGACAACTCAGTTTGAGGCAAGCAGGCGATATGTTTCTTTATGCATGTAAGGAAAGAATTTTTTTGTTTGATTTGGTGTTGAATTAACTGAAATTCCTTATGAAATTCTTTAATTTCATCTGTATGACATGAAATGATTTTAATATTCATTATCAAAGCCTTTTTTATAAGGGTCTTCACCAACAAGAATATAAATAAAGATTTTTGGTACTAAGGGCGATGACCACGGGTATGGCCCGGGTCTAGAATCATGTCCCCCAACTCCTCCAAGACTAATCGTTGACCTGGTTAACAACCTTTAATTCCAATTCATCAATCGTCTGGTGGGTGCAGGGGTGGGTATTAGTTTTGTATGCTCTGGAAGTTGCTAATATGAATCAAGTTCTGGTCCCATGTCCTTGACCTCTGTTAGCATGAGACTTCCCAATACCAGGGCCTCAACCTTGACCTCGCCCTCAACTTGCATTATGAGTGTGACCTCAGTGTCTGGTTGGGTGAGCCATGAATTTCGATTGATTATTGTTGTATGAAGAATTAAATTGTACAAATAAGGCGAGGCTCTGACTCACAAGTATCATAATGCGAAGAACAAAAAATTGATCGAGTGGATGCCCAGGATGGATGAGCCCACAAGTTAGTCTAATTAAGAAACCTGTCAGGTCTAGAGGAACATAAACATGACAAAGAAAACCATTAAAAATCACTATAAGGAACATATCCACATTATCTTCATGGATTTGAATTACGAACCCATCCCAATTCTCTTGAAGGTTATTTTATGTCTAGTGCATGAATTCCTCATTAGAATAAGAAATATCACCCATAAACCAGTCACAAATTGATTTCTCATAAATTACATGGAAGTAGAGTTAGAAACGTAAGGCTCTATGTTGTCTTTTATAAAAAACCAGGAAGTATCCATATCCCAAGGTTTCCAAGCTCCTGGGTAGTCAGGATTACTAAATTAGTGAGAGGTTTCTCGTTGAGAGGCCTCCCAACCCCCGATATGCAAGAAAGAGGGTGAACCCCATCCCATCCATTCATAGGAGGGCTAAACTCTGCATTAGAAAACCATCCGCAACCATATACAAAACATATATATCATAGAAAGCATTGAATTCATAAGGAAGCCAATTTAAACATACGAGGAAGGACTGAGAAGGAGAGTACATGTCACACCTTCAACTTCCTGAGCCTGGGTGCAACTTCCATTTACAATAACTTCCCTAGGGAGATCCCTATGCCACGAAAAGCCTGCAGAGGAAATAAGTTTTCCAGTTGCTACAAGTGTGAACAAATTGAAATCCAAATACAAAAAATACTCTCTCCCTCTATGACTTAATTCCCTTGACATATTATGTGTGCTAAGGTTTGTGTGGGGTTGGCCATGCCACCACCGTTACTATACCTTCAATAATTGTGTGCGGCAATGAAAATCCAACACTGCTCCTCCTCTCAACTCTCATCTTGATTGAGAGTAATTCATAATGATGATGCTCGTTTTTTTTTTTTTTGTTATAGTGATGGATCGGTAACTCATTGGTATGATCTACACTAGCCCTAGGATTAAACCTTCCAACTGCCACTATACCACTAAGAGTAAATCTGATATGCCTATATGACAAATATACCAGGAGTGTATGACTTAGCAAGAGTTGAGATGTCTCTTATTGACCACAAATAGAGTAACTCCCTAGGGTCACCTATTAGAAAGAGTAACTATTTTAAGCTGTATGAATATGATCATAGTTTAAAAGTTCACTTGGCCATCTTCGAGTTGCAAGGGAAAGCCACCTTGTGGTGGGAAGAAGTAAATATTGTGCGTGGGGTAAATGAACATAACATAACATGGGAAGCATTTTAGAGGTATTTCAAGGAAAGATATTTAACTGAACAATTATATAATGAAAAAGAAAAATAGTTTTCATGACTTAAGCTTGGGACAACTAACAATGGATGAGTTCATTACAAAATTTACATCCTTACTTCGGTATGTACCCTACATATGGGAGGAGAAGGTGAAGGTGCAATGGTTTATCATTAGTTTGTCATTGTTTATGAATGAGAATCTTGAATTAGACAACCCAAAAACCATGGATGAGGTTATAAGGAAAGCTCGATATGTTATGAGCAAAGCAGGCAAAAGGGAGATGTAGGAAGGAAATTGACTGATAAAAGGGATCGAATTCCTTGTTGGCAACAAGGGAACTAAGTCTATAATTAATAAAGGACCCCATAAGGGCAAAATAAACATAAACCTTAATAGAAATCAGACAACATTTAGAATTCTTAATCATTTAGAAGACTAATGAGGAGTCGGGTAGAACTGAAGTTGAAATTACAGTAAGACCCCCAATACAATGCTGGGGATGTGAAGCGCCACATTACATCAAAAAAATTCCCAATCAGAAAGGATGAGAATATACTTCATAGTTTCAAGAGGCATCCACTGTCAGAGAGGTTTCCCAAATCATCACAAAAATCAACGTTGCCCTTCAATACCATCAGGCGAGGTACCCACCAACCATGGTGGAATTCGAAGGTAAAATTTTTGACCAAATTATATCTATTTTAATTGATCCAAGAGGTAATTTAAGTTATGTTAGTCCTAAGATAGTTGACAAATGATGTTTACAAATTGTCAAATTCGAAAATCCTAGTTTAGTACAGCTAGCCACGGAGGCAAAAAGACAAGTGTTGGCCAAAGTCAATAACTGCCCATTGAAAGTAGCAGGTCAGTCCCTGATAGGAAACCTAAATGTATTGCCCCTAGTATCATATGACATTCTAATAGGCATGGACTAGCTGGAAAAACATTGTTCCCTCATAAATTGTAAAACAAAAGTTATCCACTATATGGATGATGAGGGAAAGAGGTAGGAAATATAAGGTATACTAAAGCCGCTAAAAATAAGAAAAATAACTGGCTCACATTTAGAAAAATGTATCAGAAAAAGATGTCAGATTTATGCAATACAATTCAGATATGGCAATTGAATGGAATAATCTTCAAAAATATACCAGTAATACAAAATTTTTTGGACGTATTTGCTAAAGAGATTCTGGGACTCCCTCCTAAAATAGATATATATTTCACCATTGAATCGATACTGGGAGCGGCTCCAGTGTCCCAAGATCCTTACCGCATGAGTATACCATAGATAACACAATTAAAATGAAGTTACAAGAACTGATTGATAAAAATTACATAAATCTGAGCGTGTCACCTTGAGGAGCCCCAATACTTTTTGTTAAAAAGAAGGATGAAACACTACGCATGTGTATGGATTACTGCCAGCTTAATAAGCTAATTATTAAAAATAAATACCCTCTACCATGTATAGACAAGCTGTCTGATCAAGTCAAGGGTACGATAGTGCTTTCAATGATAGATCTACATTAAGGTTACCATGAGATCAAAATCAAGGAAGAAGACATAACAAAGACAACCTTTAGAACTCATTATGGACATTATGAGTTCGTGGTGTTACCCTCTGGGCTAACCAATGCTCCCGCAACCTTCATGTGTCTCATGAATAATATATTTCACAAGTACTTGGATAAATTTGTGTTAATTTTTATTTATGATATCTTGATTTATTCCCGCAATATAGAATAACATAAAGAGCATCTCAAAATAGTGTTGCAGAATGTTAGAGAACATCAATTGTATGCTAAATACAATCGGTGTGATTTCTTTAAGGAACAGATTCAATATCTAGGCCACATCATTACTAAAGATGGAATCATTGTGGACCCAGAAAAGATAAAGAATATAATGGAGTGGTCTGTACCAAAGGACATGGCAGATACAAGATCATTCATTGGTCTAGCTGGGTACTATAGGAGATTCGTTCAAGGATTTTCTAGAGTGGCATGCCCCATTACCTCCCTGCAAAAGAAGGGAAAACCCTTAAACTGGACAACTGAATGCCAGAAAAGCTTTGACCAGCTTAAGCATTTATTAACCATTGCACCTCTCTTGAGAATTTCATAACTAAATACAGATTATGTACTCTACACTGATGTTATCAAGGAAGGGGTTGGAGGCATTTTAATGCAAGAAGGCAAAGCGATTGCCTAGGAATATATGAAACTCAAGGAGTATGAGCAGAAGTATTCAACTGATGACTTACAGCTAAAAATTGTCTTTCATGCATTAAAAATGTGGCAGCATTATCTGATGGGTAAGAAAATTCTCCTAATGAATGATCATCACAACTTAACTAACTATTTTAAGAAACCCACTTTGAATGCCACACAATCCAGATGGATTGACTTCTTAAGTAATTTTGATTTTGAGATCAAGCACTTGAAGGGTAAGGGGGATTGGGTTGAGGATGCTTTCAGTCAGAAGGTACACTGTATTTATGAAATATCTTATAGTGAAGTACATACTACTTTCTAAGAGTTGATCAAGGATGCAGCCGTGTGGGATCTAGAATATTAGTATTTTTGGCAGCAAGTTAAATTTGTGAACAACCATGAACAACAACTTGGATATGAGGTAAATGAGGAAGGTATGCTGATTTATAAAAGAAGATTGTATGTGCCTAACCAAAAAAATATTAAAGACTTAATTTTGGATGAAGATCATAAGAGTCCATATGCAGGTCCTGGTTACGAGAAGCTGATTACTGTGCCTAAAAAAGAATACTTATGGCTTGACATGGAGAAGGATGTAGATGAGTTTCTAACTTGATGGATGGAATGTCAGCAAGTGAAAACAAAGCATCAACATCAAGTTGGGTTACCGCATCCCCTACCAATTCCGAAATGTTAATGGGAGATCATTTCAATCAATTTCATTCCAAGAATACCTAGGTCCAAAAAGCAAAAGGATTCGATAATGGTTGTAGTGGATATACTGAGCAACTCTTCTCATTTCATGCATGTGTAACAAACCTACAAGGTTGTTCAGATTGCCTATATATTCATGCAAAATATTTTCAAATTACATGGACTGCCAAAATTTATAATTTCTGATCGTGACGTAAAATTTACATCAGTTTTCTGGAAAGCCTTATTTAAGGGATTGGGCACACAATTGAATTTCAGCACTGCATACCACCCTTAAACGGATGGGGAAACTGAATGTGTGAATCAGGTGGTGGAGGACATGCTGCAAACATATGTGATGCAACAACCCTCCAAATGGGAGGATTACCTACATTTAGTAGAATTTGTTATTAACACTGTCTATCATATGTCATTGAAAATGAGCCCATTTTAAGTGTTGTATGGACAGAAGTGGAACCCCTTCAAGTTGGGAAGGGCTGGAAGATAAGTTGATGCTTACATGCGATCTACTAAAAGAAATGGAGGAAATGGTCAAGAAGGTTCATTCTAATTTAAAGGCCACCCAAGATCGAGAAAATAACTTTGTTGACTGATAAAGAAATTTCTAGGAATTTAAAATTGGAGATCACATCTTTGTAAGGGTACGACCAAAGAAAAGTACATTACAATGGAGAAGATGTGCCAAACTCGTATGTTGATTTTGTGGCACCTTCTAGGTCTTGGCGTGAGTCAGACTAGTGGCCTAATAGGTCGCCTTGCCTAGCCATATTTGTGTGCGCAACGTTTTCCATGTTTCCATGTTAAAAAAATATGTTTACGATCCTAAAATTATAATTAATTGGTAAGATATACAGGTAAAATAATTTTACAATCTGCCACAAGAAAAGAATTAATAGTTGAAGGAACTAACTAGAATATATTTTTTTGTTTGTAGGTCGAACAGGAAGGTGATTTCTTGGTCGAACCTCTAGTTATACTCAATCAGAGAGATTTAATGCTGCGGAAATGAGTTATGAGGGAAGATTTTCTGGGACTGCTTGGAGCAAAAAAGGATCGGGATGATGTTTAATTTTAGGAGGGGGAGATGTGATGTCCCAAGAGAAAATGTAATTATTTTATTTGTTGTAGTAAAAACAAAGGCTGGATTTTATTATTATTCACATTTGATGTATTTATAAAATTTTGTTAATATTGAATGAAAACAAATATTGAGTGTTAAGAAATCTTGTAACTCTCTTTCATATCAAGAAGTTGGGAATAGGTAGTTACATAAGCCTAACTACTTCCTTGATTATGAATTATCCAAGAAGGGATCAAGAGGATAATGTGAAAGTACCTGTGAGAACTTGAAAAGGACATAGGGGAATGCCCGTGATGCTCGAAGGACAGACGGTTTGTGAGCTAAGTCTAGTGGTGACCAGATAGTTGCAGATGCTGTGACTGATAGGTCTTACAAGAAGGAATCTAGCTTGTGAGAAAGAGCTCAGGGGGAGGCTTGGACCTGAAGGAAAGTCTCATGGTTGGGAGAATAAATCTATGATTTGAAGTGCTTGCTTCAACAGTTAACTGTCGTAAGTCTGTATCTAGGTAAGTATTGGATCCTTTGTATTTAATTTATACTCTAAAATTCACATATAGTAACTCTTAAAATTAGTCAACTAGATGGCCTGAGGGTAGCAATCTGAACTATGTGAATATAGAAATGTATAAGTGATGAACCCCAATTTTTGGTACAATTTGGGCTCATTTGGCCTACTTGCTTTGCTCAAACCATTCATCTTTTATCGCTTATGCATTCATTTCTTGGTTTATTCGTGTTGTTTGTAGGAAGAAGGGTAAGCATTCTATCTACGTGACTAATACATGATGATTTAAGGTTTTTGGCATTAAAAGGGAGCAAAGACCATGAGAAAGGAGACAAGGAGACAGTAAGGTGGCACTGCTGGTTTTTCGGAGAGGATGTCCACAGTCTTGGGGACCTTCCTCGTGATTCCCACCATAGCTCCGAGCTCCAACCAATCTCCCCACCGAGCTTAGAGGCAGCCAACCATTCTACAGGAACAACAATTACAATTGTTCTACAGGATCAGCAGTTTAACCTTCAGTTGGACAACCGAGCTCCACAAATCAAGGAAACCTGTTGGATTATCATTTTGCATAAATACTGAGGCTGTAGCCTTTGATAGGGGCTTTTTGAACTTTTGCATTACTCTTGTAATTTCGAAGTACGAGCTACAGCTCGACGTTGGTTCTTTTTGTAAGCCAATTTTGGCATGACATCAGATTTTTGGTTATGAATAAAGGCAGGCAGATTTTGATCTCATTCTGAGTTTCTAAGGGAGCTCTAGCTCTCATGTTAGGGCCCAACCTGAGAGCAATAGACCTCCTCTGTGTTGTAATGTTATTTGCCTTTCGTTCCAGCACTTCGTTTCTTTACTTTGACATGCAATTCGAATGTACAGTCTGCTGATTTAGTTTTTATGAGATTGAATAGGATTAGTTTATGGTGAATTTTCTTCCAGTTGCTTAGGTTAGAAAAGGATAGTTATAATTCATTGGAGCTCCAGAAAAAGGTTGTTAGAGATCACTGCCATCTCTGCTTAGGGATTGGGGTGCAGTCCATATCAACCACCAAAAAGAGAAATGTAGTTCGTTTCACGTCCATGCAAGCTGCAACAGTTACTTTAGTCGTAGATCCATCCATGCACTTTGGTCTTGATCATTACCTCTTCATTCCACTTCCATGCACGAGTTTCTTTCACAAATTGCACTGTTGTTCATTGGTTCAAAATAGCACAGTTAACATAGGTTAAAGAGTTCTCGTTTTTGGTAACATTCATAGACAATTTGTTTCATCTACACTGCTCCACACCATTCCATTACCTTCCTCTTCTTGTAAACCACACCTGAAGCCACTCAAACGACCTCTGTTCAGCTCGTTTACCTTCCAGCTCTTCCATTACTCACGTAGCTCCATTTACTTAACCTTTCGTTGATCCCATCCTTCCAGCCATCAACCCACTGCATGCACTCTTTCTCCATCTGACTTCTCTGCTCCTGAGCCATCACCAGCTCCATCTCCATCTCACCTATCCTCCCACACCACTCCATCACTTCACCATCTCCCAAAACTCCCACGGTCGAACATCCTGTAGAATTTCACAGACTTCCTGTAGAACCCCTGA
Source organism: Pinus tabuliformis (assembly GCA_031772625.1). NCBI lineage: Eukaryota > Viridiplantae > Streptophyta > Pinopsida > Pinales > Pinaceae > Pinus > Pinus tabuliformis. Next base: position 1,578,579,986 of record CM062817.1, read on the forward strand.
GTTTCCTGTAGGATCCCCTGAAGACTTCCTGTAGAAGCCTGCAAACTCGGTTGTTGAGCATCCGAACGTGGTAGACTTCTGTGGACTGATGCTAGAGACCCTTTGGGACCTCTCCTAGCCATCCTGGCCTTGCCCATTCTTTCCTTCCATTTGAACCGCTCCTGCACAGTCAAACCCTAATCAAAAGCATCATCACAATAAATCCAAGCACTTAATGAAAAAATACAAAAACATGTCTTTTTAGATGCAAGTAGCTTAAATGCATGTATTTCAGCTCACTGCAAGTAATGGCATCATTGGTAGAAGTTTCATTCACAGTTTTGCATTGTAAGGGCCTAACTAGTCAAATTAGGGTTTACTAGGGTTTTCATGCTTTGTTGGCTTTCAGTTTCTTTCTGCAAATAGATTAGCCTCCTTTGAGTTAGCTTTCATCCATCACTCATAAAGCTTCTTCTGTGAGCATATAGAAGTTGGCTTGAGCCCTAGCGGACTTGTGCCAGCTGACCAAGTGACAGCTGCGACAAGAGCTAGTACTTGTGCATACAGCACCGTCGCTTCCAAGTTTGTACGAACTACCGGGTTGATAAAATTAGAGATAGGAAGCTCCAGGAGTTGTACCATTATTGCTACAATACTGGAGCCCACCACCTTTTTGGCGTCATTGCCGGGGAAGCGTCAGAGTATTAGTAATTGTTGCTTTTCTTCTACTTTCTTACTCTTGCCTTCTACTAAGTAGTTTATTTCATTTCCATTCTGCAAAAGTAGCATAGACATTTCCTGCTTTCATAGATTAGCATTTCCTGCTTTTATAGATTAGCATTTCCTTTCTGCAAGCATAGACTAGCATTTCCATTCTTGCAATTTCATTTAAGCAAAGTAGATTAGTTCTTTCCTGCTTTCAGTTTAATTCTGCATCTTTCATAGTTAGTTGGAGATCAATCTGTTTCAGTTTTGCAGGTACCAAAGGAAAAAAGCAAAAACAATCAAAAGAAAAAGAAAGTCTTTTCCATTTCATGCCTCGTAGGAACCGAGATAGATCAGGCAAATTCCTACCAAACACCCCCACCACATCACTGAGTCACCCTTCTCTCTTCTTTGGTGACAGTGACCCAGAAGAACCTATAGGTGAACATCCTGAGATATACAAAGATCCTATAGTAGAAGAAGAGTTAGAGACCACTCCATCTGAAGCTATGGCTGACAATAGAAGAGAAGATGAGAGAATAGAAGGTGCCTTCCCCATCCGAGAGACCAATGGAGAGATGAAAATGAAGAACATTAGCCCCTCCACCTTACCTCACTTCCATGGGCTGACTACTGAGGATCCAGATACCTTCCTGTTTGAGTTTGCTGTCCTTTGTAGAACCTATGACTATACTGAAGATGAGCAAAAGCTGAAACTTTTCCCTTCCACTCTTAAGGATGCAGCATTACGCTGGTTCATGGGCTTACCTGGGAATAGTATCACCACATGGGCTCAGATGCAGCAAGCTTTCAATACCAAGTACCGAGATTACTGTAGGTCCAAGGAAACAAAGGGGGAAATCTTTCGGATGACCATGGGAAATGATGAGTCCTTAGAGGATTATGAGGAGAGGTTCCAACTAAGCTATAAGCGGGCCAGGTGCACACTTGACCCCGAATCCCTCAAGTTGGTCCTGCTCCGAGGAGTCCCTGAAGACCTCTTAGATACCCTTCACATGTTAGCTGGGGGGGACATTTACCAACTGCCTTATGACGACATCAAGACTGTGTTTAGAAACCACTCCAGGGCAGCTCGGAAACGAGGTAGAGGAAACATCATCTCAACTAGTGTCCCTTTCTCCAAACATGAGCTTGCAAATCAATTAGAAGATCTTAAGAGTGAGGTGAGACAGACCATTGCCATGCAGCTTGACACATTCAGGATTCAGCAAAAGAAAGAAGAAGCTGAGAGAGCCTTGGCTGTCTTCTGCCCTAGGTGCACAAGGAGACACCCTAAGAACGAATGTCCATTGCATTCGGTTGAAGTGTGTTTCGTTTGTGAGGAGGACCATCCCACAAATCAGTGTCCAACCTTACCTGGGTTCAAAGCCATGTACCAAGGGACAGAAGCTCCCACTGAACCTCTCTATTACCTCAACCAAAGGAGGCCACAAGGATCTAGACCTTATCAGCAGGGGATGCAAGGGGCATCTCAAGCTTATTACAACCCCAACCAATCGACTCCTATGCCTTCCTGGGGTCCCCCTGCTCATCCTTCATGGTCCATGCCTCCTCCATGGTCTTATCCACCTCAGTACCCCACTCAACCTACTTCTCATTCATATCACTCACATGCCCAGCCACAGCCTCAATGGAATGCACCTCAGTCGGGGTGGAGGCCCCAATACAACACTCCTCCTGCCATCTTGCCTCCACCACCCGTTCAACCTCAGCCATTACCTCCTGCACCTCCAAGGCAACCTCAAATGCCTGCTCAACCGAACCCGAACCCCAACGATACACAGGCTCAGCAGGTATACACTAGGGAAACCTCATGCCCTACCTATGCTGTGGAGATCCAGGAGATCAATCTTCGATTTGGAAAGACTCTACCAGATCGCCAACCTCCTCCCCCGGAGGATGAGGAAGATAAACAGGAAAGTAAACCAAAGGCTATTCCACCCTTTCCTGAGAGACTAACAGCCACCACAGAACCCAACCCAGAGGAGGATGAGCTTCTGGGTGAGCTCAAGCAGTTGTGTGTAAAAATACCACTTTTCCAAGCCATCAAGCATGTGCCAATATACAACAAACTGGTTAAGGAGAAGTGTTTCAAACACCCAGGCAGACGGAAGAAAGAAGCTTCAACTATCAATGTCATAGGACAACTGTCTGACCTTATGTTAGGACAAGTCATCTGCCCAAAGTACCTAGGTCCTGGAAGTCCTGTAGTAGATGTCCACATCAATGGCACCATTATACCTCACACCTTGATTGATCTGGGGGCTGCCATTAATGTGATGACCAGGGATACCATGCTTAAACTCAATCTTCAGGGTTCCTTGAGGAAGACCTCGACAGTACTGCAATTAGCAGATCGCTCCACTGTGACTCCCGAAGGGATTGTGGAGGATGTCTTGGTCTCTATTGACTCTTGGGAATACCTTGCAGACTTCCTGGTTCTGCAACCAAAGGCAAAGCTTACTGGATATCCTCTCATTTTGGGAAGGCCTTGGTTAGCTACTGCAGATGCTTACATAAGTTGTCGTGCAGGAAACATGACCATCAAAAAGGGTCCCATGGCCAAGCAGCTAGTCCTATACCCTCCTGCCCAACCCTCCTTAGACCATGACTTACCACTCTGGTTGGAAGAAGGAGAGGAAGACGAGGTGTACTCAGCACCTCTGTGCACCTTAGATACCACTAGAAGATACCCCCCAACCGAGGATGACTTGATCGAGACCTTGATCCAGAATCCACCTTCCAGTGCACTACCCTTAGAGAAATTGGTGGAGGATGCCCAAGCTAGCACCTTAGTGGATCTTTGTACAACCAACCCTGTTACTCCCAGAGTCAAGAATGTGGTGTTCGGCCCTGAGAAAGCATTGAAGATCAGCTCCTCCCTATCTCCTTCCCAGGAAAAGGAGCTGTGTAGTCTGTTGGCCAACCACCTAGATGCTTTTGCTTGGAGCTATAAGGAAATGAAAGGAGTCCATCCTTCGGTTTGTACCCATCATATATACATCAAAGAGGATTGTAAACTGGTTAGGCAACCTCAGAGGAGAATTAATCCAGCCCTTAAGGACACTGTCAAGGAAGAATTGCAAAAACTATTGGATGCCGAGTTCATCTACCCCATCTCAGATAGTGAATGGGTGTCCCCTCTAGTGTTGGTTCCCAAGAAAAATGGGAAATGGAGAATCTATGTGGACTACCGAGAACTGAACAAAGCTACCAAGAAAGACCATTTCCCTCTACCTTTCATAGATCAAGTGTTGGATGGACTGGCAGGAAAGAAGTTCTTCTCTTTCCTGGATGGGTTTAGCGGGTACAACCAAATCCAAATCAGCCCGGAAGACCAAGATAAGACCACCTTCACTTGTCCTTGGGGTACCTTTGCCTACCGAGTCCTTCCCTTTGGGCTATGCAATGCTCCTGCTACCTTCCAGAGAGCTGTCTTGAGCATCTTCTCGGAGCTGGTCCATGATGTAGTAGAAATCTATATGGATGACTTTACTCCTTATGGGGCCAACTTCCAGGAAGCATTGTCCAACCTGGGAAAAGTCCTAACCAAATGCACCGAGATGAACTTGTCCCTTAGTCCTGAAAAATGTGAATTCCTAATGACTGAAGGGACCGTGCTAGGCCATACCATTTCTTGCCAAGGGTTGCAGGTGGATCCTAACAAAATTGCTCTCATCAAGAGGGTTCCACCTCCTTAGGAGGTAAGGGATGTCTGGAGTTTCTTGGGATTATCAGGATACTACCGGGGATTCGTTAAAGATTTCAGCAAGCTAGCCTCGCCATTGTTTGGTCTGTTGGCAAAAGATGTGGAGTTTAAATGGACTGACGATTGTCAGAGGGCTTTAAATGAATTGGAGGACAAGTTGGTGTCAGCCCCAATCCTGAGAGGTCCAAACTGGGCCCTACCTTTCCACATCCACACTGATGCCTCGAACAAAGCCATAGGTGCAGCTTTAGGACAAGTTGAGCAAAAAATTCCATATGCCATTTACTTTGTTAGCAAAAACTTGTCCAAAGCTGAGCTAAATTACACTGTAACCGAGATTTATTTCTTGGCTGTGGTCCATGCACTGAACAAGTTCCGACATTATATTACTGGTTACCAGACCTTTGTACATACTGACCATGCTGCAATTAGATATTTAATGAATAAACCAGATGTGAATGCTCGTATTATTAGATGGTTACTTTTATTGCAGCAGTTTGATTTGACCATTGTTGACAAACTAGGTAGAGAAAATGTTGTTGCTGACTTTTTATCTAGATTGGATTTGTCTGCAGATGAGGATGGAACAGTGGATGAACAGATGCCCGATGAACATCTGTTTGCTATTTCAGTACTCTCTCCATGGTTTGCTGATATAGCAAACTATCTTGTTTCAGCACAGTTCCCTCCACACCTATCTTCCAAAGAGAAGAGCAGAATCATCAGAAAAAGTGCCTCATTTACTTGGATCGGGGGCAATCTGTTCAAGCTTAGCCCCGATCAGATCTTAAGGCATTGTGTAAGGGAGGAGGAAGTCTTTGATATCCTCCTCACTTGTCATGATGGGCCTTGTGGAGGACATTTTGCAGCAAAGAGAACTGCCTTCAAAATCCTGCAGGCAGGCTACTATTGGCCCACACTTCATCAAGATGTCAGAAGATATGTCAGTCAGTGTGACCAATGCTAAAGAATGGGGAAACCGACCCAAAGGGATGAGATGCCTCTCCAACCTCAAGTGACTCTCGAGCCATTTGAGAAGTGGGGCATGGACTTTGTGGGCCCAATCAACCCCTCTTCGAGGCAAAGGTATTACATCATTGTGTGTACTGATTATTTGACAAAGTGGGCAGAGACCAAAGCAATCAAAGTAGCAACAGAAGAAAAGGTGGTTGATTTCCTAAGAGAAAACATCTTCTATAACTTTGGCTATCCAAGAGAGCTGGTCACCGATCAAGGGAGCCAGTTCACCTCCAACCTGGTTGAAGATCTACTAGCTCATCACAAGATCAAGCATAGGACTTCCACCCCTTATCACCCTCAAGCAAATGGGCAGGTGGAAGTCACCAATAGAGCATTAGAAGGGATCTTGACTAAGGTGGTGAGCAGCAGCAGAAAGGACTGGGCAGATCGCCTGGTTGAAGCCACATGGGCTTACAACACCACTTGGAAGACCACCACCGGCTTCACACCGTATGAGCTGGTCTATGGGAAGAAAGCTTTGCTGTCCATTGAGTTTGAATATAACACTTTGAGGATGGCAGCCCAGCTGGACCTAGATCTCAGCCATGAACAACAAGAAAGGCTATTGCAACTGAATGGCCTAGATGAGCACCGAATGCAGGCCCTCCTTCACTCAAAAGTGGTTCAACTTCAGAGAAATGTGTGGCATGACCAACATCTCCATGACAAGCAATTTCAGCCGGGAGATTGGACTTTGTTGTATGACTCCAGATACAAAGATTTCAAGGGGAAGCTGAGAACCAGATGGCTAGGACCATATGCAGTGGAAAAATGCCATGACAATGGATCTGTCCTTATTCGAACCATTGATGAGGAAGCCATTCCCATGCTTGTCAATGGGCATCGATTGAAGATCTACAGGAGACCTCTCTTAAGACAAGAGTTCATCAAAACTATGGAGAAATCTGTATTGGTCATAGAGAAGGGTTCTGCCTCTGCTTTTGGCATACCCTGAAGGATGAAAAAAAAAAAATAATAATAATAATAATAAGGATCCTTGGGTGAAAACCTCTCTGAGGCGCCCAAGGCAGGTGGTAGGGGTGAAAACCTCATTGAGGCGCCCCTATTGTCTTTCAAAAAACAGAAAAAAAAAAGAAAAGGTTTGAAAAAGATCCTTGAGTGAAAACCTCTCTGAGGCGCTCAGGGCAGATGGCACGGGTGAAAACCTCTTTCAGGCACCCCTGTTATCTTTCAAAAAAAAAAGAAAAAAGAAAAAAAAAACAATAAGCAAAATATGGTAAAATTGCATGCAGGTTGCAGATGTTCTATGGAGGAGAGGAAGCCCTTCAACTCAAAGCCAAGGGTCCTTATCATGCTGTCAAGGGACCTCACCAGCACCTCCTCCAAAGATACCCATGTTTTTTTCAAGGTATGTGCAATTTTATCATGGTTTGAATCTTCTACAGGAAGATGCAGTCTTTCTACGGGAAGACGCAGATTTTCTACAGGAAAGTGCAGACTTTCTATAGGAAGCCCGAACTTTCTACAGGAAGCTCTGTGTTCTACAGGAAACTTCCTGTAGAAGTTTGGGACGGCCCAGAATTCATTTTAAAAGGAGATCTAGCGACTACAGATCGGTTTGGACGCATGCAAGCCTCTGTTGGCACCCTTGCACATTGCTGTTACCTTGCTTCACCATCCTTGTCGACATGCAACCAAGTTCCCTGCACCAACAAAGCAGATCGATGAGTTCTCGCGGGAAAAGCCATTTTTGAAGATAAACAAGTGTTGAGATCTCATGCCACAGGCATCAGAAGCTCCGGGAGCGTGATCGAAAGTCCAGATCCTCCGTCGTGCAGTATGCACCCAAGGAGGAAGAACTGTTACGAGACACCCTGCAGGAATCCTGTAACAGTTAAACCTGCTAGAGTGGATACCATTCACAACACCGCCATCTGCAATGAAACACGGGCGCATGCAGCCAAAGCATCCACTCCATCATCGACAGCCTGTAACCATGAGCCTCCGGGTCTGTGTAAGTTCACATGCAGCAGGTAGATCCACTCACCATCATCCAAAAACTGGAAAAATCGTGTGCAGCCACGCAGGTAAGTGTCTCGACCCTTCCTTCCATCAAATCGCATGAATTTTACTTTGAATTGTTTGCACAGCGTAAAAGTGAATGGTTGAGCGGCCGTATGGCCAGTCGACTGGCCACGTCGGCTAGTTATGGTATAGTTGGATGTTTGGGTGGCGGCCACGACAAAGAGAATGAGCAGCACGCACGTGAGAACACTCCCGTCGGAAGCAATGAGTTTAACAGAAAGAGGCGGCGGCAGATCTGTGGGAATGGATGCGGCAGCAAGTGAATACGCAAGCGAATGATGGATGACGTCACCCAATGGTCCGGCGGGGACAACTCACCACCCGCGCCACAGATTGCGCCGATTCAAAATCTAATCAGCTAGATTGTGCACATGCATTTATCAACCACCACTTCAAACTCGAGTGGCTATTCTAATCTCCTCTGCACTTTGATACGCTGAGCTTTTGGCTACCAGAACGCCGGTGAAGCACACCTCGAGCGCAGGCCAACTACAGTCCTCCCCGAAATTTGCGCACTGCTCCTACAGGAACACAGTTTCTATAGGAATGCAGTCTCTACAGCAACGCAGTCTTCTACAGGGAAGCGGGTGCCTCACGTAAAAAGGTGGCCAATTAAAGAGGTAACCCTGAACTCTTCATGCAACTGGTTAGTAAGAGTGGCAAGATCATCGTCCACAGTCTGGTCATAAAGATATCGGTGAAATTGTTGTTTGCTGTGTCTATACTGGCGTTCTACAGGATGTCAGTGTAATTAGACTGTGTTGAATTTTGTGGATTATGTGCATGCTCTGTCTCAATAGACCAAATCTCTTTCGCATTTGCCACCTTTAGTTAAAACAACCGTCTTCATCATGCCGGGTGGGTTTATAAGACGGGAACCCACTGATTCAATCAAATTAAGGGAAAACCAGGAAGTGGTAGAGCTCTTCACACGAGCACAATGGATGCCTTTTTGTGATAAGCTGCAGGGTTATGGTGATGAAGTGGCCGAAGAATTCTTGCAGGCTCTGAGGCCGAAATCCCAGAAACTGACCACAGTGAACTTCAGAGGTCTAAGCCTCAAGCTCACCGCGCAACATATCAGTCGGATCACAGAACTTCCTATGGGATTTCCGTGGGATAAGGAAGAAAGAAAGTTGAGCCAGCAGGCAAAGAAAGAATTCTTTCCACCTGAGGAGGAATTCTCGGAGGACAAAAATGGGGTGCAAAGAACGAGTCTGTTGCCACCATGGAATGAAGTCAGTTTGCAAATCATGAAATATATCACTTGTGAAGGCCGTTTTAGCATCGTGTATGCATATCACTTTCGGTTGCTCACTGAATTGAGGCACCGGATTGATCTTCCTGTAGAACAAAAACTGAACATCCCTTATTTCCTATTGCAGTCTCTAATGGAGTGTGCCACAAAGCTAAAAGAGGGCATACCAGATCAGATAGCCCACCATGGGTTGATCAAGCTTCTTGTGGAGGATGCGCTGCATTCATATAAGGTTCCCCTCTCATGGGAATCCTTCCAGAATTTGACAAAATATGGAGACATTAAAATGTTGATCGAAGAAACAGGTTCCTCCAGCAGTGAGGAACAAGAAGTAGTGGCCGAGGGACAGAGAGAAAAAGGCCAGAAGACCCTGACCATAGTGCAGAGGAAAGAACAGAGGAAGAAGCATGAGGACAAAGAAAAAGGTGGCACACCTATCTTGTCAGCAAGAGAAAAGAGGCTGAAGAGAAGAATGGACAAAGCTAAGGTAGTCAACGTCAGCCCAAGTACCTCAACAACACCTGCAACCAAAGCAAAAAGCAAAACTCAGGCAGGTAAGCAAGCAAAGGTGGAGACACCTGTGTCTACAGGAAAGCAGAAACAGGCTTCTACAGGAAGCCCGAAATTACAGAAACAGGCTTCTACAGGAATCCCCAAAAAGGTGAAACCCAAAGAGAAGAAGGTGGATATTCTAGCACGGGAGGCAGCAGCTGTATTAGCTGGCCTCAGCACGCCACCTAAGCCAAAATAAAAGAGGAAGAGAGAGGCCCCTCTATACTTTAAAGCTCGAAGAAGTGTTAGGATAAAGACGGGCAAGCCACAGCCTCAATCCAACAGCCCGATTGTCATCGAAGATACACCTACTTCTCCCAAAGAAAATTCACCCTCCAGGATCACAGTCACCTACGAGAAGGGGAGTCCAAAGAAAAATACGTGGCAAGAAAGGTTAGACCTATTGACTGAAAAAACTCGGCTACAGGAAGCTGAAAATGTTCTACAGGATACTCTGGCCCGGTTACAGGAAACGAAAAAGAGGGAAGGAGAAGGACCCTCATCACCACCAAGGGAGGGTGAGGTAGAACCGCCTGAAGAGCTAGAAAGAGAACATATACCAGAACCTAGCCCTTCGCCTAATCTGAGTTCATACTACACCTTTTTAGAGGCGGGCAAAATCATACCGCAGAAATTTACTGTGCCTCTATTTTTTGCACTAGAGGAAGAAAGAGTCTGTTCCCACACATGGATGCAGATCACCAAATCAAAGGGTGTGGCAGACATAGGCCCTTTACAAGAGCAACTCAAGGAGGTCAGGAGTGAATTCACCATGGCTAAACATGTGGCTAATTTCCAACGTGTGCTTCTACAGGAAAAAAATCAGAAGCTGAGATTGCAGCTACAAGAACTAAGGGCAGGGGCAGGAACATCCTCCAAGGACATCACAAAAGAACAACAAAGAAAAAAGGAGCTGACCACCAGTCTTGAAGAACCAATGACACTTCTACAGGAAGCAGAACAACAAATAAAAATTGAAGTGCAAGCCCTAAAAGAACAGTTGCAACAAAAGGAATCACAATTGGCCTGCATGGCCAGTTGGGCCATGGAGGCAATTCAGTGCAGACCACCTGCAAAATCCTATGGATTGTTCTTAAAAGATCAATGGCTGCAGTTCCAAATAAACACCTTGGCATAAAGAGGTATTTCACATATCCAAAACCCACAACAATTTTCTGAATTGTGCAGTACTAGTTCGTCAGAAGACAAAGCCAAATTAGCAGAGTTTTACCTCCACAATTTGGCTTTGCCTAATGAAGTCTCCTGGAATCCCAATATTGCCTTGGGTGATATGCAATTGATGGCGTTCACCTCATGGTTAAACCATGAGGATCAAAGAGTAGCTGAAGCAAAATCGGTCATGAACCGAGAAGTGAGCGAGCCACTGTTCATTCGACCAGAACTAGAGGATCCGGTGGCACTCATCTCAGCCCACCAATAGTTGGCTACGGATCCCACAGCTTCCTTGAGATTTATGGACCAACATACCCAAGCCATAGCTCACTTTGAAGACATGGAAAGGTTGTTGGGAGAAAGTGCTGCCCAAGCATGTGCACGCAGATGGAATACCCTGGCACACAGCTTGAAAATCCGAGAGTACCATACCCCCATTTGGATGAGGGAAGCTTTGGCAAGGGTTGAACTTTACAAGAAATCCATGCAAAGCCTCCAGGCCAGCTGGATTGGCCTTAAACTCAGCCCACCACTACTGCGAGGATTGACTAAAGGCAATACAGAGGAGGATGAGAGTCAACAATGGGAAGAGGTGAACAGGAAAGCAGGGTTTCATATCCACAGAGAGGACACTACCATAGAGCCTTGGGAAGCAAGGGAAGCAGTGAAAGCAATGAAGGATGAGGATTTGGACTAAGTTTCTCAAGGATGAGCAAATAGTTTAGCTGGGGGGTGATGATGAGCCCCAATTTTTGGTACAATTTGGGCTCATTTGGCCTACTTGCTTTGCTCAAACCATTCATCTTTTATCGCTTATGCATTCATTTCTTGGTTTTTTCGTGTTGTTTGTAGGAAGAAGGGTAGGCATTCTATCTACGTGACTAATACATGATGATTTCAGGTTTTTGGCATTAAAAGGGAGCAAAGACCACGAGAAAGGAGACAAGGAGACAGTAAGGTGGCACTACTAGCTTTTAGGAGAGGATGTCCACAGTCTTGGGGACCTGCCTCGTGATGCCCACCATAGCTCTGAGCTCCAACCAATCTCCCCACCGAGCTTAGAGGCAGCCAACCGTTCTACAGGAACAACAGTTAGAACTGTTCTACAGGATCAGCAGTTTAACCTTCATTTGGATAGCCGAGCTCCACAAATCAAGGAAACCTGTTGGATTATCATTTTGCATAAATACTGAGGTCGTAGCCTTTGATAGGGGCTTTTTGAACTTTTGCATTACTCTTGTAATTTCGAAGTACGAGCTACAGCTCGGTGTTGGTTCTTTTTGTAAGCCAGTTTTGGCATGACATCAGATTTTTGGTTATGAATAAAGGCAGGCAGATTTTGATCTCATTCTGAGTTTCTAAGGGAGCTATAGCTCTCAGGTTAGGGCCCAACCTGAGAGCAATAGACCTCCTATGTGTTGTAATGTTATTTGCCTTTTGTTCCAGCACTTCGTTTCTTTACTTTGACATGCAATTCGAATGTACAGTCTGCTGATTTAGCTTTTATGAGATTGAATAGGATTAGTTTATGGTGAATTTGCTTCCAGTTTCTTAGGTTAGAAAAGGATAGTTATAATTCATTGGAGCTCCAGAAAAAGGTTGTTAGAGATCACTGCCATCTCTGCTTAGGGATTGGGGTGCAGTCCATATCAACCACCAAAAAGAGAAACGCAGTTCTTTTCACGTCCATGCAAGCTGCAACAGTTACTTTAGTCGTAGATCCATCCATGCACTTTGGTCTTGATCATTACTTCTTCATTCCACTTCCATGCACGAGTTTCTTTTGCAAATTGCACTGTTGTTCATTGGTTCAAAATAGCACAGTTAACATAGGTTAAAGAGTTCTCGTTTTTGGTAACATTCATAGACAATTTGTTTCATCTACACTGCTCCACACCATTCCATTACCTTCCTCTTCTTGTCAACCACACCTGAAGCCACTCAACCGACCTCTGTTCATCCCGTTTACCTTCCAGCTCTTCCATTACTCACGTAGCTCCATTTACTTAACCTTTCGTTGATCCCATCCTTCCAGCCATCAACCCACTGCATGCACTCTTTCTCCATCTGACTTCTCTGCTCCTGAGCCATCACCAGCTCCATCTCCATCTCACCTATCCTCCCACACCACTCCATCACTTCACCATCTCCCAAAACTCCCACGGTCGAACATCCTGTAGAATTTCACAGACTTCCTGTAGAACCCCTGAGTTTCCTGTAGGATCCCCTGCAGACTTCCTGTAGAAGCCTGCGAACTCGGTTGTTGAGCATCTGAACGTGGTAGACTTCTGTGGACTGATGCTAGAGACCCTTTGGGACCTCTCCTAGCCATCCTGACCTTGCCCATGCTTTCCTTCCATTTGAACCCCTCCTGTACAGTCAAACCCTAATCAAAAGCATCATCACAATAAATCCAACCACTCAATGAAAAAATACAAAAACATGTCTTTTCAGATGCAAGTAGCTTAGATGCATGTATTTCAGCTCACTGCAAGTAATGGCATCATTGGTAGAAGTTTCATTCACAGTTTTGCATTGTAAGGGCCTGAGAGAGCCTTGGCTGTCTTTTGCACCTAGGGCAGAAGACAGCCAAGGCTCTCTCAGCTTCTTCTAAGTAAATTTTTTTATGTAGGCACGTGACACTCACCAACATCTAATAATTATAAAATATACCTCACACAACCTTGCCTCAACATTAATGAACCTAAAAAAATATCCTTTGCATGCATCTCTCCATTGGGTGGTGACACTACCCTTCATTTAGTGTGGTGACTCTTATGTGAAAATAGTGGTTTGTGTCCCACCTTATGGGCATCTTTAATGGGGGAATCTATGCTTTTTATTTATGTCCATAAAATTTAAATAGTTTCATAATCTAATGGAAATTATTTAAATCTAAGAAAAATATTTAATTTATTTTGATAGGCTACCTTATTTTCAAGCAAATAGGATTGTCTATTTTAGAATAGGTATTTCAGATTTTTCATTTAATTATGAATAACTATTAGGTGAATAGTGAGAATATAACCACTAAAAATTATTATAGAATGTTTATAGTAGTAGTAACTTATCAAAGATTGAGCTTAATGAAAATAGATATTTTTTTTTAAGTAAATTTATTAATACTACATAGCCATATAAAATAAAGCCTAATAAAAATAGCTATATATTTTTTTAACTAAATTTATTAATTCTACAACCATATAAAACAAATGGTTGGTAGAGACATCATAAGCATCAATTCATAATAATGAGCCAATATCAAGGCTTATTAGTACCACATTCCCAAATAACCATAACTCCTCACGTGACATTATTCCCAAAAATCGTTAACTCATCAAGTGATAAATTTTTTCCTGAAAACATGTCTATTATGGAATAGGGGAATAGTAGTTATGCATTTTTCTTTCTAATTAAATTGATCAATTTAAGATATGTTATAAAAACTTATGTTTTTTTTTCTTTTTAATTAAATTGATCAATTTAAGAAATGTTTACAAGCATTTGTTATGTTTTTCTCGCATGTGGTATTAGTAAGTCATCACATTGTAACAAAGCTTATGACATTAAGAATCTCTATAATAAAGTGAGGGTAAATATGCATAGATAAGAATCTTGGTTCACACACACACACGATTTTCTGCATTCTAAATTGTATCATAAACAGTAAGAAATCACATTCTCACTAGAAATTGTATTGCCAAATCCTAATGAAAAATATCTCTCCCTCTCTCTATATAAAACTGATATTAATTATTTTCATAATATTAAGCAAACTAAAGTTATAGTTTAATTAATTTTTATGATTTTTTTTATTCTTAGCCATCTTTGGATTTATCATCCATTTAATTTATATGGTTGTGGTAACACATCATTTTGACAATAAATTAACTAGTGTAACCAAATGGTGATAGGCATCAATTTATGATAAACATTAAAACAATTAGTTCATAATAAATGTGACTTCATTCAAATTCAATATTCTTGAAATGAAGATTTATCTCCAATTTATCATAAAGATTCTTAACTCATAAATATGCGAAATTACAATACAATGGGCCAATACCATGGCTTATCAATATACATGCCAACAAACCATAATTCATTTTATGTGATACTTGTTAATATCACATTTATTTATATCAATCAATTCAAATAAAATTTTGGAAACTTTTTTGCAAAATAGACATGTCTAGGCCACGTCCCACACGACGTATTTCATATTTTAAGACGTATTTCACCGTTGCTCTAAATTTTTAGAGATCAAATTTGACGTGCTTCATAAATCAGAAACTATCATTTTGATGTTTAATTTACGATTTGTCCAATCAAATTTTATAGTACCTGTCTTTAAGTTAAAAACACCAAAGTTAGACTAAGCCCAAGGTCATAACGTAAATGCATACAATACCTCTCGCTCACATGGTGATGGAACCTCGCACACTTTCATAGATTTGAATCGCATAAAAAATTATCCAGCTATTGTCCCTTCATAGATTTGAACTTTATGAAGGGAGATCTCCCCCTAGGAAACTATGAACAACTACATTGTAATCTAGGTGTTACATTCAAGGAACCGACCATCCAGTCTAGGTCAAGATTGTGAATTCAGCCATTAAACTGTAAGCTAGTACGTGATTGAAAAATACTAAAAATATAAATGAATTTTTTTGGTGTCTATAATAGTGAGAAGGGGTGGTGGGCTTGTTTTTCTTCCTTAGGCTTCCCTCAATCGTTCCACACTCTCCCTCTTGTTTGATTCTCCCATCTTCCAACATCGATGAAGAATTGCCATTGAGAAATAAAAGTAGTCGAGGAACAACTGGTGAGGTGAAGGGAAATTACAGTGTTTCATTCGAAAACATTTTTGCTAAGGCTTATCAAAAGTCACACCAAATCATAAATAATGGTAGGGCTCCCTGCTGCAAAACGGTTGGGCTCAAGAAGGGTCGTGGACGCTCGAAGAAAATAAGAAGCTCGTTACTTACATACTATAGCACAACCATGGAAGCTGGAGAGCTCTATGGCAGAAATTTGGGCACTCAGATAAGAAAGAGTTGGAGGTTACATTGGGCATTGGGCTAACTATATACGACCAAATATCAAGAGGAAGAATTCAGCGTGTAGGAAGAGAAGACGATTATTCAACTTCATGCTCTATCAGGAAATATGTGGTGTGCCATTGTTACTCACATTCCCAAGAGAACAGACAAAAAAATAGCAACGAAAAGGTGTAAGCAAAAGGTGGACCTTAAACGCATTCAATAGTCACTATCATGCTAGTTTCTTGAAAAGAAAGGATAGTTATTGATTTGAGGCTCTTGCATTCTATACTATGTGTGGTGTTGCCTTGTAGAGTCATTGCATACCAATTGGAATCGATGTTTCGAACCATTCTAGTGGTTCATGAACCATGAAAAATGGTTTGAAACGTTGATTCAAAAAAAATGTATGCAATAAATCTAGAAAACAACACCACAACCAAAAATAAGTCACTAAAAATAAATATTGGAGCTTTCTACTGAACTTGCCCTCATCATTTACTTCAAAATCAACAAGATTTACTTGTTTTCAAGTGCCAAGTAAGTTTCCTTCTTCAACCAATTTCAATCTCATTCAGTTGTTGTTTGTTTTTTATTTCTTAGTATTTGTTTTATGTGAAATAAACGTTGTGAAATTATACAAGCTTGTCAAAATGAATTTCTCTGAGGTCCATTCTTTTACAGGAATAATATATCATGTCACGTTAAAAAATGTCTTAAATATTAGAAAAATAGCTTGTGATTTATTCCATAATCAAGTTCTCAATTACTATTTTGAAAAGCCCATGCTTATTTTGAGCTTTTTTTGCTTTTTTGAGTGCCCTCGATTATTTTGACCAACAACAGCTTGTGATTTACTACATAATGAAGCGCTCAATTACCATTTTGAAAAACCCATGCTTATTTTTGACTATTTTTGTTTTTCTGAGTGACCTAGCTTATTTTGACAAATTTTGTATTTTTGAGATTTTAACTAAATGTTCTAAAATCAACTTCATTTTTACAGTAGTGAATTTCTCTTTTAAAAAAATAATTATATAGTTATTAAGCTAAACTTCACTTACAATAAAAATAATTATTGAAGATGTTACAAACTCATATTTATTTAACATACCTATTTAAATTGTCAACCACTTCTAGTATAATTGTATTTCTAGGATTCAACTCATATTAAGTACATGAACAGAATAAGTGATGGCAATGTCAAGGGAAATGTTTAATAGGAAGGATTTCTTTGTGTAATTGGTTGGGTTGTATATTCGGTCTATGATGTAGACAATAATGTGAATCTAATTTTTTAAGATGAGGAAACCATAGGCTCATATTTAAGATATTATGCAAACGATTAGTTAACAATGTTCAAATGTAGATGATGAGTTGATTACCTCGTAGATAGATTGCAAAGTTTGCTTAGTCTTGACATCTTTCACCGCCATGGTTTTAGGAATAATGTGTTCCAAATATTTAGGTATCATTACTGGATTTATTATTCAAGTAGTTCAAGTAGTTCACAGTTGGTTGAAAGTGCACTTATATGGATTAAATTTGTCTCGGTATAAATAAATAATTCAGTAAATAAAATGTGTAGTGAGTAAATAAAAATGTGTGTGCCCATCTGTAAATAAAATATTTGGTGAACATAGGTTATTAAGAAATAGTTAAAGATGTAATTATATGTTTAATAAATTTGACATATGTAGTAGATTATTGGATTTAAATAAATTATAAAAAGGGATAGTAGTTAAATTCTTGATATTTAAAAAATCTAACTCTATCTCATTTACTTGCAGTTGAGAATCCTCACCATCTTAACTATATGGCTTTCTTTAGTTTCTTTCACATGTCAAAATTTATGTACGTAATCAAAATTATTAACTCCCAAAGGCTAAAAAGCTTTATAGAATCTTAAAAATATGGTTGTACACTAGGTGGAAACACATATGCTAACTTAGGAAGAAACAAGCAACTGTAAGAGGGAGATTAAAGGAGGTGGAGAAACAAGCAACTGTAAGAGGGAGATTAAAGGAAGTGGAGAAACAAGCAACTGTAAGAGGGAGATTAAAGGAAGTGGAGACATCGTGAAACAAATATGCTCAGAAGAAACAACGTTCTTTTATGGGGAGATTAAAGGAAGTTGAGATGAAGGAATAGTTGTAAGAGAATTTTAGATAAGGGGAAGTTGACACTCACAAATTTAAGTAGTATTTAAAATGAAAGGCATGAGAAACACCAAAACATCATCAAATTTTTATTTAACAGGCAGAACGAATTTGAAATTCCAGGCCTCAACATATATATCAAAATAATTATAATTATTTTAATAAAATAAAAAATTATTATTATCATGGAGTGGTAATATATATTCATAATTAATGATACCAATATAACATAAATATTATGAAATAAAATATTTATCCAAAAAAAATTATTCACAATTAATTTATATAGGTATCAATAAATGGAATTTTGTTATGGTTATTATTTTTTAATATTTAATTCAAAGAAATATTGAAATGAAATATTTTATTTATCTTTTTTTATTACAGGAGATAACTCATAGATAAAGTGAGTTTTTGTCAGATATTTTTTTGTGGTTATTTCTAATGGAAATTTCTCACATATTTTTAGAAACATTAGTTTAAAATGTAAAATTTGGGAGTAATCTATTTATAAATAAAAATATATTTTAAACTAAAAAATCACAATCAAATTATATTGTGCAATTTTCACACAGAAATCCGCTTCATTTCTAAATTACATTGGGATTTTTTTAATAAAAATTATTAAATAAATAGATTTTTGTTATACAATTAAAACAGGTAGTTAAATTATAATGATTTCCAGGAAATTGTTGAAGAAATTGAATGTGGAAAAAGTGAAAAATACATTTTTATTTATTATTTTTTAATCTCACGAAAACGTTAAACGGAAATAATTTAATTCTTTTCTTTTAATGAACGGAAATATTTTATATTAACTTTTAAAATATAATATAACATAATTTGTTTTAACCATTTGAAAAAAATAAAATTAAAAACAAATTATAATTAAAACCTTTAAGAACGAAATGGAATTATACTTCCCATAAATTACCGTACGATCTGGGAGAAAATGTAATAAATTTTAAGATGTAGTTTTTGACCTCCACTACGTATTTCCATCCACACTTACGAGTTCAAATACCCACTTTCCTTAACGTGGATATGTCTTCAAATTAAAGCATTAATGTATAAAACACATTCACATTGCAGAGAGATTCATACATAAAAGAGAATAATAATTAAATTAAATAATTGGTGGAGACGACAGCCAACTACTTGCACACACTTACTATCGAGTCGATAGGCTTTTGTACCGTAGGTTATCTATAATTATAGAAATGGGCCACTCCAGCAATTTCGGAGCATAACAGACCTATCTGATTAGCGTTCATATTAAATTCAGGAGATTTAGACTTTGTAATAAATCCTCATGAAGAATATATAATAATATTATATAATAATATTTAGTGTGTATATATATATATGTGTATGCTGATGGATATCTGAGGACAAATCAACTGAGAGCATTATTTTAGTGAAAGGATTGGAGCTACGATTATGGCTGGAGACAAGCTGAGCATCAACAAAGAATCGCAGAAAATTAAGAAGCCTGTTGGAGTGGCACTGGCCAATGATGTTCAGCGAGAGGCGGTGATGATGTTCAAGAAGGTTGTCCAAAAGCTCACAGGCCAAGATGACAAAGAGAGATCAGTTACTAAGAAAGCAGTACTGGATCCCTCATCGAGTCTTTCAATCGTTACTGCAGATCCACCCACCAAACCTGCACCAAATGAAGTCTGCTCGTCACTTTCCTCAACTTTAGTTGATTCCTTGCACGGACCCAACAAAAACATTAGCTGGAAAGAGGTAGAGACACCAGGAGACCAGCCCGTCCCTCAGCCACCATGCCCAACCCCTACATCTGATGTATTTCAAGAGACGAGTTATACAGATAATCCGTTTGATGATCTGCTGAAAACTACAGATGATTTCTATACAGATAATCGCCTTGATTTCCTGTTTGAAGATCAGCGTTCCTGCTGATTTCATAGTATTACATAGTCTGCTGAAGCTTTGTAGAGCTTTGTAGATGGTCTTGTTTTGTTTTTGTACTGGTGCATATGCACGTTAGTGAGGTTTACTAATGGAACTATTTTTGGGTTGATATGTACCGATTCATGTAAAATATTATCAGATTGGATGATGCATCATTACATGAAACTGTTGTATTCATTGCTAGGTTCATTTTTGTGTTTTTGATGCATTTACGTTTATTTCAGAACAATGCTTAATGACGGTTGCGTATCGCTATTTACATATTCTAGGGTTTGGAATGTCCGCCTGTGGCTATTTTCATAGCGCCATTTTTTAATAAAAGCTGGCCGTGATATAAATTACAGATCTATCGTTTTTTTGGAAGGGCTAGGGTAATTAGGTTCTTCTTTGGTTGAGAGTAAAATATTTTGGTGTAATTTTTAATATAAAATTAATTAATATAATGTAACACTCTGGTGAAAAACAAATAATTAACTTTACTTTTGCTTCACCGATTCGATGAATGGTAGGAAATTTAATATTTTACTATTTACCGCAGTTAAAAGAACGTCTTTTTAATTCCGAGTATAAAAGGTTAAAACAGATAAATGGACATATATGAATGCATGTTTGATTTTATTAAAAATGCATAATGCATTTTCCTTATGAACCAAGATTGAGAAGTAATGTTAGAGAAAGCTTATCTCAGTTAGTTCGATAGTTACGGGCAAAGTAGTTACCTATACAAATTCTTCTATTAAGAATAAAAACTTCCAAGAGAAGGCCAAGGTGGTATTTTCTGAATTTGAGGCAAGAGGAGGAATCAGATAGAGAAATCAGACTCTTGAGCTAGTTGGCCAGCGGAGTTTCTCTTAGGCTTTAAGGTTAAGACTTACAGTTTGGGGCTAAGTCTATTTAATAGCTTGATAAACTGCTAGGTGTGCAGCAAGCTTGGGGGAGGTGCATTGGAAAAGTATGGTCTCAAGGTTGGGAGGAGCATTGTTTTACATATAAGTATTTCTGGTAACCATGTGTTCTATGTGATTATGAATGTGAAGATTTATTATTTGAAATGATGCTTGATCCAGGAAATTTTATTAATCTCACACGCGAAGTAACATGTAAGGGAGGGTATAAAAGGTGTAGTCAAAAGGAAGAAAACTGCGTGATAATAGCTTCCCGGTTATGTGACAAATTACATTTATGTTAGGGCCATACCTATGTTGCATGAGTTTCTGGAACGTGGGAACATTGGGAACTTGGGTAGGGGTGATTACATTTATGTTAGGGTTATAGTTATGTTGCATGAGTTTATGGAACATGGGAATATTCCAAACTTGGGTAGGGGTGTCGGGAATGGTTCGAGGTTTTCCCAAAATTTACATGAAAATGTTAATCATGATCCGTAATATTATATAAAAATAAAAATAAAAAATATAGTTTAAATTCTAGAATTTATATAATAATCAAAATTAATATTGAATCAAAACATTTAAATATTAAAATCAATGTAAATATATAAATAATAAATATATAATCTACCTTATATAAATATATTCTTTGGGTGTCTTTCCTGTTGAGCCTTTCCATCTCATATATATAAAATATTAAAATTACAAGTTCATTATGACACATGACGAGTCTTTTAAACAATCTCGCTTAACAATACAAAGGAACAATTTTACATATGTTTATCTAGTTATTCTTAAGAGAAAATGCAAAGCAACTCTAATGTTTTCTTAAGAGAAAATGTAAAGAAAATCTAATGTTTAACCATTAACTACCAAATTTAAGATGCGCCCATAATCTTTTGTGATATATATATATATACATAAACAACAAAATAAATACTCATGAGCATGGCATCCCACATATCGCCTTTACATCGAGGTGCCACACACTTCCTTAACCCACACACTTCGTTCAAGGATTTTCTAGAGTGGCATACCACATTACCTCCCTGCAAAAGAAGGGAAAACCCTTAAACTGGAAAACTGAATGCCAGAAAAGCTTTGACCAGCTTAAGCATTTATTAACCATTTCACCTCTCTTGAGAATTTCATACCTAAATACAGATTATGTACTCTACACTGATGCTATCAAGGAAGGGGTTGGAGGCATTTTAATGCAAGAAGGCAAAGCGATTGCCTAGGAATATAGGAAACTCAAGGAGTACGAGAAGAAGTATTCAACTGATGACTTACAACTAAAAACGTTCTTTCATGCACTAAAAATGTGGCAGCATTATCTGATGGGTAAGAAAATTCTCCTAATGAATGATCGTCACAACTTAACTAACTATTTTAAGAAACCCACTTTGAATGCCACACAAGCCAGATGGATTGACTTCTTAAGTAATTTTGATTTTGAGATCAAGCACTTGAAGGGTAAGGAGAATTGGGTTGAGGATGCTTTGAGTCAGAAGGTACACTGTATTTATGAAATATCTTATAGTGAAGTACATACTACTTTCTAAGAGTTGATCAAGGACGCAGCCGTGTGGGATCCAGAATATTAGTATTTATGGCAGCGAGTTAAATTTGTGAACAACCATGAACAACAACTTGGATATGAGGTAAATGAGGAAGTTATGCTGATTTATAAAAGAAGATTGTATGTGCCTAACCAAAAAAATATTAAAGACTTAATTTTGGATGAAGATCATAAGAGTCCATATGCAGGTCCTAGTTACGAGAAGCTGATTACTGTGCCTAAAAAAGAATACTTATGGCTTGACATGGAGAAGGATGTAGATGAGTTTCTAACTTGATGGATGGAATGTCAGCAAGTGAAAACAGAGCATCAACATCAAGTTGGGTTACCGCATCCCCTACCAATTCCGAAACATTAATGGGAGATCATTTCAATCAATTTCATTACAGGAATACCTAGGTCCAAAAAGCAAAATGATTTGATAATGGTTGGAGTGGATAAACTGAGCAACTCTGCTCATTTCATACATGTGTAACAAACCTACAAGGTTGTTCAGATCGCCTATATATTCACGCAAAATATTTTCAAATTACATGGACTACCAAAATTAATAATTTATGATCGTGATGTAAAATTTACATCAGTTTTCTGGAAAGCCTTATTTAAGGGATTGGGCACACAATTGAATTTCAGCACTGCATACCACCCTTAAACGGATGGGAAAACTGAACGTGTGAATCAGGTGGTGGAGGACATGCTGCGAACATATGTGATGCAACAACCCTCCAAATGGGAGGATTACCTTTTTCCAGAGGAAAAATCTGTAACCTTTTATTTAAAAAATGAAAAGTTACAATTGCAGATGCATGATGCATTTCCATAAGCTGCCCAATGGGCTCGAGTGCCTTGGCACCCTTCGCAACGTTACATGACTAACGTGCAAAAATTATGAGAAAAGAAGAGAGAAAGAGAGAGGGAAGAGGAGTGAAGACAAGAAAAAATTGAATTACATATGTGAGTAAGACTCACGCTTCAGGTTTTTCTTCCTTTTTTCTTTTCGACCTTGCACCACTCTCCTTGAGTGGGGTCGATCGAGGCTATGACTAACTATGTTTCTGCTTTCTGCGAGCCTAATTCCTTGTCTGAATCTGATGTGTCCGATTGGTGGTGCCGCTTTATCCCTCCCATGTTCTAGTCATCATTTGTCTTCTCTGCCTGATTTGGGTGAAGTTGTGAGACCTTGGTGTCTGATGTGGTTTCCTTCTAATTCCCCGTTTCTTGAGAAACCTCAGCTTTCTCTGTGGTGGTGTCTTCCTCTTCAGCTTCTGAGACCGGAGGGGAAAAGAACCATCCTTTCTTCTGCTTTCCTTTCTGCTTTCTTTTGCTGTTTACTTTTTTGGCTTCTGGACATGTGCTTTGCAAGTGTCCTGTTTGTCTGCAAAGCCTGCACCTGAAAGCAGTATTTTCATAGTCTAGTGCTTGCAGCCAGTTTTGTTGTTTATAGATCAGCCTTATGTTGTCAGGCAGCCCTTTACTTAGATCCACTTCCACACAAATTCGTGCGAAAGTGAAAATCCTTTCATCATTCCTTTCCATATCTGTTTTGATGTATTTCCCTATGTTGTTCCCGATTCCTTCCAAGACTCGTTCACTCCAGAAGTGTAGGGAAGGTTATATAGACGAACCTAGACTGGCACTTTGGAGACTATCATTTTGTTTGGACCGAAGTCTGTACACCATGGGGTCATGAACAGCCCCGTCGTTCCCCAGAACCAAGGCCTAGCATTGATGATTGTATCTCTGGCTTCCCTGGATGCAAATCTGACTATGAAGAACCCTTTGGAACATAAGTGTATATCGCATTCCATGGTCCAATTGGTGAACATCCAGTGAAATAGATTCGTTGGTGTTGGCCAAAAACTGTTGAATCGACATATTAGGGCCTGCGAATCATATGACATAACATAGTCATCCAGCCCTGTGGAATCAAAATTAAGGGCTGGAGTTTGCCCTAGCTGGTCTACTATGTATGGCCTAGGTGTATATCCGCCTTGATCTGGAGGGGGGCCTGCATCTCTGCTACCTTGAAGGATGTTTTTGTAGGAGGGACCTCCCTTGGGTTGATGCTGAGGAGCTGTCTTTTTCCCCTTGTCTCCTCCTGAGCTACTAGGCTGGCCCTGAGGAAAGGCCCCTCCTCTGAGTCTGAGGTTCAAAAAGATGGTTTCTCGGGGCTTAATCTCATAGCTTGCCAGAGTTCTGTTGTCCTAGAGAGACCTTCTACCATTTACTAAATGTTGGATCTGACCAGGATATCCAGTCAGTTCCCAAATTTGCTACTTCAGCTGCAGAACAGTACTTTCTGCATGTACCCATACTAAAGAGGATTGCTTATCTGGGGTTTTAATGAAGATCTGAAATCAAGCTTTTTTTACCTGGTGTCTGCATTTTAGCTGAGTTCCTAACCCTGAGCCGGTGTCGTTGCTGATTGCCTTGGGATCCGGCTGTAAGCCGTCTTCCAGATCTGGGCTCTTATTGGGACGATATTCCATTTGCATGTCGCAGTCTGCGATCCCTCTGTTGAATCGATGCGTATATCCTCTGATCTACTGCCTGAGTTCTTGGGAATCTTGAAACTTTCTCGTATCAGATAGATCCGGCCTGGATCTGCGGGGTTGGGGCCATGCATTTGTGTGAAGAGGCAGATCTGCCTCATGCAATCCCCTATCTCTGCATGCAGGAAGCGACTGAGGAGGTATCTGCCTAACGCACATCAGACTAGCGGATCCTGTGAAAATCAGGCCGATCTCTAACGATTTTCCACCCCCGAGATGGGTTTTGGGCCCAAAGACAAATAATTTCTGCAGATCTCTAGCCTCGAACGGCTTTACTCGCTTCTCCGTCAGATCGGTTATATTTTTCCCATCAAGCAGTAGGTGATATGGACGAAGGGTGACTACTGCGTCGAGAGCATCCGGTACTTCCCAGGCGTTGGGCCACATGATCAATACAGTTCCGATATCTTGAGGGGGGTCACAGCGTTCCAGCGTTGCGGTCTTATTATCGATCCTGTGAGGAGCAGGGGCTGCGTCCTTCCCTCCCACGCCGCCTCCGACGATCGCAGTGACCACTACAACAAAACAAGCGATTTGCGCCAGATTTAGCGCCAGATTTTAGTGCATTTTTTTTGTAATTGTGATGAGCAACCTGGCGCTAAATCTGGCTCTATTGTACAATTTTTAAAGCGTCCTTTTTTGCACCTGATTTTGCATCCTTTTTCACGCTAGATTTTGCATCATTTTTTACACCAAACTATGCATCATTTTTTGCGTCAAATTTTGAACCATGGTTTGCATCTTATTTTATGACAGGTTTTGCTTCTAGTTTTGTGTCATTTTTTGCATCTATTTTTCATTCTCTTTTGCTTCCTATTTTGTGTCATTCTTTGCTTCCATTTTTGCACCATCATTTGCATCAAGTTTACACTGTATTTTGAATCCAATTTAACGTCTTTTTATGCATCCATTTTGTGTCAGTTTTTGCATCTAGTCTTATGCCAGGTTTTGTATCTAGTCTTACACTAGTTTTTGCTTCTATTTTTGCACCAGCTTTGGGGCCTATCTTTGCACCATGTGTTGAATTTGATTTAGCACCAAATTTTGCATCCATTTTTGTGCCCATTTTTGCATCTTTTTTTGGACCATTTTTTACATCCACATTTACGTTTGATTTGTCTCCATTTTTCCCATCTCATTTTGCACCATATTTTGCGTCATTTGTTTCATCCAATTTTGCATCATTTTTAACACCATCTCTTGCATCTAATGTTACATCATTTTGAGCATCCAAATTTGCATTTATATTTGCATCTTATGTTGAGTCATGTGTTGTGTCCACCTTTGCATCTTATTTTGTGTCTAATGGTACATTCAATTTAGAGCCATTTTTTACGTCTACTTTTGTATTTGTTTTTGCACCAAGTTTTGCATCCAATTTTAAGCTATTTTATGCCCCTTTTTGCACCATTTTTTTGTGTCTACTTGTGTCGAATGTTGCACCATTATTTACACTGACTTTTTCATCCAATTTTGCATTTTTTTGGTGTCTAGTTTTACATCATTTTCACCATCCAAATTTGCATATTTTTTTGCCTCATTTTGTGTCCACATTTGCATATAATTTTGTGTCTGAGTTCAAGCCTAAATTTGCATGTGATTAGGAATCATTTTTTACATCCAATATGACATCCTTGGTTTCACCTTTTTTCAGCCCCATTTTGCATCTTGTTTTATGTCTTTTCTTACATCCTTTTTTTTTTTTTTTTCCTTTTTTGCACCCAAGTTTGCATCCCAAATTTACACCATTATTTGCATCATCATTTGGCATATTAATTTGTAACGTTTTTTGCTTTTTTTTAACGCTCAACTTTGCATCTTATTTTACATGTAGTTGTTGTCTTTTTTTGCATCTAATTTGGTGCCCATTTATGTGTCCTTGTTTTTGCCCAATTTGATATCGTTTTGTATGCCATGTTTTGTTCCCTTCTTTGTGTCAACTATTGCACAATTTTTCACTTCTAATTTAAAACACTTTGTATGTCAATTGTTTGCATTTTGTATTAATTCCTAGTTTAACATCCAATTTTACTTTCAATTTTGCATCCATGGTTACATCCGCATTTGACTTCTTATATAGAGTATATTTTTCTTTACATATATGACCCCCTTTATAGATTCATAGTGAAATATATGATAGTTTCTAAATATCATTAAAGCAGATATCACAATTCAAAATCACTTGTAAAGAAATTTAAGAGAAATTGACAACATCCATCCAAAAAAATAACAATGTGTCATTAACAATTTTCAAAACATGTATAAAATAGCAACATAATACTAATAAAATCAGTATTATTTTTAATCAAAACAAGTAAAATTCAAATATGATTAACAAATCAAAATATTTCATGAATATCGTTATTCTACGATAAATTAACAACATACATAAATCAAACTCATCGTATGATTACAAAATCAAAATGTCTCATTGATATAGGGTAAATTCACAACACCCATCTAAACATAGCAATGTCATTCTACACAATAATTTCTTCATAAAAAACAATGCATGTGCATGCCTAGCTACCACCACCAAGATCATCCTCATGATCATCTTGACCATCCTCATTACTCTGATCCACATCATCACCAACACCGCAACTATCATCATCATCTCCTCCTTCACCACCATCATCCTCATCCTCATCATCTCCTGATATATGTTGAACATAATTTGGATCATCGTCTTGGCAATCATTACCTATAGCATTCTGACAAAAAAAATCAATATTACATGTTAGTATTAATTACATAACACAACGCATGTTTTTGTTATACAATGTTAACCATAAAATGAGGTAAGATATAATATCTAATAGTACTAAAAAATAAAATGAAAATATGGTTTAAAAGTATATTGGAAATCCAACTAAGATTACATACCATAGAGTCCATCCAAACAACAAATTCAACCCATCTCTTTTGCTGCAGCACCTCCTTTTCCAAATGATTTGGAGGTCTTCCATATTTTAGTTCCTATCAATCAGTAAATAGGGAGAAATTAGATAACAATGACTTTCTTCTAGTACAAAATTTATTAAAAAAATATCACATGTTTAATATACTTACAAAGGTTGTTATCAGTGCTTTTAAACCTTTCTGGCCACTACGATGAGTGAATTTTGTCTTGGTTAACCTCGCCTTGGATGCCTTGTCCTTAAACATAAACCAATTCAATTTATTTTCACACAAATACATGTCTAAGATACTTATATGTATTAATACATTCTAAATAATGTTTAATGAAAAATTCAATACCTGAATGCTCTCATTGCCGACTTTTCTTTGTGCATCCAACTTCTCATATGATTTTACAAGTTCTTTCCATACTTTAAAAGGTATGTCAATAGGTCTTTGTTTCAGTCTTTGATCTTGAGGCATTTTTTTAATTTTTCTTGTTTGGTTAAAAATTTTCGTTAAAAAAAACCGAACAAGTAATTCACATCAATGGCATGGGGACTCTATGGATATGTGTAAAAAAATGGCTATAAAGAAAACATCCAAAAAACATATGAGCTCTCCCTTTGATGGTCACTTGGGGCATATGGCTGGAAAGGAACAACTCCATTTTCAAAAATCAAGGACAATCCTTTCTCCAAGTCCTTCCTAATATTTGCTCCAAATGTCTTAAAATGAAAAACAAAATTCAAACGTCATCCTTAAACATCTCCCTTAAATATAACGTTGGACCATAAATTCTTCACTTTTATTATTATCGGCTCTCGAATGATTTTTCTATATGCAATTATATAATGAAATATGTGTGCACTAATGAAAAAACATTGAGTTTCATTTTTCATAATCACAAACAATGAAAAAAGAATCACACGTAACTAGCATCATTTTGGAAATTTTATATTTATTAAAAATCTTTAACATGTTTTCCTCCCATATCTCATAAAAAAGTGTGAAATTTTTTATATACTCTCCAATAAGCACTACAACAAAACCATCGATTTGGAGGTTTTACACTAAGTTTTTCAACATCGAGCTTACTAGGGCTTGCACCACCGGGGTTATTAGTAAGAATCTCATGAGGTTTGCATAGCCATGATTATTAGAATCAAAATAGTAGGATTTGCACTAAAAAACAGTTCATAGAGCTTTCCTGCTGGGGAGAAAATCACAAGTTCAACTTTTGCAGTGCAGAGCACCGAGAGCTCGTAAGCTTTCTTCAACAATCCACCTACGTTTGGAAAATGTAGCTTGCCTGCTGGCGATGTTCTTGTATGTCCTCTTTCATTTTTCCCTCCATACAAACCCTCTCAAATCGAGAAAGCAGAACAACTCACTCGATAAGAATCCGAATCCAATTATCGCTTCTAACAATAACCCAATACGATACCAGAAGTGATTACACAAAACCTCATTGACTCTTCATTTGTTTGGAAAAGAGCCAAGCATATACTTCTGACAAGGGTTTCCGTCTCAAGTCTGGCTCGCAGGACGTCGCTTAGTCAATTGCGAGAAAAGTTTTCCACCTGCCTGTCACATACGGTTTGTCACACTATATATTAAAATAAGGTTGATCATACTAACAATAAGGTTGTATAGTTTAAAAGGAGGGCTCTCCTGACTTCATTTAGTTGGTTTATAGAAAAGATTGCTGGAATGTGTAATGTGAATTCTTTGCTAACTGTTTTTTAAGCATTTGGAAGTATTAAAACCCCCTAGGATAATTAATGTAAGACCTGTTAGTTAATGTGTAAAGATGGCTATTGTCCTTGGGCTACCTTAGCTGTTCGTGTTTAGTGATCTGTGGTATTATGACTCCTCAAGTCACTATTAAACCATGAGAACCATGCCCAGGCAGACTAGTGTGACATTGTGGATGAGAACCAAAACTAGACTCCTATAACCTCCTTTTTCATCCTTTAAATTGTAGAATTAACTGACTGTTCTAGTAATCGTTCTTGAGCACCTGAAGATGTGCACCCTAAATAATAAGAATAATACCCTCTAACATATGAATAGTCCATCCTGTGCATGTAGGATATGCACATGAGGTCCAATAAAATCACTAACCAGAATACCAGGTGTTATTAAAGCCTCTACAGGTTGATATATATGAATGTTACAGTGTGCAGGAGTATGATTCAATTCCATACAAAAATACAAAACATCTGATAGGATTTCCTTATACCTCATAGGCAAACAACCATTGTCCCTTCTATAGATGAGCAGAAAAAGTGCTTGGTTCTCTACACTAAATAAAGACAAAGTATAGTACTTATTGCTGACAAAATAGGATTTAAATCGCGGTTCAATTGCTTGACATTCAGCTGGTCACAGAATTGTAGAGTGCATAATCATAAGTGATGTTGCGAGCCTCATTGCTCAAAGTCTAAGGGTCTTGCGAGCCATAATCATAGCCATGTATGGCATATCTTGTGATTATGGAATTTTATGAGGTCAATTCTTGTGAAGACATTTCAGTTTATAATAAATTTTGAACCTCAACAGAGTTTTGGCAAGACCTGGCTAAGTTAGGACATCAACAACACAGCTGATATGAATGACATAATCTAGCCTCAAGAGGGAGCCTCTTTTGTTTCATCACTCTAACAATCTATGAAGTGGTGGAAAGCATAACAACTTCCCCTTGAATATGACACCCAAACTGAGTACAAATCCTAAATGATGCAGCCCTTGGTGCATGTCTCTCAAAGTATCGATATTTCAAATGTTGAAACCTCTTGTGCCCATTTGAAATGCATTTGATTGCTGTTCCCCTGAAGAAAGAATCTTATAAAGGTGAGGCCATGACCAATATGTTAGCCATATCCATTGGAGTTGCCATTGCTTGACAACTTTAGTGTGATCAGTCCCACCATGATTCACATGGGCTTCTACTCAACACCGGCTGTTGCTATTGTAAGAGTCTTCAAGCTCGTTGAACCCATAGTATTGATAAGTGTATTCTTTGGGCCTCTGGTTTTCAAATTCTGCCTATGTTTTCCTCTCAGTATCATTATTTCAAATGCTGAAAGCTCTAATTCCCATTGCTGTGTATTTGATTGTGGTTTCCCTGAAGAAAGAAGCTTATAAAGGTGAGCCCGAGGCCAATATGTTGGCCATATCCATTGGAGTTACTATTTCAACTTATGGGGAGGCCAAGATGAATGCATGGGAGGTGATTCTCCAGTTAAGTGCAGTTGCATGTGAGACTACCCAATTGGTTCTCATACAAATTCCACGAACATCAAAAGGGATTAAGTTGAATCCCATCACATCTTTTTTGCTCCTTGTTGCCTTGTTTTTCTCAGCACCCCCTGGGCCTTAGTAGAATACCCATTTCTGATAATCAGGGTCTCTTCCTTTGATTTGGATTACATGACATTTCTGCTTGTGCCTTGGCTCTTAATCTTGCAGTGTTTCTTCTGATAGGAAAGACTTCAGCCTTGACTATGAATGTTGCTGGTCTTGTCAAGGACTGGTTGCTCATAACATAATCTTTGTCTGTAATAAATGAAAAGGTTACAGTCATTACCTTGAGTGGGTGTGGACTGGCTTTTCTGGCTGTCTGTTACTATAATCATTTGAAACTTCAAGCTCTCAAGTCTAATGACAACCAACCAAAGTACCTCAGCAGTGAAACTGATGCCAATGATGAAGGAGAAGGTTTGATAATGACGAGTGGGAGATTCTCCATCAGAGATTCAGAATCAGTAGAGAAAAATCAAACTCTAGCTTTCGAGAATTTCTCGGGTTGACAGGGTATTATTGCAGGTTTTTTAAGAATTATGGGAGAATAGAAGCACTTGTAACAACATTATTGAAGAAAGATGCATTTTCATGGACTCCAGAAGCAATGAAGTCCTTTGAACATCTTAAAGAGGTAATGTGCCAAGCACTGGCCTTAGGTATGCCAAAATTCACAAAAACCTTTATTTTGGAATGTGATGCCTTAGGAAATGGAATTGGTGCTATTTGCAGTTGGGAACATCTACCTAGGAAAATATCAACTAAGTACCTCTACTCAAATATGACAAACATATGTTGGTTACACATGCATGTAGCATTTGCAAAAAATTCCATGGCTACCTTACAACATGATGTTGGGTAAAAAGGCCAGTGATACAGGTCATAAATGCAGAAATAGACACTGAAACATAGTAAAATGCTGAAAATTCAAAATAGACTTTCCTCCCTCCCTCACTCTACAATCTTGAGGACAAACCATTGTATATGGGCTCTCAACACCAGTAGGCAGCCACGTATCACATAGATTTGTGAAAAAATTGCCCTCAAACAAGAACAAAACACAAACATTTCCAAAAATCTGCTCTTAAACAGTAAAAAATCCCACAGATTTTGATAAATCTACACAAAATCAACAGTGAAACACATGAATATGGATTTCTGATTAATCTACCCAATCTCTGTGGCAAAACACTCAGAAATCTATCAATTTCTTCTTGAATCACCAAATCAGCAACCACTTCTCCCAGATATACAAATCTCACCAACAATACAAGGAAAAATAGATCTAGTCCACTGCCAAATCATCTGATCGGCCAATAAAACTAAGAAATTTCAATGATTAACTATCTACACAGGCCTCTATTTCAATTTTTTCAAGCTTTGTGTCCAAGGGCTCTGCAACTTCTCCCGCACTTCAAAAAATCGAATCTTGTCTTCCTCGCTTTGTACGAGATACGCAATCGAATAACCCAACAACGTTAGAAGAAATATCATCGGGTTCTAGAGGTTTCCAAGCAGACTCAGCTTTCAGCACCTTAATTAGTGGTTGGGATAAAAAGTCAAAACCAGTTCCTCCCTCTCCTCAAAATTTGTAAAGAAGGCTGATAATGCTCCTACCATAGAGCTTCCTTCAGAAAAAATTCGAGTCACAACCCTTACCCTATCTGGGTCTGACTTCCTTGTCTTCCTCTTCCTTGCTGGGAGATTGACAGCCCCATCTACATAGGAAACTCTCTTAGAAAGTTTCTAGATAGTTCTGAACTGAAGCATAAACAATATGTTTGTCCTTGTATTTGTGTTGAAGTTGATCTAGAACAAGCTCTTCCAGAGAAAATAATCCTCAAAAATGGAGACTGAATCCATGAGCAGACTCTGGATTATCAACAGATCCATTACAAGTGCAAGCTTTGTCATGAATATGGTCGCTTTGCCAATGATTGCAAGTCCAAAACCTCTGTTGTAAGTCCCTCGGGAGAATGTCATGTCCCTAAGAAAACATGTGCAAGGCATGTCAAAGCTGGATCTTCGTTCAGGAAAGAGGTTGTAACTACCACTCCTTCTAACCCTTTTGACCATTTCACTACCCTTCCTGACATGGTAACCAAACAACAGAATCTGTTTGCCCTGAAGCAGATGACCCTCCTGCTGATTTAGTTAGTCTTTACACCTCTCCTGTCATATCTTCCTCTCCAATAAAAAAGAAAAACCTTCAATGGACAACACAGCCCCCTCACCCCATGACCCTGCTAACTCATCTATCATTGAGAATACCTCGCTAGTTGAACCTCTTAACAACGAAGGGTCTCCTGTTCCTCATCCTAATAGGAACATCAACGCCTCCTGCAAGTAGAAGAAATCAGACTCCTGGGCTAATGGGGAACATCTTGAGCATGTTGAAAAGGGATTCAAAAAAATGGGAAGAAAACCTCACAAGGAGAAAAGAGATGACGCCACTGCCATTGAGAAAATATTAGGCAAGCAGAAAACATTAGAACAGCAACACAAAAAACCAGCAGAATGCCAGAAAGGAATCAATGAAATACAGGGACAAGGAGAAGGAAGCATCTCTGCGCACCTCTCAATGAAAATAATTTCTTCGAATATAAGAGGTTTGGGGAACACCATCAAAACCCTGGCAGTAAAGGATATAATAAGGACTGAGAAAGCAGGCATTTTATTCCTTCATGAAACAAAGATGGATGCAAATGAATTTGAAAAAGCCAAGCAAATTTGTTGGGCCAGCAGCAAAGGTGAAATAGTCAGTGCGAGAGGGGACTCAAGAGGCCTTGCCACCCTATGGAACCCATACAAATATCAAGAACTAGAAAAAAAGACAACCAGTTCTGGATTAAAACTGTTTTGAAAGACTGTGACAAACAAAACTGTGGCAGTAAAGAAAATCCATCTGGGTAAAGCCAAAGAAGGTGTTAATGTAACTGCTTTAAGAGAAATCAAATTATTGAAGGAGCTTTCGCATCCAAGTATAATTCAACTAATAGATGCATATCCACACAAACAGAATTTACATATTGTCTTTGAATTCATGGAGAGTGATCTTGAGATTGTTATAAAAGACAAAAACATAGTTCTCTCCCCAGCTGATATAAAATCCTATATGCAAATGACGTTGAAGGGGTTTGTTGTTTGTTATAAAAAATGGGTTTTGCACAGGGATATGAGCAAAAAGTGCAGTATGTTGGAGCATGAGCAACTGGGGAAGTTGGTCTTCATCAACTACAACATTTGGATGCTCACAAAACAATTGCAGGCAAAGGATCTAGATCCAATTTTATTTGATAAGGTTGATCTAGTCTTTCATTGGGTCTTGGAGGATGAATCTCCTACTAATGATTTGAGTTGGCTTGATTGAAAACTCTTGGGATTCTCTAGTGTTTTGTTATCTCAAATAGAAACACCACATACATTTGTATTACAATTGTTGCTTTTGTCTAGCGATGTGGTCTCTACCCATAGCTATGGGTAGAGAGTGAATTTGATATTGTCCTAGGTAGATGTTCCCAACTACAAGCTATGGGTAGAGAGTGAATTGGTGCTATTTGCAGGGAACAGGCCAGTCATTCACAGTGAAGAAGATAATGACAAGATTAGTGTATAATGATGGACAGGATGGTGCCATGGTGCCAACCTAAATCTCAAGTAAGGAGACATCTGTTCATCAATTTGTCAAGAAGCATGGCCTACAATTCAATTGCTCTAAGCCTATCACTTCTTCCACCTGTCAAATAAATTGTTTCCTGTTTGTTTAGTTGACTATGGTTCTAATAAATATACTATTGTTTGATGTAAATAGACAAAACAAAACAAAAAATATGGAAAGTTGTGACCCCATTTTCTAACTACAAATTGAAATCGGATTACCATAGTGACCACCTCTGCTTATTGGAATCAAAAAGGGGGTGGGTTAACCCAATACGATACCAGAAGTGATTACACAAAACCTCATTGACTCTTCATTTGTTTGGAAAAGAGCCAAGCATATACTTCTGACGACGGTTTCTGTCTCAAGTCTGGCTCGCAGGACGTCGCTTAGTCAATTGCGAGAAAAGTTTTCCACCTGCCTGTCACATACGGTTTGTCACACTATATATTAAAATAAGGTTGATCATACTAACAATAAGGTTGTATAGTTTAAAAGGAGGGCTCTCCTGACTGCATTTGGTTGGTTTATAGAAAAGATTGCTGGAATGTGTAATGTGAATGCTCTGCTAACTGTTTTTTAAGCATTTGGAAGTATTAAAACCCCCTAGGATAATTAATGTAAGACCCGTTAATTAATGTGTAAAGATGGCTATTGTCCTTGGGCTACCTTAGCTGTTTGTGTTTAGTGATCTGTGGTATTATGACTCCTCAAGTCACTATTAAACCATGAGAACCATGCCCAGGCAAACTAGTGTGACATTGTGGATGAGAACCAAAACTAGACTCCTATAACCTCCTTTTTCATCCTTTAAATTGCAGAATTAACTGACTGTTCTAGTAATCGTTCTTGAGCACCTGAAGATGTGCACCCTAAATAATAAGAATAATACCCTGTAACATATGAATAGTCCATCCTGTGCATGTAGGATATGCACATGAGGTCCAATAAAATCACTAACCAGAATACCAGGTGTTATTAAAGCCTCTACAGGTTGATATATATGAATGTTACAGTGTGCAGGAGTATGATTCAATTCCATACGAAAATACAAAACATCTGATAGGATTTCCTTATACCTCATAGGCAAACAACCATTGTCCCTTCTATAGATGAGCAGAATAAGTGCTTGGTTCTCTACACTAAATAAAGACAAAGTATAGTACTTATTGCTGACAAAATAGGATTTAAATCGCGGTTCAATTGCTTGACATTCAGCTGGTCACAGAATTGTAGAGTGCATAATCATAAGTGATGTTGCGAGCCTCATTGCTCAAAGTCTAAGGGTCTTGCGAGCCATAATCACAGCCATGTATGGCATATCTTGTGATTATGGCATTTTATGAGGTCAATTCTTGTGAAGACATTTCAGTTTATAATAAATTTTGAACCTCAACAGAGTTTTGGCAAGACCTGGCTGAGCTAGGACATCAACAACACAGCTGATATGAATGACATAATCTAGCCTCAAGAGGGAGCCTCTTTTGTTTCATCACTCTAACAATCTATGAAGTGGTGGAAAGCATAACAACTTCCCCTTGAATATGACACCTAAACTGAGTACAAATCCTAAATGATGCAGCCCTTGGTGCATGTCTCTCAAAGTATCGATATTTCAAATGTTGAAAGCTCTTGTGCCCATTTGATATGCATTTGATTGCAGTTCCCCTGAAGAAAGAATCTTATAAAGGTGAGGCCATGGCCAATATGTTAGCCATATCCATTGGAGTTGCCATTGCTTGACAACTTTAGTGTGATCAGTCCCACCATGATTCACATGGGCTTCTACTCAACACTGGCTGTTGCTATTGTAAGAGTCTTCAAGCTCGTTGAACCCATAGTATTGATAAGTGTATTCTTTGGGTCTCTGGTTTTCAAATTCTGCCTATGTTTTCCTCTCAGTATCATTATTTCAAATGCTGAAAGCTCTAATTCCCATTGTTGTGTATTTGATTGTGGTTTCCCTGAAGAAAGAAGCTTATAATGGTGAGCCCGAGGCCAATATGTTGGCCATATCCATTGGAGTTACTATTTCAGCTTATGGGGAGGCCAAGATGAATGCATGGGAGGTGATTCTCCAGTTAAGTGCAGTTGCATGTGAGACTACCCAATTGGTTCTCATACAAATTCCACGAACATCAAAAGGGATTAAGTTGAATCCCATCACATCTTTTTGCTCCTTGTTGCCTTGTTTTTCTCAGCACCCCCTGGGCCTTAGTAGAATACCCATTTCTGATAATCAGGGTCTCTTCCTTTGATTTGGATTACATGACATTTCTGCTTGTGCCTTGGCTCTTAATCTTGCAGTGTTTCTTCTGATAGGAAAGACTTCAGCCTTGACTATGAATGTTGCTGGTCTTGTCAAGGACTGGCTGCTCATAACATAATCTTTGTCTGTAATAAATGAAAAGGTTACAGTCATAAACTTGAGTGGGTGTGGACTGGCTTTTCTGGCTGTCTGTTACTATAATCATTTGAAACTTCAAGCTCTCAAGTCCAATGACAACCAACCAAAGTACCTCAGCAGTGCAGCTGATGCCAATGATGAAGGAGAAGGTTTGATAATGACGAGTGGGAGATTCTCAATCAGAGATTCAGAACCAGTAGAGAAAAATCAAACTCAAGCTTCAGGATTAGGTATTTAGATCATTAATATTGTCTTGTGCTAGAGATTACTGTTCTTGGATTGGCTCCTCTATGCCCAGATCTATTTGCAGGGAACAGGCCAGTCATTCACAGTGAAGAAGATAATGACAAGATTAGTGTATAATGATGGACAGGATGGTGCCATGGTGCCAACCTAAATCTCAAGTAAGGAGACATTTGTTCATCAATTTGTCAAGAAGCATGGCCTACAATTCAATTGCTCTAAGCCTATCACTTCTTCCACCTGTCAAATAAATTGTTTCCTGTTTGTTTAGTTGACTATGGTTCTAATAAATATACTATTGTTTGATGTAAAAAGACAAAACAAAACAAAAAATATGGAAAGTTGTGACCCCATTTTCTAACTACAAATTGAAATCGGATTACCATAGTGACCACCTCTGCTTATTGGAATCAAAAAGGGGGTGGGTTATGCACAATCCTCCGTATCATTTGCTATTACCAGAGATAATTAAAGCCACCCTAAACTCAAGTCTTAACTATGCTGATAGGGTGTTTGGGGAGGGGGATCCCTTACCAACCCACTATAATCTGCACAAAAGCATCCTAAGAACATATGCAAAATCAACCCTTCAATGAAATGATCCAAGAATATAGGTACTCAAACATTGATTTTATCAAAGAAAAATACAAGACAGAAAGAAAAGATCATAACAAGGATTAGAAGAGTCTAAGAACAGTGCTCACTGTCTACAGAGCCAAGACGAATGCAGAAGAGTTCTTCCTTCAGTTCCCCATCTGAGAAGTGCTCCTGAAGTGACATTGGGGAATGAACTGCAAGGAAAAAAAAAAAAAAAACAATATAATCCAGATAATAAGGATCAACACAAATTCTCGGCACAGAAAGCCTCTTAAAACTTGGACGTAAGATAAGCTATTACAATCTCAGGGGGGAAATTACACAAAAAAAAAACAAAAAACAAATTTACATACTTAAATGGTTTGCACATATTTTCAATGTCTTGGATTGCCTCATGACCAGCCGAACCTTTGTAGTATCCTTGTGCTTAAGAAACTTTACTGTTCCTACACCACGCTCCTTCCATTGATTCCCATCCTTGTCAAACCTGTACAGCTTCGCCTTCCTGCAGGGTCAAACATATAAAAAAGAATGGGAATATTAATAAACAATGAAACTGCATTAGGATCATTTTAAGAGCCCATGGCATCCATTAGAAGTAACGTCCGCAATATCCCACCATATCAAATGCATTCAAAGATAAATTACCAACGACCTATTAAAAACACAGGAGATATTCCTTAACATTACCGAAAAGGATCCCACAAAAAAGCTCAATAATAACATCAAACATGTAAGAATACAAATCATCAACTATTTAATAACAAAAGAATGCTCATCCCATACATCCCCATAAAGTACAGAAATGATCAACAACCTGTTCAAAACATCATAGAAAGTCAACGAAAACAGTTGACAAAAGACCAAAACAGACATATGCCTGAATCATACCACCTCACAACATAAAAAGACAAATCACCCTAATGCCAATAACCAAAAGACAGATTATCAAATAGGCCCAATTCAATATTCAATGGCTAATCCAAAAACCAAAAAATACGAAACCCCGTATGCTTAACAATAACAAATGACCATCACACCCCCCACTAAACCAGAATAACAGAGAAACCATCATAGATTCTTCAAAGACATTGAAAAAAGAATGGCCTATAGTTCAACAAAATATAAAAAGACTCGTCAAAATACAAAACCCCCAATGATAACAAATAAACCATCAAATGCATCCCCGAAAAAATCTTCATCGGTAGCCTATCAACATAGGAAAGCAATTATTACAGACCATAATGAGATCAGAAAATGCTGATCAAAATATCAATGGGACATCAAAACAACAAGAAACTCACAAAAAACACAAAAAAGCAAAACCCTAATTACTCGATAAAACAAACCATAGCCCGCTAAATGCATCTACCATAGAGTTTCTTCAGCACCCCGTTGAAATGACAAATCCGATCATCATCAACAGGCGAAAAAAACATCGAGAACTCGATAAAAATAGATCTTACTAAAAAGGAGAAAAATTAGAAGTAAATAACTGCCCAAATGCATCTTCCTTATAGTCAAGGTCCCATTTATGTGTACAGGAAAAAGGCCACCGAAGAGGCCATGAAAACAACTTTCAACTAAGAAAACAAAATCATGAAATAGCCATGGATTAAGAAATTTACATGTCAAGAAGGACATCCTCCTCTTCTTCGCCCGTGGTGACAGTAACCTCCTCAAGCTTAACAATGGGTGCAACCTGAGCTCCAGTGTCCTCTTCCTTTCCGGCATCATCCTCGTTCTCTCTCGAATCGTCATCTACTGCCCGTGTAAGAACAGGATCCTCCTGAGTTCCAGCCATCCCAATACCAGATAGTGCACAGAAGGAGGGCTCGAATGAAATCGATGGATCCAAAATATGCCAGAAACTCGCCCAATATCAGACACGAATGCGAAACCCCGAGGATTTTGGACAAAGGATTTAACTGTGCAAAAATGCTTCGAAGGCAAAGGGCAAAGAGGTCGACGGAGAGAAAACTCTCTATATAAGGGTTTTTGAGGTCGATGGAGAGAAAACACTCTATATAAGGGTTTTGAAGAGGGAAGGCCGGTAGCTGTTAAAGATTGAGAGTAAAAGTAGCATCGTTAAAGATAATATAATAAATTATTACAGGGATGGTTGGGGGGTTTCAAAGGGAGATAAGGCCATGGAATAACCCCTAAATCATCTCCAACCTGAGAGGCCTACTTCATTCATGTTGTCATGTTGGGACCAGAGGTTGTTGTGCGTTTTTTGTTTTCGCAATTTTGAACTCTTTCCTCGGTGATATATTATTGTGTTTATTGTAATAATAATGGGATGGGGTTGAGGGGTTTGTAAATGAGATAAATATGGAAAAGTAATTAGAAATATTGGTTTTAAATTATTATAATAAGTATTGTTGTGGTTGATCCATGATAAGTTGTAGGGTAGTTGGTTTGTATGGGGTTTAGTTGTTACGAGGTCTTAAGTTCAAATGTCATGGGGAGGGTTTGAGAATGGAAGTCATTTTGGGGGCATCAAAACTATTCTAAGGGGCATCTTCCACTGAGCTTTACACAATCCTCGATGTTGAGGATGAAAATAATATGAATATGCCAAGCTCACTCTACAGCCTAGTATGGTTACGACCATGTTTGTCCATCATTCCAAGGGGCATCTTCCACTGAGCTTTACACAATCCTCAATGTTGAGGATGAAAATAATATGAATATGCCAAGCTCACTCTACAGCCTAGTATGGTTACAGTGATGTTTGTCCATCATCAAAGTTGAAATTTTGCTAGTGTCGGCCAAAATAAATTTTAAAAATTAAAAAAAAAAAAAAAAATACAAAACATTTAAATAATGTTTGCTCATAAAAAATAATTGCCAATGAAGAAATTGGATCCCTCTCCGCTCATATTATATCTATATTTAAGATGGGTCTATGCTAGTGGATAACACAAAAATCACAAAGTGAAGAAGAGTTTAATTTCAAGTCAAAGCAAAACTTTGGGACTAGTGCAATTCATCTAACTTCTATTGAAATGTGGTATTTATATGTGTAATGTGATATATATATATATATATATATATATATATATATATATATATATATATATATATATATATATATATATATATATATAGTGTAATTGCTATTATGTTGTTAAATGGTTGTTTAATTAATGTTGGTTATTCGATGGCAAGATGGTTTTGTAACTCTTAATGATGTAATTGTTCATCTTCTTGGTTGTACTGTGCCATGTTGTTGACATACAAATATTGTAATCGAGCCAAAAAAAAATGACAGTAAAGCATAGTTGGAAGTTATAAGTTTATCCTCCTAGAAAAGCAAAATTGTGGACTTAAAGAACCACTTCTAGGAAATCAATTTCCATCACATCCATAGGGAGCTAAATACAACTGTAGATTCTCTCTAAAAAAGAATTATTTGTCTAGAGACAGGTTACATATATTATGATGAATTAGTTGGCAACCCAGTTCAAAGTTCTCATTCGATGCCCATATACTAATATGGATCAGCTTTAAGTCAAATTTTCAATTAGTTATCAACTAGCTTACTATAAATTTCAAGTGAGTCTACATTCAGCTTTCAATTAGCCTCAAATACAATGTCTTTCTTTTTCTCTTGACAGGGGCCTCTTCATGGTTGTATAATACACTTTCGGGAATTTTTTGTTACAGGCTAATGTCATTTCTAGTCACTGTCTTCGTTTTTCTCATAGTAGGGCCCTCTTCGTGGTTGTATAATACACTTTCTACAATTTTTGGTTGCATGCTATTGTCATTTCTAGTCAGTCTTATAATTTGCAGAAGAAAAAAAATTGTAAAACCCTGGTTTTACAACAACTTCTTTTTCTCTTCTTCTGGGTCGTGATGCCTTGTCTTCTGGCAACCCATTGTAATGACAGAAGTTACAATCTTTTTGTCAATGTTTGTGCTTTTTTTCTTCCTCGTGAATAACAAAAGGGTCCTTTTTTTCTATAGTAATAAGAAGAAGAAGAATAAGAAGAAAGATATTGTAATGGTTATGTCATGGTTGGCATTCCTAAATATAAGCAGATATAGGATAAGCATGCATGCATATTAGAACTTGGTGCGCATGGATGGAATTCAATGTGCCAAATGATGTAGATGTTTCACAAGCATGGGGTGTGACATTTCAACCCTAGTTATCAATAGTGATGAGAGGCCACCAAGGACAATACCCCTTGGACCCTATGATAAGTGTTGCACATTTTGGTGTTAGGAGTGGAAGGGTAAGCTTGGTTCGAGGAGGTTGGTTATGGGATGTTTTTTGGTGCACATGAGGTTGTGCATCAACTACCATGGCTACACTTGAATTAGTGGGTCTTTACAAAAATAAAGTGGGAGAGTTAAGTTTTGTGAACAAAGTAGCCTATGGGTGATATTTGCATTGATCACTTGTGTTAGGAACCTTTTTAGGCAAGTTAACTAATACTTGGAAGGTGTGAACCATGTAATTGAAATAATTCAATAGTGTCCTCCTTCCTTCAAATGAAGCAACAAAGCCAAGAACGTGACTATCAAATAAATATTAGCCCCCTATTGATCCCTTGTTGCACATTTACAAATTGCTCAGACATTGATGTCATGGTGTTTCACACTAAGTATATCTAAGATTACATGTGATAGTATATGCCTCATTTTAGTACTAACAACTTCATTAGTTTTGTTCTTATATATTACATACTTTTTTTATTTGTGGTTGTTATGTATGTGATGTTTATAATAATTACAAAACTAACTATGTGAAAGCATCCCTAACATAAATTTTCATTTGGCACTAATAATATTTTCCTTACAACCCCCTTCCTTCATTGGCGGTGGGAAGGAAGCTGATCCTTCCTTCCCCCCACACCCCCCTTCCTTCCTTTGGAAAGAGAGGTAAGAGCAAGAGTTGGAAAGATGTCGGAAAGAATGCCTACCTTTGGTAGTTGTGTTGTCGTATCGAGAGAAAGAAAGTCAGTTACCTGTCATCCTCCCTTCGGTAGATGAATGCCTACCTTTGGTAGTTACCTTCGGTAGGAGAGAAAGAAAGTCGGTTACCTACGCTTCGCTTCGGTTGCCGTATCGAGAGAAAGAAAGTCGGTTACCTACGCTTTGCTTCGGTTCGGTAGGAGAGAAAGTCAGTATGAGTACTTTGGGTGTTGTTGGTTGTTCTTTTTTTTCGAACAACTGTTACTTGTTTGAAGAAAGAAGTCTATCTTACTCTGAAAGAGGTAAGGGGCGGCACCGCAGGAGAACGGAACGCTCTCCGGAGGAGCCATCAAAGGTACGAGTTCAAGAAAAAAGATAAGCGGTAAGCAATCATAGGGCGAGGATAGGGGAAGGCACGCTTAAGGGCCGTCCGGGCGAGGGTGGGGTACGGGTAGGGAGAGGGGGGAAAGGACAGGGGAATAAGAGAAAGGAGAAAAGA
Organism: Pinus tabuliformis; assembly: GCA_031772625.1. NCBI lineage: Eukaryota > Viridiplantae > Streptophyta > Pinopsida > Pinales > Pinaceae > Pinus > Pinus tabuliformis. Next base: position 1,578,623,152 of record CM062817.1, read on the forward strand.
AAAAAGAATAAGAGAGAGGAAATAAGGGAAAGGAGAAAGCAATCAACATTAAATTCAACAACTAAAAAGAGGCTCTTTGAGCCATGGCTAGCTCTCAGAGAATTTCATTCTCTTCGAGCTCTATACATATTATACTCGTCTAGACATATGATACTCGCATCTCTACGTTTCACTTCTTTACTCTCTTCTCTACCGAGATAAAGATCTAGATCTAGTATAACTTAGCCATTCCAATAGCCAATAGTCTTTAGTCCTATTTAGTACCCTTCTAATATTCCCCTTGGCATAGTAGGTAGATATTGATTCCTTGTCCATGCATGAAGTTCCATAGCAAGAGATTAGACCCACTTCACCATTGACCTTAGCATATGGAAGGATATGGTTTCCATTAGCGGTGTCTCGCTTTTATGGATCTTTTTATCCATTTGCGTAGGCTTATCTCATAAAAGCTCACCTTTCTCTCCCATGAGGATTTTCCTCATAGAAGATTGCCTTTCTCTCCCGCACAACTTTTATGTTTTTCTCAATGGATATTTATCTCCAATCCATCCAACTTATCTAGAATTAAATCGAGAAGCTTTACCATGAAAGGATTATCCTTTCCCATTCACCAATGTGATTTGGCAAGAATCTCATCTCTTGGTGTCTCGCTTTTCCAAGTGATTAATTTATTAATAATGTATTTACTTTTTATATTACACATCATACCTAACTTTTCTCAGCTTAGGTTTGCAAAGTTTGACACACAAGGGAGGGGTGTTACATTTTGGATCCCTCTCTTTCCTTAAGATCCCTCCAACTGCAGCTAGAGTTCTTAGATGACTGTAAGGAGGAAGCCCCTATTGGAAAGGGACAGACAGTTTGAAGGTGTCTATCTTGTTGGTAATTCCTATATCGAAAAGTTGTATTTTCATAGTCCAGGGGTTGGGAATACACAATTCCCATCCACTTGAGCTCAATTTTATCTCGCAAAACTTCATTGGGATCTACCTAAACACATATGCAAACATAGGTGAAAATGCCTTTCAAAAGTCTTTCCCTGTCTACTTTGACGAATCTTCCAATAAAATTGCCCACTTTTTCTAAGAGATCTAGATGGGTAAAGTGAATGGGAAAACTGGGAATCTTACCCATACTAGAGTAGTCATCGGCAACATAGTGAGAGGATTGAAGTTGGGAAACCATGGCTTCACTAGAAGACCAACTCATCCCCAAAACCATGGACCTTGGTCAAGGATTTTTTTCTTATCCTCAAGACATTTGAAGATCACCACAAAAAAACATGGGTCTACATCCACCCAAACCGGCGTTCATCCAATCCTATCATAATCAAACAGAAAAACGCTACTTTTTCAATAGAAAATGGGGAATAAAAGTATCACCCAAGGATAATGACCATCGCATCAAGCGCTCAATCATAAGGGAGGAGCAATAATTTGACAATCACACGTCCTTGATTTCTGTTGATTTAACTCTGAACACTCACGTAATATTCTCTTGCTTGGCGAATTAAACACCACTGCATGGAATGGACGAGGATTGAGCCGAACCCTGGATGAAGCCCACTTCATTCTCATCTAAACACAAAACTATATATACGTCAAAGTTATTACAATAGATTCTGACTGTCAACACCTCGAGGTTCTGTTTATATGTGGCTACCTTTTATGGTTACTATTGAATGTGTGATTGGCAATAGTAATGGCAACTTAGGGCTGCCAAATTTCCTTCGATTCCCTCACTACATCCTAACGCAAATAGTTGTTCAATGCCTTGGTTGTCTTTCAAAACTGGTAGGCAGCGTCTTCTTTGATATTTCTCGATGGTTTTAATTCCACTACAATCACAACTTTCATTTACATAAACTTCGTGTTTTCGCACGAGCGACGATTGTTCCAAGGTGAAATGTCACTTGGATGGTTTCAATGTTGTTGACCCATCATAACTAACTAACGGATATGCCCATTACAATTTTATACCACCCCATTATCAATATCAATTATGCATGGAAACCAATTAAAGCAACTTTTCACATTAATTTTATATGAGCATGAGAACATGTGTTAACAAGCAGCCCATAAAGCCTCATTTTGAATGCCATAGTCACTTAGAAGGAATTCCTCTTGTAGTAGCATCCTCCCTTCTAAAATTTGCTAGTGCTAACATTAGAACCACCATTACAACAAGATATCTTTCTAGTGTTGACAACACCATTATAGTAAGATACCTCAAGAGAGACAGAAAATTTAAAAAGTATGATAGTAATACGTATCCAGAAGATGGTATTGAAACTAGTAATTGTTCACGAATCCATAAGATTGTAAGGTCATTCTCATTATCATAATCATTGTCATCATCATCACCATCATCCTTGTCATTGTTATTGCCATCATTACATTATCATCATAATCACCATTCATGCCATCATCATCATCATTATGGACATTGTTTGCAATTGTTCATAATTGTAGATGTTGTAAGAAATATCATCAACCCAAAAAATGTGATCAGTGCTAGAAAAGGGTTGTTTAGGACACATTGATATACGTAAGAGAAATAACAACTCTATTTTTGACAGATGATCGATGATGATGATCATCACCACCATTATCATCGTCATTGTCATTTTTATCATCCCCATCATCATCATTAATGTAATTTCTATCGACATTGTTGTAATCATGCATCATCATCATTCATGCCATTATTGTTTTTGATGATGACCTAGATGAAAATGATGATCATGACACCAAAGATAATGCTTATGATTATGACAATGACAACATCTAAAATTGGGAAGATTCGCCAACGTCATTAGCATCGTCATCATCATAATCATTGCCATCATCATCATTGTCATTGTAACCACTATCGTCTTTATCATCATAATCACAATTCATGTCATCGCCATCATCTTCATTTTCATCATTGTCAATATTATTGACATTGTCATCAATTGTTCATAATTGTCAATGCCATAAGGAATATCATCAATGCAGAAAATATGATGAGTGTTGGAAAAGGGATGCAAAAGCGAACATAGAAATGGGGGCAACAATAGAAATAAAATTGGATGAAAAGTGGATACAACATAAGTAGATGCACAACAACATGAAAAATCTAACACAAAAGTGGATGCAAAAGTAGATGCAGTTGTCAATGCAAACTTGGATGCAAACATGAAGGCAAAAGTGGAAGCAAACATGGGTCCAATGGTAGGTGTAAAACTTGGCACAAATTGTGGTGAAAAAAATGTGGATGCAACAACGGAAACAAAAGTATATGCAAAAATGGATGAAACAAAAGTGGATGCAATAGGGGATGCAAACGTGGAAGCAAATGTGGTTGCAATGGTAGGCGCAAGATATGGTGCAACAAAAGTGGATGTAACAATAGACAAAAAATATGCAAAATAAGATGCAAAAATGGATGTAAAAGTGGAAGCAAACATTGATGCAACAAGCAAAACAAAATTGCATGCAAAAAATGGATATAATGTAAGTAGATGCAAAAGTAGATACAAAACGAGATGCAAAACCCAATGCATAAACCTAACATAAAAGTGGATGCAAAAATAGATGCAATATTTGATGCAAAAGAGGATGTGAACATGGATGCAAAATTGGAAGCAAACGTGGATACAACAATGAGTGCAAAACATGGTGCAAATTGTGGCATAACAAAAGTGGATGTAATGATAGATGCAAAAAAAGAATCAAAGTATGATGCAAATGAAGATGTAAAAAGGGATGCAAAAAGTGAAATTTAAAATGGGTGCAACAGTGGATGCAAAATTGTGTGCAAAAGTGGATGCAATAGAAGTCGATGCAAAAGTAGATGCAAAACGAGACACAAAACCTGATGCAAATCCCGGTCCAAAATTGGATACAAAAAGGGATGCAAAAATAGATGTAGTAGTTGATGAAAACGTAGACGCAAATGAGGATGCAAACGTGGATGCAAAATTATAATCAAAAGTGGGTGCAAAAGTAGGTGCCAAACTAGGTGCTAATTGTGGCACAAAAATATTAGATGCAATAGTGGGTACAATAATAGATGCAAAAGAGGATGTAAATATGGATGCCAAACAAGAGGGAAAAGTGGATGCAACAAAATTAGATGCAAAACTAGACACAAAACACGATGTAAAACTTGGCGCAAAAGGGATGCACAAATGGATGAAAAAATGGATGCAAAAAATTATTTAAAAAAGGATGCAAAAAAGGATGCAAAAGTTGATGCAAGTGTAGGTGCAAAAAGTGGATGCAAATGAGGATGCAAAAGTATGTCAAACAAAATTAGGTGCCAAACTTGATGCAAAACCTGGAACAAAACCTGGTGTAAAGGATGACACAAAACTTGGCATAAAATTTGGTGCAAAACGTGGTGCAAAACCTATTGCAATACCTGGTGCTAAACTTGGTGTAAGATTTGGTGCAAAACTTGATGCAAATTTTGTGTCACGTTTTGCACCATATTTGATAAATGGATGCAAATAGCACCAAAAATGGGCTCTAGATGAAAAAAAAGAAGTAAAAAGGGACGCTAATCGCTGGTTTTGTTGTAGTGGACGAGGGTTTCATTTCGTGCGCAGAAAGAACTCTCAGCGATGGCCATCTCTCTCCGATCCTCCCTCCGATACTCCCGGATTTTGTTTCGCTCACAAAACAAACATCAAAGGATATCGGCTAAATGGGAGGATTACCTACATTTAGTATAATTTTCTATTAACACTGTCTATCATATGTCATTGCAAATGAGCCCATTTTAAGTGTTGTATGGACAGAAGTGGAACCCCTTCAAGTTGGGAAGGGCTGGAAGATAAGTTGATGCTTAGACGTGATCTACTAAAAGAAATGGAGGAAATGGTCAAGAAGGTTCATTCTAATTTAAAGGCCACTCAACATTGAGAAAAGAACTTTGTTGACTGATAAAGAAATTTCTAGGAATTTCAAATTGGAGATCACATCTATGTAAGGGTACGACCAAAGAAAAGTACATTACAATGGAGAAGATGTGCCAAACTGGTATGTTGATTTTGTGGCACTTTCCAGGTCTTGGCATGAGTCAGACCAGTGGCCTACCAGGTCGCCTTGCCTAGCCATATTCGTGTGCGCAACGTTTTCCATGTTTCCATGTTAAAAAAATATGTTTACGATCCTAAACTTATAATTAATTGGTAAGATATACAGGTAAAATAATTTTACAATCTGCCAAAAGAAAAGCATTAATAGTTGAAGGAACTAACTAGAATATATTTTTTTGTTTGTAGGTCGAACAGGAAGGTGATTTCTTGGTCGAACCTCTAGTTATACTCAATCAGAGAGATTTAATGCTGTGGAAATGAGTTATGAGGGAAGATTTTCTGGGTCTGCTTGGAGCAAAAAAGGATCGGGATGATGTTTAATTTTAGGAGAGGGAGATGTGATGTCCCAAGAGAAAATGTAATTATTTTATTTACTGTAGTAAAAACAAACACTGGATTTTATTATTATTCACATTTGATTTATGTATAAAATTTTGTTAATATTGAATGGAAACAAATATGGAGTGTTAAGAAATCTTGTAACTCTCTTTCATATCAAGAAGTTGGGAATAGGTAGTTACCTAAGCCTAACTACTTCCTTGATTATGAATTATCCAAGAAGGGATCAAGAGGATAATGTGAAAGTACCCGTGAGAACTTGAAAAGGACATAGGGGAATGCCCGTGATGCTTGAAGAACAGACGGTTTGTGAGCTAAGTCTAGTGGTGACCAGATAGTTGCAGATGCTGTGACTGATAGGTCTTACAAGAAGGAATCTATCTTATGAGAAAGAGCTCAGGGGGAGGCTTGGACCTGAAGGAAAGTCTCATGGTTGGGAGAATAAATCTATGATTTGAAGTGGTTGCTTCAACAGTTAACTGTCGTAAGTCTGTACCTAGGTAAGTATTGGATCCTTTGTATTTAATTTATACTCTAAAATTCACATATAGTAACTCTTAAAATTAGGTAACTACATGGCCTGAGGGTAGCAATCTGAACTATGTGAATATAGAAATGTATAAGAAAGAAAACCTAGACAAATCCTATGTATAAAAGAAGAGAAACCTTAGAGATTTAAATACAGAAAAAAAACTCAGTGTTCTGAAATTACAGAATACAATGTATTGTGATATCAATAGAATATCCTATATTGTGATATTAATAGGAGGAATCTTTCATTGTATATACATAGCTACAGTTTTTACAAAAGAAATATAAATAGATTTTCCAGATAGTTATTACTGTAAAAAATTTCATTTCCGAGAATAAACATCATGGCAAGGGGAAAAAATTATATCTAGATATAGATAGATATCACAATAAAGATGACTTATTTGGAAAATAAACATATTGACAAAGAGGTACATTATAAACCAAATACCGAAAGCTATTACAGTAAAAGTATTATTCTGGAAACAATTTACATTGACAAAAGAAAAAACAATAAGGGTCGACCATTATGGCCATAACGTTGAAAATGCACTCAGCAAAAAAGGCCAAAACAACTAACTTGAAAATGATAAATTACGCATATTATCCATCCGCGATGGGTTGCTTGTGACTACATATGGTTCAGGGAACTGTTTGTCGTGTATTAACTATAACTTTGAAGGAGCAGAACTGTTGGATCAAGATTACCCCGATAAAGAGTTTATCACCCAATCTTGACCAGGTTCACACACATTAATCATGTAATTATAACACAGATGAAAATTGGAATCGAAGCTAAGCCTGGAGAAGATTTCGACATAAACAAAGCAAGCTGGGCAAGTACAAACTTTGAAATCTAATAGCTAAACTAAAGAAATGTATTAATTATTATTCTAGTTTCATGATTAAATGCAACAACACGAGCCAGAATGGAATTAGAACATACAAGAAAATTTGGAATGATCGCAGGGGATAAACCCTCACTAAAACCATTGTGCAAGAGGAACACTCATCAAAGAAAAATCTGAGCATCAAATTAATAACTATATATGCAGAGATGCAATGGAATATTTAGAACTACTGAGTCAAGCCGAAGCATAATTTAACAAGAACTCAGAAAGAGTCGACACCCGCTGCAGGACAACTTTTAAATTAACTGGTGAGTAAACTTGACAAAACCCGATGGGAACCCTTGTCACATAAAGCAAACAATTAACTTAACAAATAAAATGTTGACAGAGACACGCCTAAGAAGGTCTTGACATATTCCATAATACCCAAACAAGTCCATCAGCATTACAATCGCTTCAAAGAAAACAAATGAACTTTCTAAACATTAACCCTTTTAATTGGCATTCAAGAGGACACGAGGACCCATTAGAAGCCCTAGCGATCGACGATAACTTGCACATACCTTGAGACAATTATTGAATCAGGGCATAGAACCATAACAAAACAATGGAGGTGGTGCCTCACAATGTTACTCAGAGCACCAGAGGACCTCCAGAAGTACCTGTAGAAAACTAGTGGGCTGGTTCCAAGTGTTAAGGATAATCGTTCAGAACTAGAAATTATTTCTTCAAGTTCAGTTGGAACCTCTTCTTGGTTTTCCTTTGTAATATCAATCATCAACCTCCAAATTTTGCTATTCTGCTACTTTGGCAGAACTATTGAATTTACCCGTTATTTTGAAAAACATCCACTTTTTCCACAGAATCAAAAGGAAATAAAAATTTGGTTCATATCCTTATTACATTTGAAATTCTACAAACCTTTAGTGCATTAAATCTCTGTTGTCGATCACATTCTTTAATCTGACCGTTATCACTTCATTCGCTCATCAACTGGTTTAGACGATCTCCACCATTGATCAATTTTGATTGATCCAACGGTTGTCGCATAAACTCAAGTGGAATCTTGTGCAATGTATAACGAGTTGAGAGCACGCGAGAAAAATTGTTTTCTCATTATATGTGTCGGCTGCTAAGGCTAATTACACGAATTTTCAAAATACCACTTATCACCTTGAGACCACGCGAGATACAGCTTAAGCCTACAAAGACAACTTTTCTATTCTGAATAACACACACACACACTTGTTGGCACGCGATGACTGTTAGATCTATTGGATTTTTCAATCGGACGACTCAGGTGTTCTCCTGGGATTTTCGCGAATTTATTAGGTTTTCCTCATTCCGACAAGATTTAGCACTTCCGCCAAGGTTAGTCCTCACCTATTAGATTCAGGATATCATTAACTAAAATCGGTGGTTTTGAAATACATTTGATTTATTTCAATGCGCAGTGAGTAAAGACTTAGATGCGACAACACAAAATTATATAAAAACTAGTACTAAAGAGCCCAAACTAGAAATCAACAGTATTCAAAAATATTTCAAAAGAAATTTAAAACCTTTGGGATTGACCATTCATGTACAAAATACATAGAGACATGAAGAGATTTCAAATCTTACAGTCTAATCCTCCACAGCCAAATCCCATTACACTAATTCAAAACTTACATAAATACATGTACATACAACAACTAGATCCTAAATCAATGGATCCAGACTGCTTAATCCTATCTAATTTTCATGATATTCTTGTCTACAATCTCAATTAAGCCTAACTACTTGAATTAATTACAATATAATCCAAATCCCTGAATTCTATCTCAAATCCTATCTAAAAAGCTTCGTAATGTGACAGCTAAAGGATCCCACTCCTCCGCTTATAAACTTTTTTTGTATTTAAAAAATAAAATTCAAAGTCATCTGTCTTCAAGCCTAATGCTCCTGCAATAGACAACTGAGGACAAAATTCTTCATGGGCTCCTGTCCATGAGCTTTTCTACAAAACTATCCAACTTCTGTAGCATGGAATCTGTCATCTAGGTAGCATCAACAATTGGTTGATCCTTACATTTTCCAAATACTAAAAATACTCCTCTCCGCTTGTCCTTTTAAACACTCTCTTATCCAGGATATTTTCTAGTTGCAATACTTTTGCATCCATCTATATAATGAAAGTTGATAATCACTTGGAAAAAACATACCTCCCAACTTTGCCACCATCTTGTTCCGATTTTTAATTGGTTTCTTACCAAGTCTCCTCCTTTTTTCCTGCACTCCTTCCCACCAAAGTGTTGCATGCCCTTTCAATTTTGTGACAACAAATTTCACTCTCTTTCCTTCTTCCATTTCTTCATAATCAAAGAATTTATCCATGTCATTAATCAAGTCTATCAGCTCCTCAATATTTACACCTCTTGTATAAACTGAACCCTCAAGTCTGGGTTTAGATGTGGATCCCAACACCGAATTAAAGAATCTCATTTCATGAGTAACTTCTGTAGGTTCCTCTTCTTCTACAACTTCAACTTTAGGCTCACTGACATCTCCATCTCTTTCATTTCCAATTTCCACTGCTTCTAGTCTAGTTTGGATTTGTTGCATCGCTTCCAACACTTCAGCATTTTCAACTTGTCTTCCTCTTCTTCGACCACCACCACGTCTTCCTCCAACTGTAAACGACATGTTGGATTTACTTTTCTGATATTTGAGATCTTGTTTAGTGCCAATAGGTTACTCTGATACCACTAATGGTGGGCTGGTTGCAGGTGTTAAGGATAATCGTTCAAAAATGACAATGATTTCTTCAAGTTTAGGTGGAACTTCTTCTCAGGTTTCCTTTGGAATATCAGTCATCAACCTCCAAATTTAACTATTCTTCTACTTTGGCAGAACTATTAAATTTACCCATTATTTGGAAAACCTCCACTTTTTCCATAGAATCAAAAGGAAATAAAACTTTGGTTCATATCCTTATCGTGTATGAAATTCCACAAACCTTTAGCATGTTAAATCTCCGTCATCGATCTAATTATTAAATCTGATGGTTATCGCTTCATCCACTCATCAACTAGTCTCAACTATCTCCATTGTTGATCAATTCCGCTTGATCCAACAGTTGTCGCATAATCTCGTGTGGAATATTGTGTGATGTATAACTAGTCGAGAGCACATGAGAAAAGTTGTTTTCTTGTGCTACATGTCGACCGCTAAGGCTAATTGCGTGAATTTTCAAAATACCACTTACCACGTTGAGACAACACAAGGTACATCTTATGCCTACGAAGACCGCTTTTCTATTCTGACTAATGCATGCGCTAGTTGGCACACAATGACTGTTACATATATTGGATCTGTCGATCAAACAACTCAGGTCTTCTCCTGGGTTTTTCGTGAATTTATCAGGTTTTCCTCATTTCGCCAAGATTTAGCACTTTCGCCGAGGTCAATCCTCACCTATTAGATTCAGGATATTGCTAACTAAACTATGTGGTTTCAAAATACATTCAATTCATGTCAATGCACAATGAGTAAAGACTTACATGTGACAACACTAAATTATATAGAAACTAGTTCTGAGTCCAGACTGGAAATCAATATTATTCAAAAATATTTTGAAGGAAATTTAAAACCTCCAGAATTGACCATGCATGCACAGAATACATAGAGACACAAAGGGATTTCAAATTTTATAGTCCAATCCTCCATAGCCAAATCCCATTACACTAATTCAAAACTTACAAAAATACTTGTACATACAACAACGAGATCCTAAATCAATGGATCAAAACTGCCTCATCCTATCTAATATGCATGCTATTCTCCTTGAGAATCTCAACTAAGCCTATCTACTTGAACTAATTACAAGATAATCCAAACCCCTGAATTTTAGCTCAAATCCTATCTAAAAAGCTTCGTAAAGTGATAGCTCAAGGATCCCACTCCTTTGCTTATAAAACTTTTTTGTATTTTTGGATTAAAATTCGAAGTATTTTGTCTTCAATCCTCATGTTACTACCTCACAAACCCGCAAATAGCATTATCCCTTGTGACAGTGATCAAGAAACAAAAATTTATGCATATAGTTAAATCTTCATATAGGAAAATTACCTGCCAAAGCGGCACTGCGGGATGAATCCACCATAGGAGTAGCACATCGAGGCCTCTCTCTGGATGCTAAGGAATCACATAGGAAGGCCTGTGAAGGTTTCATGAGAGAATCCAAAAAGCCATAGGCCAAACACTAATCACAATAACACCACTGAACAAAGGACCTTACCCAAGGCTTAACTGAAGCTGCTAGACAAGGGCTCTGCCATCAGATGAGGTTGAGCATGCATAGTCATTGATGGAGCGAGGATACAGAGAAAGGATAGACAAATAGTGAGCGAACAATAGAAGTTCTGTGGTATTCTCTTGCCAACACTCGAGAGTACATTAGAGTTAAGTTAGTGTTAAATAAATTTTGTCGACGATAAAGGACAACCATACAGTGTACATAAACATTTAAATGCTAAGTAATGTGACATGTCATGTATTTGAACATAGTAAACCATAAATATTATAAGCATTTCCGATTGATCCTTAAAATCTATGGTGTCCATATTTTATATGCTGTGTGTTTAATTATTGTTTATATGCATGAATTATTATAGTTTATATGTGGTAGGAATTTTCTAAGTAAATTTTTTTATGTAGGCACATGACACTCACCAACATCTAATAATTATAAAATATACCTCACACAACCTTGCCTCAACATTAATCAACCTAAAAAAATATCCTTTGCATGCATCTCTCCATTGGGTGGTGACACTACCCTTCATTTAGTGTGGTGACTCTTATGTGAAAATAGTGGTTTGTGTCCCACCTTATGGGCATCTTTAATGGGGGAATCTATGCTTTTTATTTATGTCAATAAAATTTAAATAGTTTCATAATCTAATGGAAATTATTTAAATCTAAGAAAAATATTTAATTTATTTTGATAGGCTACCTTATTTTCAAGCAAATAGGATTGTCTATTTTAGAATAGGTATTTTAGATTTTTCATTTAATTATGAATAACTATTAGGTGAATAGTGAGAATATAACCACCAAAAATTATTATAGAATGTTTATAGTAGTAGTAACTTATCAAAGATTGAGCTTAATGAAAATAGCTATTGTTTTTTTCTTTTAAGTAAATTTATTAATACTACATAGCCATATAAAATAAAGCTTAATAAAAATAGATATATTGTTTTCAACTAAATTTAGTAATTCTACAACCATATAAAACAAGTGGTTGGTAGAGACATCATAAGCATCAATTCATAATAATGAGCCAATATCAAGGCTTATTAGTACCACATTCCCAAATAACCATAACTCCTCACGTGACATTATTCCCAAAAAACCTTAACTCGTCAAGTGATAATTTTTTTCCTGAAAACATGTCTATTTTGGAATAGGGGAATAGTAGTTATGCATTTTTTCTTTTTAATTAAATTGATCAATTTAAGATATGTTATATAAACTTATTTTTTTTTTCTTTTTAATTAAATGGATCAATTTAAGAAATGTTTACAAGCATTTGTTATGTTTTTCTTGCATGTGGTATTAGTAAGTCATCACATTGTAACAAAGCTTATCACATTAAGAATCTCTATAATAAAGTGAGGGTAAATATGCATAGATAGGAATCTTCTTTCACACACACACACACAATTTTCTGCATTCTAAATTGTATCATAAACAATAAGAAATCACATTCTCACTAGAGATTGTATTGCCAAATCCTAATGAAAAATATCTCTCCCTCTCTCTATATAAAACTCATATTAATTATTTTCATAATATTAAGCAAACTAAAGTTATTGTTTAATTAATTTTTATGATTTTTTTTATTCTTGGCCATCTTTGGATTTATCATCCATTTAATTTATATGGTTGTGGTAACACATCATTTTGACAATAAGTTAACTAGTGTAACCAAATGGTGATAGGCATCAATTTATGATAAACATTAAAACAATTAATTCATAATAAATGTGACTTCATTCAAATTCAATATTCTTGAGATGAAGATTTATCTCAAATTTATCATAAAGATTGTTAACTCATAAATATGCGCTACTACAATACAATGGGCCAATACCATCGCTTATCAATATACATGCCAAAAAACCATAATTCATTTTATGTGATACGTGTTGATATCACATTTATTTAAATCAATCAATTCCAATAAAATTTTGGAAACTTTGTTGCAAAATACACATGTCTAGGCCACGTCCCACACGACATATTTCATATTTTAAGACGTATTTCACCATTGCTCTAAATTTTTACAGGTCAAATTTCACGTGCTTCATAAATCAGAAACTATCATTTTGATGTTTAATTTACGATTTGTCCCATCAAATTTTATAATACCTGTCTTTAAGTTAAAAACACCAAAGTTAGACTAAGCCCAAGGTCATAACGTAAATGCATACAATACCTCTGGCTCACATGGTGATGGAACCTGGCACACATTCATAGATTTGAATCGCATAAAAAGTTATCCAGCTATTATCCCTTCATAGATTTGAACTTTATGAAGGGAGATCTCCCCTTAGGAAACTATGAACAACTACATCGTAATCTAGGTGTTACATTCAAGGAACCGACCATCCAGTCTAGGTCAGGATTGTGAATTCAACCATTAAACTGTAAGCTAGTACGTGATTGAAAAATACTAAAAATATACATGCATTTTTTTGGTGTCTATAATAGTGAGAAGGGGTGGTGGGCTTGTTTTTGTTCCTTAGACTTCCCTCAATCGTTCCACACTCTCCCTGTTGTTTGATTCTCCCATCTTCCAACATCGATGAAGAAGTGCCATTAAGAAATAAAAGTAGTCGAGGAACAACTGGTGAGGTGAAGGGCAATTGCAGTGTTTAATTCGAAAAAAAATTTGCTAAGGGTTATCAAAAGTCACACCAAATCATAAATAATGGTAGGGTTCCCTGCTGCAAAAAGGTTGGGCTCAAGAAGGGTTGTGGATGCCCAAAGAAAATAAGAAGCTCGTTATTTACATACTGTAGCACAACCATGGAAGCTGGAGAGCTCTGTGGCAGAAATTTTGGCACTCAGATAAGAAAGAGTTGGAGGTTATATTGGGAATTGGGCTAACTATATACGACCAAATATCAAGAGGAAAAATTCAGCGTGTAGGAAGAGAAGACGATTATTCAACTTCATGCTCTATTAGGAAATAGGTGGTGTGCCATTGTTACTCACATTCCCAAGAGAACAGACAAAAAAATAGCAACGAAAAGGTGTAAGCAAAAGGTGGACCTTAAACGCATTCAAATCAGTAGTCACTATCATGCTAGTTTCTTGAAAAGCAAGGATAGTTATTGATTTGAGGCCCTTGCGTTCTATACTATGTGTGGTGTTGTCTTGTAGAGTCATTGCATACAAATTGGAATCGATGTTTCGAACCATTCTAGTGGTTCATGAACCATGAAAAATGGTTTGAAATGTCAATTCAAAAAAACTGTATGCAATATTCTAGAAAACAACACCACAACCAAAAATAAGTCACTAAAAAGAAATATTGGAGCTTTCTACTGAACTTGCCCTCATCATTTACTTCAAAATCAACAAGATTTACTTGTTTTCAAGTGCCAAGTAAGTTTCCTTCTTCAACCAATTTCAATCTCATTCAGTTGTTTGTTTGTTTTTTATTTCTTAGTATTTGTTTTATGTGAAATAAATGTTGTGAAATTATACAAGCTTGTCAAAATGAATTTCTCTGAGGTCCATTCTTTTACAGGAATAATATATCATGTCACGTTAAAAAATGTCTTAAATATTAGAAAAATAGCTTCTGATTTATTCCGTAATCAAGTTCTCAATTACCATTTTGAAAAGCCCATGCTTATTTTGAGTTTTTTTTTGCTTTTTTGAGTGCCCTGGATTATTTTGACTAACAACAGCTTGTGATTTACTACATAACGAAGCGCTCAATTACCATTTTGAAAAGCCCATGCTTATTTTTGACTATTTTTGTTTTTTTGAGTGTCCTAGCTTATTTTGACCAATTTTGTATTTTTGAGATTTTTACTAAATGTTCTGAAATCAACTTCATTTTTGCAGTAGTGAATTTCTCTTTTAAAAAGATAATTATATACTTATTAATCTAAACTTCTCTTACAATAAAAATAATTATTGAAGATGTTACAAACTCATATTTATTTAACAACCTATTTAAATTGTCAACCACTTCTAATATAATTGTATTTGTAGGATTCAACTCATATTAAGTACATGAATATAATAAGTGATGGCATTGTCAAGGGAAATGTTTAATAGGAAGGATTTCTTTGTGTAATTGGTTGGGTTGTATATTCGGTCTATGATGTAGACAATAATGTGAATCTAATTTTTTAAGATGAGGAAACCATAGGCTCATATTTAAGATACTATGCAAACGATTAGTTAACAATGTTCAAATGCAGATGATGAGTTGATTACCTCGTAGATAGATTGCAAAGTTTTCTTAGTCTTGACATCTTTCACCGCCATGGTTTTAGGAATAACGTGTTCCAAATATTTAGCTATCATTACTGGATTTATTATTCAAATAGTTCAAGTAGTTCACAGTTGGTTGAAAGTGCACTTAAATGGATTAAATTTGTCTCGGTATAAATAAATAATTCAGTAAATAAAATATGTAGTGAGTAAATAAAGATGTGTGTGCCCATCTGTAAATAAAATATTTGGTGAAAATAGCTTATTAAGAAATAGTTAAAGATGTAATTATATGTTTAATAAATTTGACATATGTAGTAGATTATTGGATTTAAATCAATTATAAAAGGGGATAGTAGTTAAATTCTTGATATTTAAAAAATTTAACTCTATCTCATTTACTTGCAGTTGAGAATCCTCACCATCTTAACTATATGGCTTTCTTTAGTTTCTTTCACATGTCAAAATTTATGTACGTAATCAAAATTATTAACTCCCAAAGGCTAAAAAGCTTTATAGAATCTTAAAAATATGGTTGAATACTAGGTGGAAACACATATGCTAACTTAGGAAGAAACAAGCAACTGTAAGAGGGAGATTAAAGGAAGTGGAGACATCTTGAAACAAATATGCTGAGAAGAAACAACGTTCTCTTATGGGGAGATTAAAGGAAGTTGAGATGAAGGAATAGTTGTAAGAGAATTTCTAGATAAGGGGAAGTTGACACTCACAAATTTAAGTAGTATTTAAAACGAAAGGCATGAGAAATGCCAAAACATCATCAAATTTTTATTTGACAGGCAGAACGAATTTGAAATTCTAGTCCTCGACATATATATCAAAATAATTATAATTATTTTAATGAAATAAAAAATTATTATTATCATGGAGTGGTAATATATATTCATAATTAATGATACCAATATAACATAAACATTATGAAATAAAATATTTACCAAAAAAAATTATTCACAATTAATTTATATAAGTATCAATAAATGGAATTTTGTTATGGTTATTATTTTTTAATATTTAATTCAAAAAAATATTAAAATGAAATATTTTATTTTTATTTTTTTTATTGTATGACATAACTAATAGATAAAGTGAGTTTTTTTCAAATATTTTTTTTGTGGTTATTTCTAATGGAAATTTCTCACATATTTTTAGAAACATTAGTTTAATATGTAAAATTTGAGAGTAATTTATTTATAAATTTAGAAAGATATTTTAAACTAAAAAAGCACAAATTATATTGTGCAATTTCCATAAAGAAATCCACTTCATTTCTAAATTACATTGGGATTTTTTAAATAGAAATTATTAAATAAATAGATTTTTGTTATACAATTAAAACAGGTAGTTAAATTAATAATGATTTCCAGGAAAGTGTTAAAGAAATTGAATGTGGAAAAAGAGAAAAATACATTTTTAATTATTATTTTTTAATCTTACGAAAACTTTAAACGGAAATAATTTAATTCTTTTCTTTTAATCAACGGAAATATTTTATATTAACTTTTAAAATATAATATAACATAATTTGTTTTAACCATTTGAAATAAATAAAATTATAAACAGATTATAATTAAAACCTTTAAGAACGAAATGGAATTATACTTCCCATAAATTCCGGTACGATCTGGGAGAAAATGTAATAAATTTTAAGATGTAGTTTTTGACCTCCACTACGTATTCCCATCCACACTTACGAGTGAAAAATCAATGCCAACAATAAGCTCGCAGAGAGGTTGCATGATGAATAGCCATAAATTAAAGCATTAATGTATAAAACACATTCACATTGGAGAGAGATTCATACATAAAAGAGAATAATAATTAAATTAAATAATTGGTGGAGACGATAGCCAACTACTTGCACACACTTACTATCGAGTTATCTATAATGATAGAAATGGGCCACTCCAGCAATTTCGGAGCATAACAGACCTAACTGATTAGCGTTCAGATTAAATTCAGGAGATTTAGGCTTTGTAATAAATCCTCGTGAAGAATATATAATAATATTATATAATAATATTTAGTGTATATATATGTGTATGCTGATGGATATCTGAGCACAAATCAACTGAGAGCATTATTTTAGTGAAAGGATTGGAGCTACGATTATGGCTGGAGACAAGCTGAGCATCAACAAAGAATCGCAGAAAATTAACAGAAAATTAAGAAGCCTGTTCGAGTGGCACATTTCTATACAGTCCCAAAGCTCTTGAGAGCACTGGAACCACTCGAAAGGGTTTACTAATCCTTGGGAGTGGTTCCTATGTAACAGAGGGTTATAGTAAACCAAAGGAGGAGCGAGAACATGAATTGGAAATAAATTAAATTAAGTCACTTGGATACATAGTTCAGTGTTATAATCATTACACCATGGAAGGGAAGGTTAGTCCTCGGTCCTAGCCAGGAAATGGAAGACCTAGCGATAGTTCCTAAACTGTCCAGGACAAGAGAGTACAAATCTATGAATGTAGTATCATATACTAAAATCAAAAGAATAGGAGTACCAGTGTTCATTCACAAAAGAAAGTATATGATTATTAAATATAAATAGTCATCCCTGCGTTCATATAAAAAGAATGCAAGTTTAAGTGTCTCAACAAAAAACAATAAACCAGAGGGGAACAATACAAATAAATTTCTTTCAAGAATAGACAAAAAGGAAAAAAAGACCAAAAAAAATGTTCTACCAAGTTTTTACAAGAAACTATATCATCATTCTCATAAAATAAACTCATGTATAAATTCCCATATACACATTATTGACAAAACTAAGAGTAATCTTCATAGCTTAAATAATATATGTCTTAGCACAGTTCCTCCTCCTACATGGGGTTTGAATGGATAACCAAGTGAGCAACACAAAGCAACCGAGAGGGTGTGCTCTTAGGGGAGATGGGTTCAACAAAATTTATATAACATAAATTTTGAGAAACCCAAAAATTTCCCTATAGAGTTTTCTTTAGTGGAGAACGAAAAATCATAGATTTACAAACTTCTTCCAATCTAGATTTTGAGAGAGATGAATTCACACCTAAAACCATGTAGTGACAACACATAAGAATTTGTCAAAAGGTAATTAAACAAATTACCCTGCACAACCGAGACCCTGATATAAGTGTATCATACAATAAGAGCACAGTGAGTAAACTTAGATTACATTTGTGTGTTCTCTCTAAAAAAATAAGAACCTGTTGTGCTATACAACAATGCCCCCAGTTTAATTTTTTCTTAATATTATTCTAAGATGCTAGATAGGAAATAGGGTCACTTTAATTTTTAAAAAGAAATAAAAACTTTACATAGAAATAAATTTCTTTGTTTCTTGCTTTTTAAATAAAAAGTGCTTCAAAAAACATTCTGAAAAAACAAACATCACAAATCGCAAAAGTCTCAATCGTTTCAATGCAATAGTCTCAATCGTAGAGCTTCTTAAAACAATCCATTGACAGACATGCGATATGATAAAACTATCGCATATCACATATTGCAGATTCCAAAGAATATGTTTTCATGGTCCATTGAAACTTTGCGATGCGATATGATTCTCGCATTCCACATACCTCGAAAACCAAAGGATGCTAGCCCTGAAAACTTGTGATGCGATATACATCGATCGCATATCGCAATCCCAGTGGAAACAAGTGATACTTATCTCAGGGACACGCTATGCGATGTTAAAATATAATAAAGTGGTCCAATATTAATAAAGGGAAAACATGATTCAGGCGAGTTAAATGAGGAATTTTCCAACTCTATATGCCAGGTCATCACTTATCGCAATCGAGGAAATTCAAAAGACTCTTGGAACATGGCACTTATAACTCACGACTTGTGATATGCGATCACTCCTTAAATATTAAAATAATATATTGAAATTGCTCATCACAAAATCGGAAAGTTTATGGCACACATTCTAATAAGACCTTTGGAAATCTGCGATGTGATCTATTGATTGAGCATTAAAGTTTCATCTTGTTGGTTATGGTAAAACATTAAAAAATAGTTATGACTACGGTCCTTTAAGATTTTGTCAGGCCAGGGTAACTCCAGAATAGGCAGAAGAAAACTGATGATATAATTTATTAGCTAACTATCATTTATATACAGAAATAGGACAGATCAGTTCATCTTCTTGATGACTGATCGTGTTCCAGTTCACCCATCCGTTGAGGATTAGGTGTCAACATTCCCCCCCTTAATCTGAAGGGATGTTGGTGAGTCCAAGCATCGTTCTGAATCTTTCAAGCTTTTCTCTTCCAAGCGCTTTGGTGAAGATGTCTGCAATTTGCTCGTTTATGGAACAATGACAGAGATGGATTGCTTTGGCCTCAACATGATGTCGGATCAGATGATATTTAGTATTGATGTGCTTAGTATGATCATGGAACTTTGGGTTCTTGGCCAAAATTATTGCAGAGGTGTTATCAATCATGAGTGGAGTTGATTGTATTTGTTTTACCTGCAAATCTTCAAGAATTTTCTTGAGCCACACAATTTCTTTCGTTGCTTCAGCTGCTGCCACATATTTTGCTTCTGTTGTGGAATCTGCTGGTACTGATTGTTTGCGTGATCTCCAGCAGACAGCTCCTGATCCAAGACTCATAGCATATCCTGATGTAGATACCCCAGTTTCTTTGTCTCCATCGAAGTTTGAATCAAAGTAACCAATCAAGTTGAAGTCGTCCACCTGTGTATACTTCATTCCAAGGTCTTGAGTTCCCTTCAAGTACCTTAGAACTCTTTTTGTAGCAGACCAATGTCCCTCACAAGGCTTTGGCATAAACCTGGAGAGGATTCCAACAGCAAATGAAATGTCTGGTCTGGTAGTAGTGAGGTAGATGAGACTTCCTACAAGCTGTCTATACTTTGTTGCATCCTCAAATTCCTTTTCTTCAATAGATGTGAGCTTGAAGTTTTGTTCCATTAGAGTAGAAAGAGGATTGCACTCTGTCATGCCAAATCTGTTTAACAAATCTCCAATGTATTTCTTTTGAGAAAGAAATATGGATTTTGGATGTTGGGTTACTTCAATGCCAAGATAGTAATGAACATAGCCCAAATCAGTCATTTCAAAAAATTTTCCTAATTCTTTCTTTATGGATGCAATATAGCTTTCTTTGTTCCCTGTCATTAAAAGATCATCTACATATACCACAAGATATACAACTGTTTTGCCAACTTTCTTGACAAATAAAGTTGCATCATCAAGATCAAAATGATTGAAGTTGAGTTTCAGAAGATGCTCAGTTAGTTTTTCATACCAGGCTCGTGGTGCTTGTTTGAGGCCATACAAGGAATTCACAAGTTTGCATACTTTATGTTCATGTCATTTCACAGCAAATCCTTCAGGCTGGGACATAAAAACATTCTCTTTTAGATCTCCATTCAAGAATGCAGTTTTTACATCCATTTGATGGACTTTCCAACCGTTCTGAGCAGCTAGTGCAAAGAGTGTCCGGATGGTGGCCCATTTTGCTGTGGGGGCAAAAGTTTCCTCATAATCGACCCCTTCCTTCTGTGCAAAACCTTTTGCCACAAGCCTAGCTTTGTGCTTGTCAAGTGAGCCATCAGCTTTGTATTTGTTCTTGTAGACCCACTTGCAGCCAATTGTTTTGGTTCCAAATGGAGGATCAACCAGCTTCCAAGTGCCATTCTTTATGAGGGCATCATACTCCTTCTGCATCGCTTCTTTCCATTCATCATGAGAAGTAGCTTCTTTGAAGGAAGTTGGTTCAAAATCTGTAGACAAGTTCAATTCACAATCATAAGTAACATCCATACCAACAGGTGAATTAGAGTTATCTACATCACCTCCATCTTGTCGGTTTGTATTTATGGTTCCTGTTTTTCCAATTTCATCAGGATGAACACTTTCAAGTGTCTTTGTCAGCCACTTTGGGGGACCTTTCTGAGATGGTCTAGGCTGCTCTGTTGATTGAGTTGGGACTGAATTAAGATTAAGTCTCCCAATTCTATCAATTACATCACTTAAAGCATCATCCGTTGTTGGAGTGTTATGCAGGGGAGATTGTTCTTCAGAAGAAGAAGATTCCACATGTTGATCTAGTATAGGAATCCCCCCTTCAAGATGTGGAATCTGATTATCAAACTCTTGAAATGATTTTGGTTTTGTGAATCTATCCAAGCGATCAAGTTGCCGCTCAACAACACTGTCAGATTTGGATGATTCAAGAAAAATGAAATCTCTAGATACAACAAACTTTTTATTTACTTCATCATAGAGACTGTATGCTTTAGATGTGTTTGAATACCCCAGGAAGATACACTTACGACTTCTAGCACCAAGTTTGTTTCTATGTACCTTTGGTATTAAAGCATAACAGGTGGAACCAAAGATCCTGAGATGTTTTACCGAAGGAACATGTCCATACCACAATTCATAAGGAGTCTTGTTTCTTATAGCACTAGATGGACATCTATTCTTTATATATGCAGCACATAGAACAACATCAGACCAAAACATTATCTTTACATTTTTGAAGAAAAGCATGGATCGTACCATATTCAAAATTGTTCTGTTCATTCTTTCAGCTACACCATTCTGTTGAGGATTATAAGGCACAGTTGTTTGATGTTTAATCCCATGTTGGCGAAGATAGTGTTCAAATTCATTTGATGTATATTCTTTTCCATTATCAGTGCGAATAGACCCAATATGAGATTGTGCATCATTTTCAATCCACTTATGAAAATTCTTGAATGTTTGAAAAGCATCAAATTTGTTCTTCAATAAATAAACCCAACACATTCTGGTGTAATCATCAATAAATGTCATGATATATTTACTTCCATTTGCAGAAGGAACAGGCATTGGACCACATAAATCTGAATGAATGAGTTCAAGCTTCCTATGTGCTCTTGAATGTGAATCATGAAAAGACTGTTTGCTATGCTTTCCTAGAATGCAAGCATCACATTGCTTATGTTTTCTAGGAATTGTAGGAAAACCAGCAACACCATTTTTCTTCAACAAGCGGAGACTATCATAGTTTAAATGTCCAAATCTAGCATGCCATAATAAACTTGACGGAAGTGTATCTTCTTCATGATGAGAAATATATGAGAAATGTTGTGCATGAGCAGAGGTTCCTTGCAGTTTAAGAAGTCTTTCTTCTTCTATACCCCTCATGACAAGTGAGTGGTCAGATGCCTTTCTTACCTCAAGCTTTCCATCAAACATGTGAATGGAGTGACCTTGCTGGCGGATGTGGACCAGGGACAACAAGTTTCTCTTGAGCTGTGGGAGATATAGAACATGATCCAGAAGAAAGTCTGGAAGACCAGGCAGTTTAAGCCTGATTGTGCCAAGCCCTGATGGCTTGATTTTTGACTGATCTGCAAAGTATACTGCTCCATCAACATTATCAGTGAAATCTTCAAAAAAATCTTTCCTATGAGTCATATGACAGGTTGCTCCTGAATCAAGCAACCAGTCATTTTTCGAAGAATCAAGTGAAGCATTAAAAAAATCTTCATTTACTCCAATGTTACATTGTGCCTCAATATAGTGAGCGGATTCAGGTGCTTTACCTTTGTCTGTGTCATCAGTTTTACCTTTCTGCTGATTTCTTCTCTGCTCAATTTTGTCCCATGGTAGCTTGCATGTAGAAGCATCATGTGATCCATTTCGTTTGCAGCGAATGCAATGCAGATCTGCCTTTTCTGCTTGAGAATGTCTGCCCCCCCTGCCTCTGAAGTATCTTCCTCTTCCTCTTCGTCCACCTCTTCCTCTTGTAGAATCTTGAGCAGGATGCTTTTCTTTATGAGCTAGGCAAACAGTCTCTTCAGAAGATTCAGGGACTGTTTTCTTTCCAAAGGCTTTCTCTCTTTCAGCAAACTTTTTCACAAGAGACTCAAAGGTTATGTCTTTAAGATTTCCATTTGCTTGTAAAGACTCAAGATAATTGGAGTAGGTAGGATAGAGTGCTTTGAGAAAGGCAATAAGAGAGATATCCAGCTCAACCTTAGTGGATTTAATATCATGCATTATAGACTTTATTTCAGATGCAAGAGCAAGGGGATCATTATTTTTCAGTTCAAGAGTGAAGAGTTTAATCATGAGCTGAACAACTTCAAGTGCAGAATGTGAATCATAGAGTTCTTTCAGCTTTTGTAAAGCTTCAAAGGCAGTGGAATAGGATGAAATATGACGACTTACTTCTTCATTTACAGATGTTGTGATCAATGCATAGGCTTTTCTGTTCTTGTTTTCCCAAATGACAAGTGCTTTATCTGATGTAGGCTGCACAGGATCTTTGTCTTCTTCTCCGACACACACTCCTTTCCACAAATCATTGTAGATGAGGGTGTGTTTTACCATCTGAGATAATTCAGAATAGTTCTCCTTGCCAGTGAGAACTATTCCTACCATAGAAATGATTGAATGCATTCTGAAAAAACTTCTGCTAAAAAAAAACATCTGCTGATAAGAAATTTCTGCTGATAATTTTTTTTTACTGATGTACAGTGAAATTGTACTCAAAAGATTTCTGTGGGAAATAACTTTGGTTGTTTAAAAATAATCAGTCATTCACCACGAGCTCTACAAAGTTGGAGCAGCAACGGTATTACAATTTCAAAGTTCACTGAAAAGACTAAAAATCACCATAAATCCCTTTGATTCTCTAGACCTGAGCCCATAACCAGATTGACTCTCAGCCTTTACAAAAACCCCCGCATTATGGAATAATGTCAGATACCATACTCTACATTTAGGCCCTTACAATTGGTGTACAAGTAAGAATAATCTCACAATTTGTCACATATTCCAGTTCAGTATAATTTCAACTTTCAAGTTCTCTTGAGAATGGATATTAAACGACTTCAAATGACATCGTGAATTTAATGCCCACTCAATAGGCGCAGCATGCTTTCAAAGATGGATTACATAGCCTCCTTACAATCTTACTGACTCATACAAAATCATCAGCCTCAAAATCCAAAGCAATGCGCAGTCATAACATAGCAAGTAGCTGTGAGACAAAAAGCATTTCACTTACTCCAGTAACAAAGGTGTCTAATGGGAAGCTCGAGGCACACTACAAATTACTTTCGACATAATTTTAGCTGAATGAATACCTCGCTAAAAAACATTTCTGCGTTGCTGATCTTCTTTTCTACATGGAGTCATTTCCAATGTTGGAGTCGACATCTCAAACATATTCAACAATATCAATCGAAGAGGAAGGAATTTGATACCAGCAAGGGAAACCACCGTATACGGGGTTTCAGTCTTCGAATGCAAATCTAGGTGCCAATTTAACAAGCATTTCGCTGGACTCCAGCCCTGATTGCGGGAGAAGTCTCGCAGCTTTGTTATTGCAGTGAGTAAATTTGAATTCTGGCAATCGCTGTCTTCAATTTGAGCACGGATCCAAGCAAAACAGGTAGAAGAAACTGAACCCTGGAAGGTATAGGTGTGTTTTCGCCATGAATTACGGCTGTATTAAATCCGAATAATACATGGACCGACAGTCTAAGCTAAAGCCCGAATAACAACCTGCAGGAGCAGGTACTGATATTTTTTCGAAAAGATTTTCCAGCCAGGGTTTGCAAAATAAAACCATTCAACAGCGCAGAGGCACGCAGTCTCAGGTGTAGCCGAGTCGGAGTCTAAGAAATGCACATTCAACAGCGCAGAGAATGTCAGACCAACGTTTAATTATGGAATATGGACAGACTAGCGTTATAGACAGACCATGTCAAGGCAGAGGCAGCGCTGGTGCGCCAGAGAACATTATGGACAGATGCGTTGGCAGTGCTCAGGGCAGAGGACAACAGCAGAAATGAAGGAGTTACGACTATTTTAAGAACCTGGGACCTGTGCTCTGATACCATGTCAGGCTAGGGTAACTCCAGAATAGGCAGAAGAAAACTGATGATATAATTTATTAGCTAACTATCATTTATATACAGAAATAGGACGGATCAGTTCATCTTCTTGATGACTGATCGCATTCCAGTTCACCCATCCGTTGAGGATTAGGTGTCAACAGATTTTATCCTTTGTGTTAATATCAAGTTATAATACGAAATATTTTGCATCAAATGCTCCTGCTCTAATTTTCGTTTGTACTTCTTTCAACACTATCTTTACAAGCATTAGCTTCTCTGAAAGTTTTAGCCTATCACTATCCTCTGTTTCGGTTTTGCAGTTTGAATCTGGAAGTATGTAGGCAACCAAATTGTCAAAGAAAGCTCCAAAGGCTAAAGTTCCCCCTGCAATGGTGGAAGGATTGGAAAAAACTGTGTTGATATTGGATACTACATGTCAATATTGTGGGAGAATTTCATGGGAAGGCATATATGATATGTTAGAAATGTAAAATACAAAGGTAACATAAGGACATGCAACACCTGATGGACCTATAGAGCCAGAAATCAAACTTGGTGATTTAGCCCACACTTTTCTTCATCGAATAGCGGCCTGCCCAAAGGTTTTTCCATATAATGACATGGTAAAATGGGTAATTGAAACCATCAATATAACGGACAGGATGCTCTTAACAACTGACAAAAGAATGTTTGGACCCTTCAAGCCTGGATACTTTAAGAAAATGTATCATTTGCCAGAGCCTCAGAAGTACTACAATAAATCATTCCTTGAATCTTTCTTGAAAGAAAATCAAATAGAGTTGGATCGCATCAAATAATGGAGGAACTTCCCCAACAAACACAAGCACGAATCATCCAGTATGTATTCTATGGACTCCCTAGCGTCTCCATATTGTTATGCTGCCGCAATGATGTGTAGACTGTTTGGAAGCACTAATACTGCTAAGGTTTTCATTGAAATGGTTCCATTAATAGAAGCGACATTGAAATCTTTTGTGATGGATTGGGCTAATATCCTATCGGATAAACTGGCCATCCAAATACTTGATTATAGGAAAAATACGTATGTTTTCACCCCAGTTGTTCCCCCATTTTATATCAGTGCCTACATAATGGATACCATTTATTTCAATTCTAATCTTCTCATAATGGGATGGAAGTGGACTATCCAGGATCCAACCCTTACACATGTTTACCATAAATACCTATGGAAGACCTAATATAAAAATCATTTCTACAAAATTTGTCATGGCTTCATCCTACCCATTCATAAGGTCATTTTTAATAGACCAGCTCCTTGGCTGTCCGAGGAGGTTAGTATTGATTTAACTCCAATTGATAGTTTGTTTGGGGAAGAAATATTCGCATACATTAGGGTTTTTAGTAGCATTACTGACCCGCATGTCCTTCTACTTTATGTATAAGAAAAAACTATTGGCTATGGAAATAGCTTATTAGATAGTTGAGAAAGGGATTACGAAAAATTTCAAAGATGCCAAGAAACAGTTATGGCCTGCCTTTCCAGTTCACTGTGGCATCTATTCATTGCATGACTATAAACATGCCCAACATGATGCCAAGAAAACAAAGGGTTTGAACCTAGCTGTTATTCCCAAAAGACAGTATGACCCGAATAAAGTTTCATTTAATTTTACTACTCAGGTAAAGATTAAATTTTTTTCATGAGGATGATGAATTCCATGACTTATTTACATCAGCAGAGACATTCACACAAGTGAGTCACCTCGAAAAAATCAATCTTTAATGAGCAAAAATAGACCAATTCATCCAATACAAGACACAAAGGCTTCATACAGTACCATTGGACTTATTGAATATTAAACCAGTCATCCAACAAACAGAGCAAATCATAGAGAAGGATATAGAGAAAAGTTCTGGTGCAGCTGAGACAAGTGACAAGGAAAGTGAACAGTTAGGCATAGATGTCCACATTGATCTGATGTTGATGAAAGAATGGGAATAGTTTGATCAACACATCAAAGGTCAAAGTGATGCCCAAAATGTTATCACACCATAATCTCCCTTAAGACAACAACCCATGATTCATGATCCTGTGATTGAAAAGCCATCCAGTATGGACTCAGCTCTAAAGAAAATCGAGATAATCCCTAAGTATCCTTCACCATATATTACACTGAGCATAGACGATATTCCACCTTTGGATGTGTTTTATAGCCCTAATCATAGAGCTATAGTCAAAAGGAAAAGGAAAAAGAGAAGGATAGACTAAGCATCAACAACAATTCCTAAGGATGAATCCATGAATGTCATCTGGAAAGAATAAGAAGTCAATCCTGAGCACTTGACCAAATTATCTTTGTTTGCAGGAGCATATACAACTACCATGATAGATAAAGCAACCAAAGTTAATCAATTGGTCAAGGAAAAAGATCATAAGATTAAACAACTTGAAGAACAGTTAAGGGTGGAAAAATAGAGGATTGATCAGCAGGTTGTTGAAAGACAACAACAACTATCTCAAGAGTTCGAATAGCTAAGACTGGCACATCATGAAGAGATGAAATCTAAGGATGAGCAGATAAAGTAGCTACAACTCTCAATCAAGAAATTCAAGGATAATCCCAAAGTTGAAGAGTTTACAAAGTAAGCCTTACAAATAAATAATTTCTTATCTCAACAGCTAACCCAAATCTGCCAAAAGGTATGTCTCATTTATCCACTATGTATCAAAACCAACGCACTAATAGACCAAGCAGTCAATTCCAGGCTGGAATTCGAGGATGCAGATGACAAAATCACAGGTTACATCTCTTGGCAAAACACAAAAAAGAGAAGGGTTGCTAAATTGCCAATAATTGAAGAATCTCATAAGGAGATATTATTTTCAAAATGGGAGACACAACTAATCAATGTAGAAAGAGCTACCTCAAGGGTCAGGTAGTGATGAATAATATCATTGGGTTGATAAATGATAACTTACACAGTGCCAATTTAGTTTTTGAGTGTTCCTCAGAAAATTTTCCAAAAGCAAAAGTATTGGAAAAACAATGGAAGTAAGATTTGAATACCAGGGAGGAGCAATTGAAAAAATTAAAAAGCCTCAATTGGGATACACATTGGTTCTATTTAGTCAAACCACATAGCCAACAAATGACAATCAAATTTCTTGCTGATGCAACAGATCACATGATTCCAGAACTCTCAGATGCAGTATACACAGGTCAGTTGCATGCTAGGATGAGTCATCCACCATAGATCCAAACTATGCTTGAGATTTTTTAGTTAAAGCTGCAGGAGGAATAATAGATGCAATGCATCTTTTCAAAAGTTATCGCAATTATACTTTTAACATGAAATCCAATTTTTTGGGAAAGGTTGTTCCAACCACCCGAAGCACTTTTTACGAACAATTTGTTTTAATTTTTCTATAAAGACCCTTTCATGTCATTTTAGAAAGGGTCCTAAAATTGTATTAAATTAGATTGAACAAGATATCATTTCTGCACTTCTTAGTTTACTTTTGTAGAAGACAAGGATCAAGGTTCACACTTGTTTTAAAGGGAATTCAAGAGCACTTGCATTTCTATATCTTTTTGAAGTTTTCAGAATAAGAAAAGTGAACCGAACTATTACTTCTGTAACAGGATTAAAATACATATGGTACTTTTTATCAATGTCCTTTGTTTCATGTTATGCAATTAAACAGTCTTTCGATTCGATATTGTTGTTATATATGAATGTTTGTCCAATTCTACATTATATCACTTTTGAATAAGCTGGAATTGATATTCTACACATATGCCGACAATTGATGTTATTATGATATGTGATATGTTCTGTATCACTTTGTTTAAAGTGATCATCATTCATGCTTAAATTTCTGTAGCCAAGTGATTGATCTTAATTAGCATTTGATTACAAGAAATTATTATAAATCGCATTGATATTGATTTACTCGGGTTATATATAGATGTATATGTATACTTTCATAAGTTTATTGTCCCAAATCATCTAACATTTTGTTATATATATTAGACACCAATTCATCAAAACACATTCTATTGGGAAACTGGTCCCATACTATCCAGTCAAAGCCACCATACCAAACGGGAAAGGAACTGCATTAAGGGTAGGACCGGGTGGTTATCCCAAATGTTGGTGTAACGACTTTTGAGCCATCAACAGAACCCATATGTGAATGCCACTGACCTAGCACATTGCATGGGAGGAACCCTATGGAAGAAACCCCTCCTGTAATATGAAACGATCGAGGTGGGTTATTACAACCAATACCTTCGACAGAGGAAATGGAAAGAAAATCCCAAACTCCATGCAATGTAATACCTATACAGTGATCACAAAAGAAATAGAAAACCCATGGCTGGTCTAGAGGAAACTTATTTGAATACCTACATTGAGAATATGATGTTTGAAAAGGAAACCAATGAATGTTACAACATAATTCGCCACAGTAAGCAACCAGTAAACACTAAAGGAGACTTATTGGTTACCTATGTAGCTGGAGCGCTGCCATAACTAGGATAGAATATCCAGAAGAGAGACAAGGGATTTCGAGTTGAGTAAAAACCTTGGAGCCTTATTGAGCCAGAAAACCCTCATCGGAGGCAAGAGACGAAACCACCACAGCTCAGCAAGCAAATGGAACTTGTCGGTGGGGAAGGAGAGGGTTAGTTTCTCTCTAACAACCACAAACAAACTACACCATCCCATGGGCTAGATCCAGAGAATCATTAATGAACATATGGACAACAAGGGAAAGCTACCAAGTGGACAGTCAGATGCTGCATCTAGACGATTATAGACATGTAATAACTCTGATGGAAAAAGGACAACACAGGAAATATGCTACACATGATAATGAATATGTATATTAAATACTTTGATAAGATTTTTGTCGTAATTTGGATTAAAGTTATGAATGATTAACACCTTCAAATAACTTGATATAATCAAGTAAAGAAGAGTAAAATGCCATTAAATTTCAGTGGTGATATAATACAACTGTAGGACATTATATAACAAGATCAAATGACACAATTGTAATTATAATGAAAATGTTGAATTAATTCCTTTCTCGTTTGATGTCTTTTCTTAAAATTATGGCTATTATCGTACACTGAAAAGTGAAATATACATATATGTACATCTATAAGAATGTGAGGAACACACGACAATGAACAAATACAACACATTCCCTTGTCTTAACATTTATTAAGGAATGGATGGTGGGTTCAAGTAAGAAATTTATTAGAAATGAATAGATATCTTAGTAAGATATGGCACCTAGTTTTAACCAAATTTAAAATTGAGAAAGGATAATGTTGATGGCACATTAGCATAAGTAGTATTTATGCATGTTGACATGGAAACAAGAATGTGCCACTACTTAATGCTATTTCCATATAAACAACTCAATTACGACTCCGATGGATACAAATGAAGTTTGGTTAAATTATTGACTAGAACTATTGCTTACAAATACCATGACAAGATAACCACACCAAGGTAATGTATTGAGAAATATTGTTGCAAGACTTGATGATTTTAAGAATAATATATTATTTCACGTAGTGCTCTTAAGTCACCGTAGTGATTCTATTAGCACTACTATGTGCTTTTCAAAAAAAATAAGAACAAAAATAAAGGAGGGAACTTGTTAAAAAAAACAAATTGAATTAGATTACTTTGATTAAGAATTCTACGTGAAATGGTAAGAAGTAAGTGGATAAATAATATGGATGAAATTGTGTCCCTTAAGCAGAATAAAAAAAGGCGTCATAAAAATGAATATTGCAAACACATTGAGTTAAGAATAATTATTTGCAAAAAAAATAAATATATCCCTGGGTATACATAGAAGAAAATTGTGTAGGACAATTATGCATCACTTGCAAGCGACAGGGAAAAAAGCCAAAAATTGAATGTAGGCTTCATGGTGGACTTGATATTGCGTCAAACTCCAAATAATTCAATTACTAGATAAAAAGGGTGTAATCCAAGATGAACATAATTAAGCTACTTGTAGAGGTAGACATCCTTATATTAAAGGAAAATAATAGAAGCCATCCTAACCATTACTTGTGTTAAACTAATATGCATAAATATTTCAATGAAGATAAAGGCGTAGTAGTGCTAATTAGCACAATTTCTCATCAAAGACAAGAATGATTGAATTCCAAGCATATTATTATTGATTCGCAAGTAGCACAAACAAGGTTGATACCTTTGTGGACTCAAATTTGTAGTAGAACTATTTGGAGTAGTATTGTTGATTGGTGAAATAATTGAGTAAATAAAAGAATTTACAATGATGTGGTTATAATGATGGTAGTAACTTATAATGAGTGTAGGTTATTAACTCTTGCCAGATTGTGATGTGTGCTAATGATCTTTGATGGGTATATAAATATGAACTGATAATGCAGTAATCAAGATCGAAACAATATATGTATATATGATCTCAAATAAGATTTGATGACAAAGTAATGACCATAAGGGTGGTAAATGTAAGACAAACTAGAAAGGATGACCATAAAGAAACCTCGGCGTGTTCTTATTTGCAGAAAATGATGCCACAGAACAAGTAGTTACTATGTGCAGTACGACGGAGGTACTTCAACCGAGAAAGATTACATGTAAAGATTGGAATAAAGATTTTGAATGTGTAGGAAAATTCTAGTCTGTGTTAAATGCTAGGAAACACTGAGGACGATGTCTCACTAAAGAGGGGGAAGATTTAACACCCCCAGTGAAAGGAAAATATCTATACTACTTTACTTTAGTAATTCTATGAACGGTAGGAAATTTAATATTTTACTATTTACCAAAGTTAAAATAATGTGGTTTTAATTGTGGTATGAGAAGGCTAAAACATATAAATGGACATATATGAATGTACGTTTGATTTTATTACAAATTCATAATGTCCTTTCCTTGTTATGAACAAGGATTGGGAAGCAATGTTAGAGAAAGCTTACTCCAGGTAGCTGGAAGTTTATGGGCAAGGTAGTTACTTACCCAAACTCCTCCATTGGAAATAAAAACTTCCAAGAGAAGGACACGAGAGTATTGTGTGAACCTGAGGCAAGAGGAGGAAATGGATATAGAAATCAGACTCTTGAGTTTGTTGGCTAGTGGAGTCTATCTGAGGCTTTAAAGCTCAAACTTATAGTTTGAAGTTAAGTCTGTTTAGGATTAGATATCCTAAACAAAAGTTTGATAAACTATTGAGTAAGCTACCTTGGTGTGAAGCAAGCTCGGGGGGAGGTTCAAGCGAAAGACTCGCCTCAAGGCTGGGAAGAGCATTATTTTCCCAACAGTTGCAGTCATAGAGAATTTGGTACAAAAAGACATAAGTATTACTCCTAACCCTGTGTTGTATGTGATTATGAATGTGGAGATTTATTATTTGAAATGATTCTTGATGGAATAAAAATGAGATCTAGAAACTTTATTAATCTCATAGAGGACAGTAACCTTTGAGGGAGGGTATAAAATGTGTACTCAAAAGGAACAAATTTGTGTGATAATAGCTTCACTATAGAAAGAAGGTTGTTATGTGACAAATTACATTCAGTTCAGGGTTATAGTAAACCAATCGAGGAACTAGAACATGAATTGGACATAAATTAAATTAAGTCACTTGGATACACAATTCAGTGTCAAAATTTTTTACCATGGAAGGGAAGGGTAGTCCTCGCTCTTAACTAGGTAATGGGATACCTAGTGATAATCCCTAAACTATCCATGGCAAGAGAGTACAAATTTGTGAATGTAGTATTATATTGTAAAATAAAAAGGAAAGGAGTACATGTGTTCATTCAAAAATTCAAATGCCTCTTTAAAATCTAAATATTTATCATATAATTCCTTAAGAAAATCAAAACCCAAAACTTGAATTTGACTTTCCTGAACTAAGATACTTTTTCTGCTTAAGGGAACTGCTACCTTGTTTGATCGGCCATTTATATGTTTCAATACAAAATTAAAACTTTGAAGATATTCTACCCATTTTGCCTGCTTCTAACTAAGATTTGGCTATTTCATAATGTACTGCAATGCATGATTATCCGAATAAAGTATAAACTCCTTAGCCATCATGTAACGTCTCCATTTTTTCAATGACTGTACAACTTCATAAAATTCCTTATCATAAGAAGAATATTTCTTCTTTGATTCATTTAGTTTTTCACTAAAATAAGCTATAGGTCTATCCTCCTAACTTAAAATAGCTCCAATAGCTTCTCCACTAGCATCACATTTCCTTTGAAAAGGTTTATTAAAATCAGGAAAAATTAAAATAGGTTTTTCAATGATCTTTCTTTTCAACAACTGGAAGTTCTTTTCTGCTTCAACAGTCCATTTTAGTGGTTGTTTATCCTTGTTTATAGTGTCAATAATAGAAGCATTGACCTTACTAAAATTCCTTATGAATTTTCTATAGAAACGAGCAAGACCATGAAAAATTCTGACCTCAAAAACAATTTTTGGTGAAGGCCAATCTATGATTGCCTTTATCTTATCTGTATCCATCTTTAATCCATCAACAGAAACAACAAATCCCAAATATACCAACTCTTCTTTCATGAATTAACATTTCTTTAAATTTAGCAGTAACTTTTCTTGTTGTAGCTTCTATAAGACAAAATTCAGATGTCTCATATGTTCCCCTTTAGATCTGTTGTAAACTAATATATCATCCAGATATACTATTACAAATTTACCAACAAATTCTTTCATCACTTCCTTCATAACCCTCTTAAATATAATAGGAGCATTTGATAACCCAAAAGGCATTACCATCCATTCATATAGTGCTTCATTTGTTTTGAAAGCAGTTTTCCATTCACCTCCTTCTCTAACCCTTATTTAATGATAACCACTTTTTAAATCCATCTTTGTAAAATATCTTGCTCCACTTAAACAATCCATCAAATCTTTGAATTTAGGTAAAGGAAATCTGTACGTGATTGTTATTTTG
Organism: Pinus tabuliformis; assembly: GCA_031772625.1. NCBI lineage: Eukaryota > Viridiplantae > Streptophyta > Pinopsida > Pinales > Pinaceae > Pinus > Pinus tabuliformis. Next base: position 1,578,657,320 of record CM062817.1, read on the forward strand.
TTGATTTCTTTTGAATCATTGCACATTCTCTAGCCTCCATCTTTCTTTGGACTCAACACTGTTGGCACTACACAAGGACTCAAACTCTCTCTTAATCGGTCCTTTATCTAATAGTCCCTGAACCTATTTCCTGATTTATTCATTTTCTATGGGAGTCATCTTGTAAGCTGCTTTATTTGGCAGATTTGTCCCTTGAATCAAGTCTATATGATGACTGATTTTTCTAATGGGTGGTAACTCATTAGGAAAATCATATACAATGATATCACAATAATTCTCTAGCATCTCTTGAATTTCAATTAGAAAATCAAAAATTTTAGTGGAAATAATTATTACCTTGGTTGTGCAAATCAATGCAAAATTTACCTCATCCTCCTCAATCTACTACAAGTATTCCTTTCCACTCAGCAATAGAGTCTTTGGATCATATTTTCTTGATGCATCCTCTTCTTCCATAGGCAGGAATGTATGATTAATAACATCTTTACCAAATTTGTATGTGTTCTTTTTCTCATCATGCATAGCTCCTCTGTCATACTACCAAGGTATTCCCAACAATATGTGACACACATCCATAGGCATCACATCACACCGAATTTTGTCTTTGTATCTACCTAACTGCAACTCCATTTCACATTGTTCACTTACTAACAACTGATGTCCATTTTGAAGGCATGACATATTTTAAGGTGTTGTATGCTTCTTTGTCTTTAATTCAACTTCTCTACCACTTCTGTAGAGACCAAATTATCAGTGTTGCCACTATCAATTATCATTTGACAACATTTTCCTTGAACCTTCCACACAGTCCTAAACAAACTCTTTCTATGTGCTAGATCAACAACTTCCTTTGTTGGCTTTAACAAAACCTTGTTAACTACCAAAGATTCCCCTTTCTCTGGCACATTTTCTTCTTATGGCACCTTTGCTGCTTCTTCTATAGCCTGAGCAACAATTACATTTCTCTAATTTGTTCCTTCATTTTCTGGTCACTCATAGGTTCTGTGTCCCAGCTTGTTACATCTGTAACATCTTATTTCTCTTCCTCTTCCTTTGGATCCTCTTCCTCTGAAAAACTCCTTCTGCCACTTGCATCACCTTCTGTGGATGTATGCCGACTTGAGCTACTGCTAGCTCCATCTCTAGGTGTTGTAGATCTTCCTCTACCACCTTGACTTCCACGTCCTTGGAAAGTACCTCTACTTCTTGTACATTGCTTCCCCATGAGTTTTTCTTCAGCCTTCAATACCATCTGATAAGCCTCTACTGTTTTAGGAAACAACAAACTTATCTCATCTTGGATCTCCATTCCAAGACCATTTATGTATCTTGCAACCTTCTCATCTGTATCTTGAATTTGTCTAGATCTTATGCTTACTTTTTAAAATTCCTCTGTGTAATTCTTTCACTCTCAAAGACCTCTATCTAATATTTTGCATCTATCTATATAATGAAAGTTGATAATCACTTGGAAAAATCATACCTCTCAACTTTGCCACCATCCTCTTCCGATTTTTTGTTGGCTGCTTACCAAGTCTCCTTCTTTTTGCCTGCACTCCATCCCACCAAAGTGTTGCATGTCCTTTCAATTTTGCGACAAAAAATTTCACTCTCTTTCCTTCTTCCATTTCTTCATAATCAAAGAATTTATCCATGTCATTAATCGAGTCTATCAGCTCCTCAAGATTTACATCTCCTGTATAAATTGAACCCTCATGTCTGGGTTTAGATTGGGATCCCAACATCGATTTAAAGAATCTCATTTCATGAGTAAATTCTGTAGGTTCCTCTTCTTCTATAGCTTCAACTTTAGGCTCACTGACATCTCCATCTCTTTCATTTTTGATTTCCACTACTTCTAGTCTAGTTTGCATCTGTTGCATAGCTTCCAACACTTCAACATTTGCAACTGGTCTTCCTCTTCTTCAACCACCACCACGTCTTCCTCCAACTCTAAAAGCCATGTTGGATTTATTTTTCTGATATTTGAGATCTTGTTCAGTGCCAATAGGTTTCTCTGATACCACTAATGGTGGGCTGGTTCCAAGTGCTAAGGATAATCGTTCAAAACCGAAAATGATTTCTTCAAGTTCAGGTGGAACTTCTTCTTGGGTTTCCTTTGAAATATCAGTCATCGACCTCCAAATTTAACTATTCTTCTACTTTGGCAGAACTATTAAATTTACCCGTTATTTGGAAAACCTCCACTTTTTCCATAGAATGAAAAGGAAATAAAACTTTGGTTCATATCCTTATCGTGTCTAAAATTCCACAAACCTTTAGCGTGTTAAATCTCCGTCATCGATCTAATTCTTCAATTTGATGGTTATCGCTTGATCCACTCATCAACTAGTCTCAATGATCTCCACTATTGATGAATTCCACTTGATCCAATGGTTGTCGCATAATCTGATGTGGAATATTGCGTGATGTATAACAAGCCGAGAGCACATGAGAAAAGTTATTTTCTCGTGCTACATGTCAGCCGCTAAGGCTAATTGTGTGAATTTTCAAAATACCACTTACAACCTTGAGACCACGCAAGGTACATCTTATGCATATGAAGACCGCTTTTCTATTCTGACTAACACATGTGCTTGTTGGCATGTGATGACTGTTACATCTATTAGATCTGTCGATCAAACAACTGAGGTCTTCTCCTGGGTTTTTCATGAATTTATCAGGTTTTCCGCATTCCGCCAAGGTCAGTCCTCACCTATTAGATTAAGTATATCACTAACTAAACTCTGTGGTTTCGAAATACATTCGATTTATCTCAATGCACAATGAGTAAAGACTTAGATGTGACAACATAGAATTATATAGAAACTAGTTCTAAGGAGTCCAGATTGGAAATCAATATTATTCAAAAATATTTCAAAGGAAATTTAAAACATCTAGGATTGGCCATGCATGCACAGAATACACAGAGACGCAGAGGGATTTCAAATTTTACAGTCCAATCCTGCACAGCCAAATCCCATTACACTAATTCAAAACTTACAAAAATACTTGTACATACAACAACTAGATCCTAAATCAATGCATCAAAACTGCCTCATCCTATCTAATCTGCATTCTATTCTCCTCGAGAATCTCAACTAAGCCTATCTACTTGAACTAATTACAAGATAATCCAAATCCTTGAATTCGATCTCAAATCCTATCTAAAAAGCTTCGTAAAGTGATAGGTCAAGGATCCCACTCCTTTGCTTATAAATATGTTTTGTATTTTTGGATTAAAATTTGAAGTCTTTTGTCTTCAAGCCTCATGTTCCTGCCTCACAAACCCACAAATAGCATTATCCTTTGTGACAGTGATCAAGAAAAAAAAAATTATGCATATAGTTAAATATTCATATAGGAAACTTACCTACCAAGGCTGCGCTGCGGGACGAATCCACCATAGGAATAGCGCATCAAGGTTGCGCTCTGGATGCAAAGGAATCACATAGGAAGGCCTGCGAAGGTTTCATGGGATAATCCAGAAAGCCATAGGCCAAACACTAATCACAATAGGACAATTGAACAAAGGACCTTACCCAAGGCTTAACCGAAGCTGCTAGATAAGGGATCTGCCATCAGATGAGATTGAGCATGCATAGTCGTTGATGGAGCGAGGATACTGAGAAAGTGTAGACAACTGGTGAGTGGACAACTGAAGTTCCGAGGTATTCTATTGTCAATGCTCGGGAGTGCATTAGAGTTAAGTTAGTGTTAAATAAATTTCGTCAATGATAAATGACAACCATACGATGTACATAAACATTTAAATGCTAAGTAATGTGACATGTCATGTATTTGAACATAGTAAACCATAAATATTATAAGCATTTCTGATTGATCCTTAAAATCTATGGTGTCCATAGTTTATATGTTGTCTGTTTAATTATTGTTTATATGCATGAATTATTATAGTTTATATGCGGTAGGAATTTTCTACATAAAACTTCTTATGTAGACACATGACACTCACCAACATCTAATAATTATAAAATATACCTCACACAACCTTGCTTCAACATTAATCAAGCTAAAAAAAATTCCTTTGCATGCATCTCTCCACTGGGTGGTGTACACTGCCCTTCATTTAGTGTGGTGACTCTTACATGAAAATAGTGGTTTGTGTTCCACCTTATGGGCATCTTTAATGGGGAATCTATGCTTTTTATTTATGTCAATAAAATTAAATAGCGTCATAATCTAATGGAAATTATTTAAATCTAAGAAAAATATTTAACTTATTTTGATAGGCTACCTTACTTTCAAGCAAATAGGATTGTCTATTTTAGAATAGGCATTTTAGATTTTTCATTTAATTATGAATAACTATTAGGTGAATAGTGAGAATATAAAAACTAAAAATTATTATAGAATGTTTATAGTAGTAGTAACTTATCAAATATTGAGCTTAATGAAAATAGTTATGTTTTTTTTCTTTTCTTTTAACTAAACTTATTAATACTATATAGCCATATAAAATAAAGCTTAATAAAAATAGCTATATCTTTTTTTAACTAAATTCATTAATTCTACAACCATATAAAATAAATGGATGGTAGAGACATCATAAGCATCAATTCATAATAAGAACCAAGACAGGTCATTATAGATCTCAAGTTTCTAAAATTAAAAATTCATAAAATGGCTAAATTATAATTTTACTATTATTATTAAAAGAATTACTACATAAATTTAACATATATACATATTAAAAAAATAGAATAGGATTTTGACTATGGATATATATCTCACTTTACCATATATATTCTTAATGTGTAAATAAACCGTCTTGCAATCCAATGAGCCAATATCAAGGCTTATTAGTACCACATTCCCAAAGAACCATAACTCATCACATGCATAACTCGTCAAGTGATAATTTGTTTCCTGAAAACATGTCTATTTTGGAATAGGGGAATGGTAGTTATGCATTTTTTTTCTTTTTAATTAAATTCATCAATTTAAGATATGTTATATAAACTTATGTTTTTTTTATTTTTAATTAAATTGATCAATTTAAGAAATGTTTACAAGCACCTGTTATGTTTTTCTCGCATGTGGTATTAGCAAGTCTTCACATTGTAACAAAGCTTATCACGTTAAGAATCTCTATAATAAAGTGAGGGTAAATATGCATAGATGAGAATCTTCTTTCACACACACACAATTTATCTCTATAATAAAGTGAGGGTAAATATGCATAGATGAGAATCTTCTTTCACACATACACACAATTTTTTGCATTCAAAATTGTATCATAAACAACAAGAAATCACATTCTCACTAGAGATTGTATTGCCAAATCCTAATGAAAAATATCTCTCGCTCTCTATATATAAAACTCATATTAATTATTTTCATAATATTAAGCAAACTGAAGTTATAGGTTAATTAATTTTTATGAATATTTTTTATTCTTCGCCATCTTTGGATTTATCATCCATTTAATTTATATGGTTGTGGTAACACATCATTTTGAAAATATATTAACTAGTGTAACCAAATGGTGATAGGCATCAATTTATTATAAACATTAAAACAATTAATTCATAATAAATGTGACTTCATTCAAATTCAATATTCTTGAAATGAAGATTTATCTCCAATTTAACATAAAGATTGTTAACTCATAAATATGCTCTATTACAATACAATGCCAATACCATGGCTTATCAATATACATGCCAAAAAACCATAATTCATTTTACGTGATACTTGTTGATATCACATTTATTTAAATCAATCAATTCCAATAAAAGTTTGGAAACTTTGTTGCAAAATAGACATGTCTAGGCCTGGAATTTGACATCCCACAGGATGTATTTCATATTTGAAGACGTGTTTGACCGTTGCTCTAAATTTTTACGGGTCAAATTTGACGTGCTTCATAAATCAGAAACTGTCATTTTGACATTTAATTTAGGATTTGTCCCATCAAAATTTATAATACCTGTCTTTATGTTAAAAGCACCAAAGTCAGACTAAGCCCAAGGTCATAACGCAAATGCATACAACACCTCTGGCTCGCATGGCGATGGAACCTGGCACACTTTCATAGATTTGAATAGTATAAAAAATTATCTTCCTATTGTCCCTTCATAGATTTGAACCTTATGAAGGGAGATCTCCCCCTAGGCAACTAAGAATTTTAATAGATTTGAATCGTATAAAAAATTATTTGGCTATTGTCCTTTCATAGATTTGAACTTTATGAAGGGAGATCCCCCCTAGGAAACTATGAACAACTACATTTTAATCTAGGTGTTACATTCAAGGAAATGACCAACCACTCTAGGTCAAGATTGTGAATTCAACCATTAAACTGTAAGCTAGTACGTGATTGAAAAATACTAAAATTATACATGCATTTTTTTGGTGTCTATAATAGTGAGAAGGGGTGGTGGGCTTGTTTTTGTTCCTTAGGCTTCCCTCAATCGTTCCACACCATCCCTCTTGTTTGATTCTCCCATCTTCCAACATCGGTGAAGAAGTTCCATTGGGAAATAAAAGTAGTCGAGGAACAACTGGTGAGGTGAAGGGAAATTGCAGTGTTTAATTTGAAAACATCTTTGTGAGGCTTATCAAAAGTCACACCAAATCAGAAATAATGGTAGGGCTCCCTGCTGCAAAAAAGTTGGGCTCAAGAAGGGTCGTGGACACCCGAAGAAAATAAGAAGCTCGTTAATTACATACTCTAGCAAAACGATGGAAGTTGGAGAGCTCTGCCGTAGAAATTTGGGCACTGGAGAGCTCTGCGGCAAAAATTTGGGCGCTGAGATAAGAAAGAGCTGGAGGTTACATTGGGCTAACTATATACGATCAAATATCAAAGGGAAAAATTCAGCGTGTGGGAAGAGAAGACTATTATTCAACTTCATGCTTTACTAGGAAATAGGTGGTGTGCCATTGTTACTCACCTTCCCAAGCAAACAGACAAAAAAATAGCAATGAAAAGGTGAAATCAAACGATGGACCTTAAACTCATTCAATACAGTAGTCACTGTCATGCTATTTTCTTGAAAAGCAACGATAGTTATTGATTTGAGGCTCTTGCGTTCTATACTATGTGTGGTGTTGTCTTGTAGAGTGATTGCATACAAATTGGAATCGATGTTTCTAACGGTTCTAGTGGTTCATGAACCACGAAAAATGGTTTGAAATGTCGATTCAAAAAATTTGTATGCAATAACTCCAGAAAGCAACACCACAACCAAAAATAAGTCATTAAAAATAAATATTGGAGCTTTCTACTGAACTTTCCCTCATGGTTTACTTCAAAATCCACAAGATTTACTTGTTTTCAAGTACCAAGTAAGATTCCTTCTTCAACCAGTTTCAATCTCATTCGGTTGTTGTTTGTTTGTTTATTTCTTAGTATTTGTTTTATGTGAAATAAATGTTGTGAAATTATACAAGTTTGTCAAAAAGAATTTCTCTGAGGTCCATTCTTTTACAGGAATAATATGTCATGTCACGTTAAAAAAATGTCTTAAATATTATAAAAATAGCTTGTGATTTATTCCATAATCAATTGCTCAATTACCATTTTTGCTTTTTTGAGTGCCCTGGCTTATTTTGACTAATAACAACTTGTGATTTACTACATAATGAAGCACTCAATTACCATTTTGAAAAGCCCATGCTTATTTTTGACTTTTTTTTTTGAATGCCCTAGCATATTTTGACCAATTTTGTATTTTGAGTTTTTTACTAATTGTTCTAAAATCAACTTCGTTTTTACCGTAGTGAATTTCTCTTTTAAAAAAATAATTAAATAGTTATCAAGATAAACTTCTCTTACAATAAAAGTAATTATTGAAGATGTTACAAACTCATATTTATTTAACATACCTATTTAAATTGTCAACCACTTCTAATATAATTGTATTTGTAGGATTCAACTCATACTAAGTACATGAATAGAATAAGTGATGGTATTGTCTAGGGAAATGTTTAATAGGAAGGATTTATTTGCGTAATTGGTTGTGTTGTATATTCTGACTATGATGTAGACAATAATGTGAATCTAATTTTTTAAAATTAGGAAACCATAGGCTCATATTTAAGATATTATGAAAACAATTAGTTAACAATGTTCAAATGCAGATGATGAGTTGATTACCTCGTAGATAGATTGCAGAGTTTGCTTAGTCTTGACATTTTTCAGCGTCATGGTTTTAGGAATAATGTGTTCGTTTTAGGAATAATGTGTTCCAAATATTTAGCTATCATTACTGGATTTATTATTCAAGTAGTTCAAGTAGTTCAGAGTTGGTTGAAAGTGCACTTATAGGGATTACATTTGTCTTGGTATAAATAAACAATTCAGTAAATAAAATATGTAGTGTGTAAATAAATATGTGTGTGCCCATCTGTAAGTAAAATATTTGGTGAAAATAAGTTATTAAGAAATAGTTAAACATGTAATTATATGTTTAATAAATTTGACATATGTAGTAGATTATTGGATTTAAATAAATTATAAAAAGAGATAGTAGTTAAATTCTTGATATTTAAAAAAAATAACTCTATCTCATATACTTGCAGTTGAGAATCCTCATCATCTTAACTATATGGCTTTCTTTAGTTTCTTTCACATGTCAAAATTTATGTACGTAGTCAAAATTATCATTAACTCCCTAAGGCTAAAAAGCTTTATAGAATCTTAAAAATATGGTTGTATACTAGGTGGAAACACATATGCTAACTTAGGAAGAAACAAGGCACTCTAATAGGGAGATTAAAGGAAGTAGAGACATCGTGAAACACATACGCTGAGAAGAAACAACGTTCTCTTATGGGGAGATTATTAAAGGAAGTTGAGATGAAGGAATAGTTGTAAGATAATTTCTAGATAAAGAGAAGTTGACACTCACAAATTTAAGTAGTACGTAAAATGAAAGGGATGAAAAATGCCAAAACATCATCAAATTTTTATTGGACATGTAGAATGGATTTGAAATTCCAGGGCTCGACATGTATATCAAAATAATTATAATTATTTTAATGAAATAAAAAAATATTATTATCAAGGAGTGCTAATATATATTCATAATTAATGATACCAATATAACTTAAACATTATGAAATAAAATATTTACACAAAAAATTTTATTCACAATTAATTTATTTAGGTATCAATAAATGGATTTTTATTATGGTTATTATTTTTTAATATTTAATTTAAAGAAATATTGAAATGAAATATTTTATTTATCTTTTTTTATTGCATGACATAACTAATAGAATGTGTGTTTTTTTCAAATATTTTTTTATGGTTATTTCTAATGGAAAGTTCTCACATATTTTTAGAAACATTAGTTTAATAGGTAAAATTTCAGAGTAATTTATTTATAAATTTAAAAATATATTTTAAACTAAAAAATCACAATCAAATTATATTGTGCAATTTTCATAAAGAAATCCAATTCATTTCTAAATTACATTGGGATTTTTTTAATAGAAATTATTAAATAAATAGATTTTTGTTATACAATTAAAACAGGTAGTTAAATTATAATGATTTCGAGGAAATTGTTAAAGAAATTGAATGTGGAAAAAGAGAAAAATACATTTTTAATTATTATTTTTTAATCTTACGAAAACTTTAAACGGAATAATTTAATTCTTTTCTTTTAATCAACGGAAATATTTTATATTAACTTTTAAGATATAATATAATTTAATTTGTTTTAACCATTTGAAATAAATAAAATTAAAAACAAATTATAATTAAAACCTTTAAGAACGAAATGGAATTATACTTACCATAAATTCCCGTAAGATCTGGGAGAAAATGTAATAAATTTTAAGATGTAGTTTTTGACCTCCACTACGTACACTTCCGAGTTCAAATACCCACTTTTTTTTTTAAATTTAAATCCTGTGAAAAAGAGTGCAACGTGGATATGTCTTCATAGCAGATCTAGCCTCATCAATGCCAACAATAAGCTCGCAGACAGGTTGCATGATGAATAGCCATTTCGAAAGTTCGAATTAAAGCATTAATTTATAAAACACATTCACATTGGAGAGAGATTCTTACATAAAAGAGAATAATAATTAAATTAAATGTTGAGATTTTCTGTTTCATAAATTAGGCAAAAATCTCTAATGTGTGACAACAATAAGAATTTGTTGCTAGATTAGCTCCAGGTTGTTGGGAGAGAGTTAATGCATCCTAAATTTGATGTGAGAAGATTTATGAGGCAGTTAGATTCTCCTTGCTATAAAACAGGTATCCATACGGACTGTTTTTGTGGTGTGAGAGTTTGTGAGAATTCGATTAATTATGTAATCTCCTGATTGATTAATAAAGATTGCCGATGCCTATGTTTGGTGGACGTAGCCCAGATTGGTTGGGTGAACCACGTTAAACTACTGTGTCATTTGTGATATGGTTTATTTGCTGTGTTATTGTTTTTCCTTGTTGCGCATTGTTAATTTAACAATTGGTATCAGAGCTGCGCAGCGGAGGAGTGGCCCAAGTCTTGCACAGAACTGTGCATTGAACTATTAGACTGTTGAACTGCTGCATGATTGCTGCGTGGTTGGTGGAGCGCTGGTGTTTCCTACCTGCGTGAAGACTGAAGGAAGTGCTGCCGGAGGTGCGTACAATTGCTGGAAGTTTTATTACTGATGCATGGACCAGCGTTTGGGTGCTGCCTGGAGGTGCTGCGTGGAGAACACGCAGAGGGACGCAGAACAAGCAATTTTTTTTTTTGAGTGCGGATCGGTTGAGCTGCGTGATTGAGCTGTGTTGGCGTTTCTGCAGTCTACGACTGTGGACGTGGGTGCAGTCGGAGGCACGACCGGGGTAGTCGTGGATGGGGCCGAGTGGTGACGGCAGTCAGCTGGAAGGAACCAAGCGACATCGGTGGAGTTCCTTCTTCCGTTTGTTGTGCCTGCGTACATCACCACGCAACAGAACCGAGTTCGGAGTGACTCTATCAGTCTGCACGCTAGTTTGTTTTTTGTTTTCGTTGTATGCCAATACTTATAAAGAGTTGAACTAGACGTGTGTGGAGGCGATGTTGCATTCCGGAGAGGCCTTGTTGAAACCTCTAAGTCACTGGATTTCAAGCTGGATATAAAGACACATTTTACAAGCGTTGTTCGCCACTGAAAATAGCGTTGTTCGCCACGGATCATAGCGCTGTTCGCAATGGAACATAGCGTTGTTCGCCACTGCATATTGCATTGTTCGATATATATTATCAATCTTCAGGTTTTGCATTGATCAGCAATGGTGTGGTTTTCTTGGGTTACCAATGGTATAATACTTTCTTCTATGCTGTATTATTTTTTGTTAAGAAACCTGAATGAAATGGAGTACGTATAAGTGGATTGTTGAGAAACGATTTTAAGAAAAAAAATTATTCTGAGTCTTTTGTCTTTGGGCATTGGCGCGGAATTTGCACAGTAAAATGAACATTTATTTTTTGTTTAAAGCAAAGACATACAAGGCATAGGCAGTTTTCTTTTACTGTAATTTTTGCACAGCAAAAAGTTTGTTTTTTTTTTTTTTAAAACAAAGGCTACAAGGCATAGGCAGTTTTTTTTTGTTAATTGCTGGTATTTAAACATTGGTTTTGGAGATTATTGTGATTTTGTGGTTGATACAAGATGGCGAAAACTCAGAGTGCCCAGTTTGAAATTGAGAAGTTTAATGGCAAAAATAATTTCGAAATCTGGAAGGTGGAGATGTATGATTTGCTTGTCCAACATAGTGTGGCAAAGGCGTTGTTGGGCAAATCCAAACAGCCTTACAACATCACAGATAATGAGTGGGCCGAGATGGATGAAAGAGTGATAAGTGCTATTCGACTGTGTCTAGCTGATGATGTCCTATTTAATATCGTGTCGGAGACAACAGCTGCTGGTTTGTGGACGAAACTGAAGAAATTGTACATGACCAAATCCTTAACCAATAGGATTCTCCTGGAGCGACAATTGTATAGTCTGCGAATGAATGAAGGTACACTGATTGCTGATCATTTAAATATTTTTAATACTCTTCTTGTGCAATTACAAAGTATAGAAGTAAATATTCAATCTGAGGATAAAGCTATTACTTTATTGTGCTCGTTGCCCGAATCATGGGATCATTTTTTTACTTCTATAAGTCTTAGTTCATCAGAAACTATTGAGTTTGATGATGTAATTGCATCCTTATTATCGGAAGAAACAAGGAGAAGATCGCATTCAGAAACCTCTACAACAGAAGCTATGATGGTTAGAGGTCGTTCGAAAGAAAGACGCCCCAGGAGGCCGAGCGACTCACGTTCAAAGTCGAAAGGGAAGAAGAGTAAGCTAAAGTGTTGGTTTTGTGGCAAATCAGGGCATTTAAAGAAGGACTGTTGGAAGCGACAGCAACAAACTTCAAAAAGAGATTCTTCGACAGAGAAGAAGGAGGAAAATACTACAGATACAGGTTCGGCATTAGGTTCAGGTATGAGTGATGAAGTATTATCAGTTAATGTGTCAAATCATGGGAAACATTGGTTGATAGATTCCGGTGCATCAAACCACATGTGTCTTTATAAACACTGGTTTAAGACATATAAATCAATTGATGATGGTGTTGTGTACATGGGTAATGATGTAACATGTAATATTGTGGGGATTGGGAGTATACAACTGCAAATGTTTGATGGGACAACAAAAATATTAACTGATGTGAGGCATGTACCATATTTAAGGAAAAATTTGATTTCATTAGGAGCACTTGATTCAAATGGATATAAGATTGTAATTCAAGGTGGAGTAATGAAAATTTACAAAGGTATTTTACTAGTTATGAAAGCTAAGAAAGTAGGAAATCTATTTCAGTTAGAAGGAAGTACAGGGTCAGATTATGTGTCTACAATGTCTGAACATGACAGTAGTTCCATTCACTTATGGCATCAAAGATTGGGGCATATGAGTGAAAGAGGGTTAAAAATTTTGGCTGATCGCAAGTTACTTCCAAATCTAAAGTTTGGAAAGTTAGATTTCTGTAAGAATTCTCTGTTTGGAAAACAAAGTAAACAAAAGTTTAAAACAGGAAAAGATACTAGTAAAGGAATACTTGATTATATCCATTCAGATGTTTGGGGTCCAGCCCCTACAACTTCATATGGTGGTTCGTCATATTTTGTATCATTCATTAATGACTTTTCTAGGAAAGTGTGGGTCTACATGTTGAAAAGGAAGTCTGATGTTTTTTCAGTTTTCAAGCAGTTTAGAGCATTGGTAGAAAACAACACTGGTAGAACAATAAAATGTTTAAGAACTGACAATGGTGATGAGTTTACTTCCAAGGAGTTTGAAAGCTATTGCAAGGATGCAGGGATCGAGAGACATAAGATCACGGTTTATACTCCTCAGCAGAATGGAGTTGCTGAACGCATGAACAAGACTCTTCTAGAGAGAGCAAGGAGTATGCTGAGTAACGCCGGGTTGCAAAAGGAGTTGTGGACGGAAGCGGTGGCAACAACTTGTTATGTGATAAACCGATCTCCATCGATAGCGATAGGCTGCAAGATTCCGCAAGAGGTATGGAAAGGACACCCTTGTGACTATTCTAAACTCAGAGTGTTTGGTTGTGATGCATATGCTCTAGTGCCTAAACATCAGCAAACTAAATTAGATCCAAAGTCTAAAAGGTATATCTTTGTTGGGTATGGTGTTGGAACAAAGGGATATAGATTGTGGGATCCTACTACCCGCAAAATCATCATCAACAGAGATGTAAAGTTTAATGAATCCTCTCTTGTACAGTTAGATGTAGATAGTAGATTGAAACAGGATGATGTATCTGACTTTCAGCACATTCAGTTTGATATAATTTCTAATGATAGTCATGATGACCATAGTTTAGATACTAGTCATGAACAGGTTTTAGAATCAGAACATGAACAGGGTTCAGGTATAGATGATGAATAGGTCTCAGATACTGATCGTCAAGAAGTTCCTACAAATGGTAGTCAGCCAATCGAGGAAGCGCCAGAAACATTCTTAAGGAGGTCGCCAAGAATCAAACGGCCACCGCGAAGGTATGATGATTATGTCACTTCTGTTGCATTTACTGCTAATGACGATGAACCTCTGTGCTATCAGGAAGCAATAGAAGGTTCGAAAAGTGACAAGTAGAAAGCAGCCATGAAAGATGAAATGATGGCCTTAGGTAAGAACGGCACATGGGATCTGGTTGAGCTTCCGAAAGACAGGAAAACTGTGGGGTGTAAATGAGTTTTCAAGCTGAAACGGGGTGTGAATGATACATAAGACAGGTACAAAGCAAGGCTGGTTGCAAAAGGGTTTTCTCAGAAAGCCAGCATTCACTTTCATGCGATTTTTTCACCAGTGGTTAAAATTGTTTCAATTAGAATTGTATTAGCATTAGTGGCTTTGCTTGATTTAGAGTTGCAACAATTAGATGTTAAGACTGCATTTCTACATGGAGACTTAGATGAGGAAATATATATGGAACAACTGGAAGGGTTTGTTCAGCATCGCAATGAGAAATTTGTCTACAGGCTCAAGAAGTCATTATCTAGCCTGAAGCAGTCGCCTCGGCAGTGGTATAAGAAGTTTCATTCTTTTATGTTGAGTCAGAAATATGTTAGAAGTGAATATGATCATTGTGTTTATTTTAAGCAATTTAAAAATGGCATATTGATTATCTTAGTATTGTATGTTGACAATATGATTTTAGCAAGCAAAAGCATAGAAGAAATTAACAGGTTGAAGGCTCAGATGGCAAGGACATTTGATATGAAAGATCTAGAAGCACCAAGACAGATTTTGGGCATGGAGATTTTCAGAGACAGAAGCAATGGTAAGCTATGGCTATCACAACAAAAGTATATTGAGAAAATACTTTTGAGGTTTGGTATGAATAACGTGAAGCCTGTGACAGTTCCTCTTGCTTCCCATTTCAAGCTTTCTTCGAGTTTTTGTCCTAATTCAGATGAAGAAAAGGAATTTATGTCTCGAATTCCATATGCTAATGTAGTAGGGCGTTTAATGTATGCGATGGTGTGTACGTGACGAGATATTTCACATGCAGTTGGGGTTGTCAGCAGGTATATGGCAAATCCGGGTAAAGAGCATTGGTCAGCAGTGAAATGGGTGCTTCGGTATTTGAGAGGCACAAGTAGTTATTGTATCACTTACAATAAGAGTTGTGAATTTGTTTGCGGATATGTTGATTCCGATTTTGCAGGTGATTTGTGATGAGCCCCAAAAATGGACAAATATTTGGGCTCATCCAACCTCCTAATTTGACTTAATCCACCATTCTCATTTGTTTATTGTATGTTTGTGATTATATTTGTGTTAATAGAGTGAATTTGGTTAGTCATTACGCCAACAAGTCTAATGGGTGCTTTGTGTAGCCTTTTTGGTCAACTTGGAGACAAAATTGAAGGTCTTAATGAGCACTTGGCAGCCAAATTCGTGAGAGAACAAGCTAGAGGATTTGTAGGAAGGTGTCCCCCTCATTTATGGACCCTTACCTCGAATTCTCCACCATCAGCTCGGAGTTCAAGGGCCACCAAATCAATCAGCTCAAGGGCAGCCAAGCAAGTCAAGTTGGACTGCTGTTAACTACAAGTCTTGGGCAGCCAAGTCCCTAACTTTTAGGAGGACTGTTGGGTCCTCAAAATTGTATAAATAAGAAGGCTTGGGGCCTCATTTTGGTTAGCTAGTGGTTAGTCATTTTGTAGCTAGTTAGTCATTTTGTTTTAGCCATTAGTTAGCTAATTTGTAGTTCGATTTTTATGCAATAGATTAGCTTTGCTTTCAGCTCATGTTCAAGTTCTCCTTGTGGACAGTTTTGATGTACTTTTCATTTCTTGATTAATAAAGATGGATCCAGCTTTGCACCAGCTCTAAATCTTTCATGGGAGGCTGTAGCTCTTGGGGTTGGGCCCATCTCAAGCGCCCAGTACCTCCCTTGTTTCTCTTTATGTGTGTTTGCTGCGCTCTTGAGAAAAAAATCTGCTCTTTAGATTTAATTCATGTTGTGCTACTTAGGTTGCTTTCGATGGTTAAAGTAGTTTCTTATGTTTAAGATAGATTGGTAGGAGTTATTCATGCGTTTATATCTCTTTGATAATGTTTTGTTCACAGGTTGTATGTGATTCTTTTCATGAATAAGGTTGTTGTCCACTGATTTCACTAACTTGTTAGATAGATCACATGATATTTCGATTGCATGCAAGATGTAGTTTGTTTGATCAAGCAACCACTATGCAGGGCATCTTCATCACCTCCTCGTTCCTTTGAGCCTCGTTCAGATCAGCTCCTCCATCACCAAGTCTGTTCCCTCATCTCCCATCTTCTCTTTTGCCAAGTAACCTTACCTTCTTCCCCATTGTTGTCTCAACTACCTTCAAGCCAAGTCAGCTTTCCACATCATCTCACCACTCCATCCATCAGTTCCTGGGTCACTTCAGACCCCCATCCTACCTCCATAACCATCCATGCATCTTCCCTCAACCATCCATCCTCAAAACTCCAATTCGTAAACATCCTGTAGAAGAATTACAGAACATCTTGTAGAGACCCCTGCGTTTCCTGTAGAATCCCCTGCAGACATCCTGTAGGAGGCCACTCACTCGGTTGCTGAGCCTCTGAACGTGAGGAACCTCTGTGGACTGATGCTAAGGATCTCTGGGGTCCTCTCCTAGCCTCCCCAACCTTTCCCAAGCTTTCCTTCCTTCCGCATAACATCTTTGCAACCAAACCCTAATAAACACAAAATCACAATCACTCCATCCACTTAAAGAAAAAAAAATACAAAAACATGTCTTTTAAGATGCAAGTAGATTAGATTCATGCATTTTCACTTATTAGAAGTAATGGCATCATTGGTAGAAGTTTCCTTCACATTCTTTGCATCATAGAGGTTAGACTAGTTAAATTAGGGTTTCCTAGGGTTTCCATGTTTTGATTTGCTTTCAGTTCATTTTTGCTAAGTAGATTAGTCTTCTTTGAGCTAGCTTTCGTCCATCATTTAACAAGCTTCTTCTGAGAGCCTATAGAAGTTGGCTTGAGCCCTAGCGGACTTGTGCGAGCTGACCAAGTGACAGCTGCGACAAGAGATAGTACTTGTTCATACAGCACCGTCGCTTCCAAGTTTGTACGAACTACCTGGTTGATAAAATTAAGAGACAGGAAGCCCCAGGAGTTGTAGCATTATTGCTACAATACTGGAGCTCACCATCTTTTTGGCGCCGTTGCCGGGGAAGCGGCAGAGTATTGGTGATTGTTGCTATTCTTCTATTTTCTACTACAACCTTCTGCTCAGTAGTTTATTTCATTTTCATTCTGCAAAAGTAGCATAGGCATTTCCTGCTTTCATATTAGTATTTCCTGCTTTCATAGATTAGCATTTCCTGCTTTCCTAGATTAGCCTTTCAATTCCGCAATTTCAATTTTGCAAGCGTAGATTAGTATTTCAATTTTGCAAGTGTAGACTAGCCTTTCCATTCCTGCAATTTCATTTGAGAAAAATAGATTAGTCCTTTCCTGCTTTTATTTCAATTCCGCATTTTCATTTTAGCAAGATAGTTAGTTGCAGTTCAATCTATTTCAATTTTGCATGTAGAAGTAGAAAAAAGCAAAAATCAACCAAAAAGATTTCATTTCATGCCTTGTAGGAGTAGAGATAAGTTAGAAAAATGATTGCAAAACACCCCCACTGCTTCACACAACCTTCTCTCTTCTTCGATGGCTGTGATTGAAGAACCCCTGGGTGGACATCAAGACATATTTGAAGAACCTCTAGGGGAGAAGAAGAAGAAAACATTCCTTTGAAGCAAATGGCTACAAGCAGAGATGTTGGGAGCAACATCTTGTCCAAAGATGAATTTGAAAATCAGATCAAAGATTTCAAGAGTGATATGAGGCAGTTCCTTGCCATGCAACTGGATACCTTGCGGATCCAAAAGAAGCAAGAAGAAGCCAAGAGGGCTTTGGCCATTTTTTGTCCTAGGTGCACTAGAAGGCATCCTAGGAATGAATGTCCATTGTACTCCATAGAAGTGTGTTTTGTCTGTGAAGAATACCATCCTACAGATCAGTGCCCTTCCTTACCCAGAATCAAAGCTGCATATCAAAGAGCCAAAGGAGCCACTGAATCACTTTACTATATGAACCAAAGGAGGCCATATGGACCTAGATCTTACCAACAAGAACTGCAAGGGACACCCGAGACCTATTATGACCCCTATCAAGCCACTTTCATGCCTTCTTGGGGTCCCCCTGCTCATCCTTCATGGTCTACACCTCCTCCTTGGTCATATTCTCCTTGTTCCTTCACAGATCCATATTATGCCCAACCAGTTGCACATTCATTTCACTCTTATGCTCAGCCACAGCCTCAGTGGAATGCACCTTATCAGGAGTGGAGACCCCAGTACAACTCTCATCCCGCTCATTTTCCTCCACCACCTGCTCATCCACAACCATCGCCTCCTCCTCCACCAAGGTAACCCCACATGCCTACCCAACCACAATGCCATCCATCTCCATCTCAATTTCACACCTCCACTCATCTACCTGTACCTCCATTTCCAAAACCATGCAATGGAGCAGCTCAACCCAATTGCAAATTTGAGGCACAACATGTGCAAATGATTCCTCGTGAGCTCAATGATGTTCACCAAAGCTCAGGAAAAGCATTGCAAAAAAGAGATCATCTTGGAAGCATTAAAGGATCCCATCCAGCAAAAGAAGATTCAAAAGAGGAGATCAAAGAACCATGGGCTGCACTTAATGAAGAGAAGAGATCAGAATCAGAGATCGAGAGAGTTCCTTCATGGTTACCATCAAATCTTCCATGTATTCAAGAGAAAGATCAACAAAAAGAGGAAGATCAGAAGGTCATGATAGAAGGTGACATGAAGAATGATCCAGATCATCAAAAGAACCAAGGATATCAAAGCTATATTGAGATATGGTTTCAGAAGGTCACTAAGTTGCAGCAGTACTTTCTTTCTCAGCTATGTTTTGTACTTTCAAAGTCAGATCATTTTGTCTTTGAGATCTGGATACCTATCAAAGCATGCATTTCGAGCCTTCACATCATCTTGTCTCTAATCTCGATGTGCACATGGCTCCATTGGAAGTATTCTTATACTTGAAAATGATTTTGTTTTTTCAAGTAGGGTAGGGTAGAAAAAAAAGAAAAAGAAAAAAAAGAAAAAAAAAAGAAAAAATGAAAATAAGAGAAAAATAAAAATCTAAGGTGAAAACCTCCTCGGAGGCACCTTAGATTGGCTCATTGATTGAAAACCTCCATGAGGCGGTCAATGGGTTGAAAAAAAAAAAGAGAAAAGAGAATAAGATCTTTGGGTGAAAACCTCCCTTGGAGGCGCCCAAGGCAGGCAATTAGGGTGAAAACCTCCATGAGGCGCCCTAGTTGTTTTTCAAAAAAAAAAGAGAAAAAAGAAAAAGAAAAATGAAGCTAATCTCCATTGAATAATTTCAGGTTGCAGCAATGACATTGCAGGTGGCAAGAAGGACGTTTCATGACAGGAGGAGCAGTCAAATCAAAGACAAAGGAGTTTTCGTGCCTTCTACAGGAAGTTTCGTATCTTCTACAGGAAGCTTACAAAAAAGCCAAATTGATCTCCGAGGAGGACCTGAAGGCTTGGAATATGTCCATGAGGCCTACCCACATCCATGTTTCCATTCCTCACCCCTTTTCCATCATTTTTTTCATGTCATTATGCTTCTTTCCTCAAAACTGTGTCTTCTACAGGAAGCTCTGTATTTCTACAGGAAACATCCTGTAGAACCTTTGGACGAGCCAAATCCAATTTCAAAAGTGAATCTAATGGTGGGAATCTATTGACTAGGCCTACAAGCACTTGTGTGTCCATCCCTTGCCTTCATCCATCATTTTTTCCACCTCCTTGTGCTTCTCATTGTGCTTCTACAGGAACTTCCTGTAGAAATTGTGGGAAACTAGGCATGCATTTCAAAAAGTGGTTTGGCGAGCATGGTAGCTTCCTCCAGGGTTCAGAAGCCCTCATGCAATCTTCCAACTCCTCCTCCATCATCTCCATACCTGCATCACAGCCAAAATTCATTTTGTCATCCCATGCAAAAATTTGCAAAAAGCCTTGAAGCAAAAAGACATAGAACGAAATTTGTTTTTGCCATAACTTGAAAACCATGCATCCATTTGACAAACCGTTTTATGGGGAATTGTACAAGGTTGATGAAAACATGCCTGAGCAGTTTCATGTAATTCTGGTGCACGGTTTCCAAGAAATCAACCTCCATCACCATCAGCCATTTTTGCATTTTCTCCCTCACCGTGCATCCGTTTCAAAACTTGTTTCATGGGGCGATGCACATGGGTGATAGTAGCCTCCCCAAGCAGTTTCAGCCGATTCCGATGCACGGTTTCCGAGAAATCGACCTCTGAAATCTTCAGCCATTTTCCATTTTTCTCGAAATCCGTGCATCCATTGATCACGAATTTGCTATGGGAGATGCATAATGATGGTAGTAACATGCTCACCAAGTTTCAGATCAAACCAATCTACCGTTTGGGAGAAATGGCAAAAAGAAGTTCTGGTTTTGTGACCAGGCAGCAGCAGCAGCTTGAACGGGCAGAGTTGAACGTGGAAATGAACTCTTGTTGCATGCATCTGGCCAGAGGACACCTACACAAGGAAACCAGCTATGAATCATTAGCCACGCCCTCATGCAACCAAGGAATCCAAGCATGCAGCAGCAAAAAGCTTCACAGCAGCCAGTCGATTTGCAGGTACGTGACTTAACCTTGTTCATCTATTTGCATAGATCTAATCTAAAGAAATGCACGAATGAATGAGGTGAGTGGATTCAGCCAAGAAGGGAGCCACGTTCAATTGCACTCAGCAAGGCAAAAATCACGCATGCATGGATCAGCCATTCACGTGAAGTTCAAAACAAAACACAGTCAGTTGGGGATTAACTAAACTCTAGTGCAACTAATGGAATTGAATACAAGCAGAGAACAAATAGATAACAACAGCAGTTCATGACATTACTTCAGTTCGAAAAAGAAAGCACGCATGTTTTTTTGCCACCTCACCACAAGTCACGCAGTAATTCAAGGGACGCTCGGCTGAAACTCTCACCACTCTTTGTTCAACTGCGGTCAACTGAAGCGCATGTCCACCATCCATATCAGTTAAACAATGGTGCTCTACCGATTTCTACCTTTTATTCTCGAGATCTCTCCAATTCCTTAAACAATTCCCGCCTGTCGCACTCTACAGGCGTTTCTACAGGAACACAGTTTCTATAGGAATGCAGCCTCTACAGGAGCGCAGTTCTACAGGAGCGCAGTTCTACAGGAGCGCAGTTCTACAGGAGCACAGTTCTACAGGAACGCAGTCTACAGGAACGTAGTCATCTACAGGAAAGCATGTGCCTCACGAAAAAAGGTGGCCAATTAAAGAGGTAACCCTAAACTTTGCATGCAACTGGTTAGTAAAAGTGGCAAGACCTCCGTCCACAGTCGGGTCATAAAGATATTGGTGGAATCGTTGTTTGCTGTGAATATGCTATCGTTCTACAGGATGTCGATATAAGTAGACTGTGTTGAATTTTGTGGATTATGTGCATGCTCTGTCTTAATAGACCAAATCTCTGTTGCATTTGCCACCTTTAATTAAAACGACGGTTTTCATCATGCCAGGTGGTTTTATAAGACGGGAACCCACTGAGTCCACTAAATTAAGTGAAAACCCGGCAGTGGTAGAGCTCTTCACCAGAGCACAATGGATATCTTTTCGTGATAAATTGTAGGGTTACGATGATGAAGTGGTCGAAGAATTCTTGCAGGCTCTGAGACTGAAATCCCAGACACTGGCCACAGTAAACTTCAGAGGCCTCAGCCTCAAGCTCACTCCGCAACATATCAGTCGGATCACAGAACTCCCTATGGGTTTGCCATGGGATAAGGACGAAGAAAAAGAGGGCACACCTACCCTGTCAGCAAGAGAAAAGAGGCTGAAGAGCAGAATGGACAAAACTGAGGTGGTCCACGTCAGCCCAAGCACCTCAACAATACCTGCAACCACAGCAAAAAGCAAAACTCAGGCAGGTAAGCAAGAAAAGGTGGAGACACCTGTGCCTACAGGAAAGCAGAAGCAGGCTTCTATAGGAAGCCCGAAAATCATTAAGAAACAGGCTTCTACAGGAAGCCCGAAAACAGAGATAAAGGCTTCTACAAGAAGCCTTAAAAAGGCGAAACCCAAGGAGAAGAAGGCGGACATCCTAGCCAAGGAGGCAGCAGCCATACTTGCCACCATTAGCACACCTCCAAGACCAAAAAGGAAGGGAAAGAGGCAAACCTTCATGCACTTTAAAGTGAAAAAAGAGCACATAGATAAAAGTGGGCAAACCCAAACCACTGTCAAAGGAGCAAATTGTCATTAAGGACACAAAAGCTAAACAAAAGGAGGAGCCTCCTTCAAAGATATCCATTAGCTATGAACAGGGAAGCCCGAAGACATCCACTTAGAGAGAAAGAATGAAAATGTTGGACACAAAGACTATTCTACAGGAAGACAGAGGACTGTTTCTACAGGAAGCCAGCGAACAGTTTCTACAGGAAAGTTTGAAAAGAGGGAAGCCAAACGAGAAGTCAGCCAAGATGTTAGCCAAGGAAGCCACCAGGGCCATCAAAGATGAGGAGAGAGATTTGGTTGCTCAGAGGATGAGCAACACTTTCAGTAGGGGGGTGATGATGAGCCCCAAAAATGGACAAATATTTGGGCTCATCCAACCTCCTAATTTGACTTAATCCACCATTCTCATTTGTTTATTGCATGTTTGTGATTATATTTGTGTTAATAGAGTGAATTTGGTTAGTCATTATGCCAACAAGTCTAATGGGTGCTTTGTGTAGCCTTTTTGGTCAACTTGGAGACAAAATTGAAGGTCTTAATGAGCACTTGGCAGCCAAATTCGTGGGAGAACAAGCTAGAGGATTTGTAGGAAGGTGTCCCCCTCATTTATGGACCCTTACCTCGAATTCTCCACCATCAGCTCGGAGTTCAAGGGCCACCGAATCAATCAGCTCAAGGGCAGCCAAGCAAGTCAAGTTGGACTGCTGTTAACTACAAGTCTTGGGCAGCCAAGTCCCTAACTTTTAGGAGGACTGTTGGGTCCTCAAAATTGTACAAATAAGAAGGCTTGGGGCCTCATTTTGGTTAGCTAGTGGTTAGTCATTTTGTAGCTAGTTAGTCATTTTGTTTTAGCCATTAGTTAGCTAATTTGTAGTTCGATTTTTATGCAATAGATTAGCTTTGCTTTCAGCTCGTGTTCAAGTTCTCCTTGTGGACAGTTTTGATGTACTTTTCATTTCTTGATTAATAAAGATGGATCCAGCTTTGCACCAGCTATAAATCTTTCATGGGAGGCTGTAGCTCTTGGGGTTGGGCCCATCTCAAGCGCCCAGTACCTCCCTTGTTTCTCTTTATGTGTGTTTGCTGTGCTCTTGAGAAAAAAATCTGCTCTTTAGATTTAATTCATGCTGTGTTACTTAGGTTGCTTTCGATGGTTAAAGTAGTTTCTTATGTTTAAGATAGATTGGTAGGAGTTATTCATGCGTTTATATCTCTTTGATAATGTTTTTTTCACAGGTTGTACGTGATTCTTTTCATGAATAAGGTTGTTGTCCACCGATTTCACTAACATGTTAGATAGATCACATGATATTTCGATTGCATGCAAGATGTAGTTGGTTTGATCAAGCAACCACTATGCAGGGCATCTTCATCACCTCCTCGTTCATATGAGCCTCGTTCAGATCAGCTCCTCCATCACCAAGTTTGTTCCCTCATCTCCCATCTTCTCTTTTGCCAAGTAACCTTACCTTCTTCCCCATTGTTGTCTCAACTACCTTCAAGCCAAGTCAGCTTTCCACATCATCTCACCACTCCATCCATCAGTTCCTGGGTCACTTCAGACCCCAATCCTACCTCCATAACCATCCATGCATCTTCCCTCAACCATCCATCCTCAAAAATCCAATTCGTAAACATCCTGTAGAAGAATTACAGAACATCCTGTAGAAACCCCAGCGTTTCCTGTAGAATCCCCTGCAGACATCCTGTAGGAGGCCACTCACTCGGTTGCTGAGCCTCTGAACGTGAGGAACCTCTGTGGACTGATGCTAAGGATCTCTGGGGACCTCTCCTAGCCTCCCCAACCTTTCCAAAGCTTTCCTTCCTTCCGCATCACATCTGTGCAACCAAACCCTAATAAGCACAAAATCACAATCACTCCATCCACTTAAAGAAAAAAAAAATACAAAAACATGTCTTTTAAGATGCAAGTAGATTAGATTCATGAATTTTCACTTATTAGAAGTAATGGCATCATTGGTAGAAGTTTCCTTCACATTCTTTGCATCATAGAGGTTAGACTAGTTAAATTAGGGTTTCCTAGGGTTTCCATGTTTTGATTTTCTTTCAGTTCATTTTTGCCAAATAGATTAGTCTTCTTTGAGCTAGCTTTCGTCCATCATTTAACAAGCTTCTTCTAAGAGCCTATAGAAGTTGGCTTGAGCCCTAGCGGACTTGTGCCAGCTGACCAAGTGACAGCTGCGACAAGAGATAATACTTGTGCATACAGCACCGTCGCTTCCAAGTTTGTACGAACTACCAGGTTGATAAAATTAAGAGACAGGAAGCCCCAGGAGTTGTAGCATTATTGCTACAATACTGGAGCTCACCAATTTGGATAAGAGAAGGTCAACTTCAGGGTATGTCTTTACTCTTGCAGGTGGAGCTATTAGCTGGATGTCAAAGCTACAAAACATTGTTGCTTTATCCACTACTGAAGCAAAATACATTGCTGCTTCGCATGCTTGCAAAGAGGCGGTTTGGTTGAAAGGTTTGCTTGGTGAGTTTGGTAGGTTACAGGACAACATCAGGTTACTTTGTGATAGTCAAAGTGCAATACATTTGGCTAAGAATCTGGCCTATCATAGTAAATCAAAGCATATTCCAATTAAGTACCATTTTGTAAGAGAGGTTATCACTGAAAGGGGAGTCTCTCTTGAAAAGGTGCATACAAAGGAAAACTGTGCAGACATGTTCACGAAACCAGTTTTGTTGGAGAAGCTACGCTGGTATTTGGCTTCTCTTGGCTTGCAGAAAAGATAAAATAATAAACAAACAGGTCATCAGGCTAATTGTTGTCAAGGTGGAGATTGTTGAGATTTTCTGTTTCATAAATTAGGCAAAAATCTCTAATGTGTAACAACAATAGGAATTTGTTGCTAGATTAGCTCCAGGTTGTTGAGAGAGAGTTAATGTATCAATTATGTAATCTCCTGATTGATTAATAAAGATTGCTGATGCCTATGTCGTTGAACCACGTTAAACTACTGTGTCATTTGTGATATGGTTTATTTGTTGTGTTATTGTTTCTCCTTGCTGCGCATTGTTAATTTAACATTAAATAATTGGTGGAGACGATAGCCAACTGCTTGCACACACTTAATCTCGAGTCGATAGGCTTTTGTACCGTAGGTTATCTATAATTATAGAAATGGGCCACTCCAGCAATTTCGGAGCATAACAGACCTAACTGATTAGCGTTCAGATTAAATTCAGGAGATTTAGGCTTTGTAATAAATCCTCGTGAAGAATATATAATAATATTTAGTGTTTATATATATATGTGTGTATGCTGATGGATATCTGAGCACACATCAACTGAGAGCATTATTTTAGTGAAAGGATTGGAGTTACGATTATGGCTGGAGACAAGCTGAGGATCAACAAAGAATCGCAGAAAATTAAGAAGCCTGTTCGAGTGGCACTGGCCAATGACGTTCATCGAGAGGCGGTGATTATTCACTTTCTCCAGCCTAGGGTTATTGAGGTAGATAGGGAAAACTTCAAGAAGGTTTCCCAAAAGCTCACAGGCCAAGATGACAAGCACAAGCCCAACAAAAGGAACAGCGAAGAGAGATCAGTTACTAACAAAGCAGTAATGGATCCCTCATCGAGTCTTTCAATTGTTACTGCAGATCCACCCACCAAACCTGCACCAAATGAAGTCTTCTCATCACTATCCTCAACTTTAGTTGATTCCTTGCACGGACCCAACAACAACATTAGCTGGAAAGAGGTAGAGATGCCAGGAGACCAACCCGTCCCTCAGCCACCATGCCCAACCCCTATATCTAATGTATTTCAAGAGACGAGTTATACAGATAATCCGTTTGATGATCTGATGAAAACTACAGATGATTTCTATACAGATAATCGCCTTGATGATCTGATGAACCAGACACATGATTTCGTTTTTAGCGACCTGTTTGAAGATCAGCGTTCCTAATGATTTCATAGTATTAGATAGTCTGCTGAAGCTTTGTAGAGCACTATCACCCAGAAGTCGCTCTTGGTCTTGTTTGTTTTTGTACTGGTGCATATCTCAGGCATGCACGTTAGTGAGGTTTACTAATGGAACTATTTTTGGGTTGATATGTACTGATTCCATTGTTTAAATTTAACAGTTCATGTAAAATATTAATAGATTGGATGATGCGTCATTACATGAAACTGTTGTCTTCATTGCTAGGTTCATTTTTGTGTTGTTGATGCATTTACGTTTATTTCAGAACAATGCTTAATGACGGTTGCGTATCGCTATTTACATATTCTAGGGTTTGGAATGTCCGCCTGTGGCTATTTTCATAGCGTCATTTTTTAGTAAAAGCTGGCCGTGATATAAATTACAGATCTGTCGTTTTTTTGGAAGGGCCAGGGTAATTAGCTTCTTCTTTGGTTGAGAGTAAAATGCTTTGGTGTAATTTTTAATATAAAATTAATTAATATAATGTAACACCCTGGTGAAAAACAAATAATTAACTTTACTTTTACTTTACTAACTCGATGAATGGTAGGAAATTTAATATTTTACTATTTACCGCAGTTAAAAGAACGTCTTTTTAATTGTGAGTAGAAAAGGTTAAAACAGATAAATGGACATATATGAATGCATGTTTGATTTTATTAAAAATGCATAATGTATTTTCCTCGTTATGAATCAAGATTGAGAAGTAATGTTAGAGAAAGTTTATTTCAGCTAGTTGGATAGTTATGGGCAACGTAATTATCTATCTAAACTCTTCTATTAAGAATAAAAACTTTCAAGAGAAGGCTTAAAGAGTATTGTGTGAATCTGAGGCAAGAGGAGGAAATAGATAGAGAAATCAGATTCTTGAGCTAGTTGGCCAGTGGAGTCTTTCTTAGGCTTTAAAGCTAAGACTTACAATTTGGGGCTAAGTCTAGTTAATGGCCTAATAAACTGTTAGGTGTGCAGCAAGCTTGGGGGAGGTGCACTGGAAAAGTATGGCCTCAAGGTTGGGAGGAGCATTGTTTTACATATAAGTATTTCTACTAACCATGAATGTGCTGTATGTGATTATGAATGTGAAGATTTATTATTTGGAATGATGCTTGATCTAGGAAATTTTATTAATCTCACAGGGGAAGTAACATGTAAGGGAGGGTATAAAAGGTGTAGTCAAAATGAAGAAAACTGCGTGATAATAGCTTCACGGTTATGTGACAAATTACATTTATGTTAGGGCCATACTTATTCTGCATGAGTTTGTGGAACGTGGGAACATTGGGAACTTGGGTAGGGGTGATTACATTTATGTTAGGGTTATAGTTATGTTGCATGAGTTTCTGGAACATGGGAATGTTGGGAACTTGGGTAGGGGTGTCGGGAATGGTTAGAGGTTTTCCCAAAATTTACATGAAAATGTTAATCATGATCCGTAATATTATATAATAAAAAATAAAAAATATAGTTTAAATTCTATAATTTATATAATAATCAAAATTAATACGGAATCAAAACATTTAAATATTAAAATCAATTTAAATATATAAATAATAAATATATAACCTACCTTATATAAATATATTCTTTGGGTGTCTTTCTTGCTGAGCCTTTCCATCTCATATATATAAAATATTAAAATGTCAAGTTCATTATGACACATGACGAGTCTTTTAAACAATCTCTCTTAACAATACAAAGGAACAATTTTACATATGTTTATCTAGTTATTCTTAAGAGAAAATGCAAAGCAACTCTAATGTTTTCTTAAGAGAAAATGTAAGGAAACTCTAATGTTTAACCATTAACTACCACATTTAATATGCGCACATAATCTTTTGTGATATGTATATACATAAACAAGAAAAGAAATACTCATGAGCATGACATCCCACATATCGCCTTTACATCGAGGTGCCACACACTTCCTTAACCCATCAAGAGATTGCTCCAATTTCTCAATTAAGGATATCGGTGTAAAGGATGTCTTTGGCCTTTCTTCCTTCGAAGGTTTCAACTTAGGCTCAATTTTTGTGGGCAGAACCCGAGGGAACACCAGAACTCCAAAAGAACATTCTTCAAAGCTCCTGAACATTCCCAAGCTCCCATTGGAGCTCTCGCTGAAATGGGAACATTTCTATACAGTCCGAAAGCTCTTGAGAGCATTGGAACCATTGGAACGGGTTTGCTAACTGTTGGGAGTGGTTCCTGTGTAACAGAGGGTTATAGTAAACCAAAGGAGGAGCGAAGGGAAGGGAAGGTTAAGTGTCTCAACAAAAAACAATAAACCAGAGGGGAAGAATACCAATAAATTTCTTTCAAGAATAGACAAAAAGGAAAACAAGACCAAAAAAAATGTTCTACCAAGTTTTTACAAGAAACTATATGACCATGCTTATTAGTAATGATAATAATGATGCAGTACAAGGTTAACTATATTCATGAGCGGAGCGGGAACAGGAGATTGAGGCATGAACCGGCGGAAATTAGGAGAGGACAGAAGGTCAGCGATCTAAATACTCTGACATCAGCAATTAATGATTTAACAGTAAGGCAGGGACGAGGCCCAAAACAAAAACCGATTCTCAAAATCAAAAATATCATAAGGAGGAGACGTGACAAGAGAAGTGGGGCGAATTCACATCATCAGATCAAAGGCGCCGAGAAGGTTATTAGAGGGAGCAGAGGAAGGATGACAAGTAATAGAAAGGGCGGACGGGAAGAGCCAACTTGGCAAAGAACTAGGAACCAGAGACTAAGACGAGCAAGCATGGGTGAGAGCCAAGGCAATGTAGGACTAAATGAGAAGGAGCCAACGAAGGATCGTAATTTGGAACAGGGAAGGGTCAAAATTGAAATTGAGAGTTCGGAGGAAATGGAATTCAGCCTGTGCAAGGAAACCATAGGAAAATGTTTCGAAAAGGGGCAGAGCAGCCGAGACCCGAAGCAAGGCAGGGAGAAAGATGGCCACAAGCGGCAAGGGAACAGGGGAAGAGGAAGGCCTCGCCAACCCACAGACAATGCGGAAGGTATCAGGATGCAGACAAGGTGGAAACGAAGGCACCGCACCCTCAATTCGGCTCTGAATGAACGGAACAAGCATATAACTTGGATTCCAACCCAAGCATTCAGAATATTATTGAAGTCATGGAGGAAAAGGTTTTAGAGGAGCCCTCGGACCCGGAAATGGATGATTGGTCCTCACAGTTACCAGACCCTGGGAACACGCGGGGGAGACTTACCCTGTACCGCCGTGCTCTTCACACCTACTGGGTGCTGAAGCATCTCCTGGCCAAGGCCATGGAACAAGTGGCGGCCGAGATGGTGGAGATGGTGCAGGAAACTGCAGCGACTAAATAGGAGACAACAAATGTTGAGGAACTGGTAAGGCAGCAGAATGTACACCTCATGGAGATCAAAGACATGCTGAAGGCGATGCAGAACGACAGCGTCAGCAACTATGGCAAAGACTATGCAGCAAACTGATCGGCCAGGTTACAGTGTTGCCCCTTTTTTGTTTGTCATTTTTGTTTATGAAGGAATTAGATATGAAAAGCCAAAGAGACAATAGTTCTTGGAGGGTATCAACTAGAACTGAGGAAAAGATAGATGAGTGGGACAATTTTGGGGAAAAAAAAGGGGTTTTTATGGTACTGTTACTAGACAATGTCCAAACTAAAAATAGTATTGACTGTTGGATTACAGGAGCCAACAGATCTGGTTTCCCTACGGGGCAGGTTGAGGCTCCTGAGTTTTGTACTTTTATTACTTGCTTGTAGATAATAGAATTACCGCAGTTTACAAAAAAAAAAAAAAAACTATATGACCATTCTCATAAAATAAACTCATGTATAAATTCCCATATACACATTATTGACAAAACTAAGAGTAATCTTCATAACTTAAATAATATATGTCTTAGCACAGTTCCTCCTCCTACATGGGGTTTGAATGGATAACCAAGTGAGCAACACAAAGCAACCGAGAGGGTGTGCTCTTAGGGGAGATGGGTTCAACAAAATTTATATAACATAAATTTTGAGAAACCCAAAAATTTCCCTATAGAGTTTTCTTTAGTGGAAAACGAAAAATCATAGATTTACAAACTTCTTCCAATCTAGATTCTGAGAGAGATGAATTCACACCTAAAACCATGTAACGACAACACATAAGAATCTGTCAAAAGGCAATTAAACAAATTACCCTACACAACTGAGACCCTGACATATGTGTATCATACAATTAGAGCAGAGTGAAAAAACTTAGATTAAATTTGTGCGTTCTCTCTAAAAAAATAAGAACCTGTTGTGCTATACAACAATGCCCCCAGTTTAATTTTTTCTTAATATTTTTCTAAGATTCTAGATAGGAAATAGGGTCACTTTAATTTTTAAAAAGAAATAAAAACTTTAGATAGAAATAAATTTCTTTGTTTCTTGCTTTTTAAATAAAATGTGCTTCAAAAAACATTCTAAGAAAACAAACATCGCAAATCGCATTCGCTTAAGGCTAAGGTACATTCAAACCAAATATCCATGTTGCAATGCAAAAGTCTCAATCGTAGAGCTTCAAACAATCCATTGACAAACATGCGATATGATAAAACTATCACATTCGCATATTGCAGATTCCAAAGAATATGTTTTCATGGTCCATTGAAACTTTGCGATGCGATATGATTCTTGCATTCCACATACCTCAAAAACCAAAGGATGCTAGCCCTAAAAACTTGTGATGCGATATACATCGATCGCATATCGCAATCCCAGTGGAAACAACTGATACTTATCTCAGGGACACGCTATGCGATGTTAAAATATAATAAAGTGGTCCAATATTAATTAAGGGAAAACATGATTCAGGCGAGATAAATGAGGAATTTCCCAACTCTATATGCAAGGTCATCACTTATCGTAATCGAGGAAATTCAAAAGACTCTTGGAACATGGCACTTATAACTCACGACTTGTGATATGCGATCACTCCTTAAATATTAAAATAATATATTGAAATTGCTCATCACAAAATTAGAATGTTTATGGCACACATTCTAATAAGACGTTTGGAAATCTGCGATGTGATCTATTGATTGAGCATTAAAGTTTCACGTTGTTGGTTATGGCAAAACATTAAAAAATAGTTATGACTACGGTCCTTCAAGATTTTATCCTTTGTGTTAATATCAAGTTATAATACGAAATATTTTGCATCAAATGCTCCTGCTCTAATTTTCATTTGTACTTCTTTCAACACTATCTTTACAAGCATTAGCTTCTCTGAAAGTTTTAGCCTATCACTATCCTCTGTTTCAGTTTTGTAGTTTGAATCTGGAAGTATGTAGGCAACCAAATTGTCAAAGAAAGCTCAAAAGGCGAAAGTTCCCCCTGCAATGGTTGAAGGATTGGAAAAAACTGTGTTGATATCAGATACTACATGTCAATATTGTGGGAGAATTTCATGGGAAGGCATATATGATATGTTAGAAATGTAAAATAAAAAGGTAACATAAGGACATGCAACACCTGATGGACCTATAGAGTCAAAAAACAAACTTGGTGATTTAGCCCACACTTTTCTTCATTGAATAGCGGCTTGCCCAAAGGTTTTGCCATATAATGACATCGTAAAATGGGTAATTGAAACCATCAATATAATGGACAGGATGCTCTTAACAACTGACAAAAGAATGTTTGGACCCTTCAAGCCTGGATACTTTAAGAAAATGTATCATTTGCCAGAGCCTCAGAAGTACTACAATAAATCATTCCTTGAATCTTTCTTGAAAGGAAATCGAATAGAGTTGGATCCCATCAAATAATGGAGGAACTTCCCCAACAAACACAAGCACGAATCATCCGGTATGTATTCTATGGACTCCCTAGCGTCTCCATATCGTTATACTACTGCAATGATGTGTAGACTATTTGGAAGCACTAATACTACTAAGCTTTTCATTGAAATGGTTCCATTAATAGAAGCAACATTGAAATCTTTTGTGATGGATTGGGCTGATATCCTATCGGATAAACTGGCCATCCAAATACTTGATTATAGGAAAAATAGGTATTTTTTCACCCCAGTTGTTCCCCCATTTTATATCAGTGCCTACATAATGGATACCATTTACTTCAATTCTGATTTTCCCATAATGGGATGGAGGTGGACTATCCACGATCCAACCCTTACACATGTTTACCATAAATACCTATGGAAGACCCAATATAAAATCATTTCTACAAAATTTTTCATGGCTTCATCCTACCCATTCATAAGGTCATTATTAATAGACCAGCTCCTCGGCTGTCCGAGGAGGTTAGTATTGATTTAACTCCAATTGATAGTTTTCTTGGGGAAAGAGTATTCACATACATTAGGGTTTTTAGTGGCATTACTGACCCGCATGTACTTCTACTTTATGTATAAGATAAAACTATTGGCTATGGAAATAGCTTATTAGATAGTTGAGAAAGGGATTACGAAAAATTTCAAAGATGCCAAGAAACAGTTATGGCCTGCCTTTCCTGTTCACTGTGGCATCTATTCGTTGCATGACTATAAACATGGCCAACATGAAGCCGAGAAAACAAAGGGTTTGAACCTAGCTGTTATTCCCAAAAGTCAGTATGACCCGAATAAAGTTTCTTTTAATTTTACTACTCAGGTAAAGATTACATTTTTTTCATGTGGATGATGAATTCCATGACTTATTTACATCAGCAGAGACATTCACACAAGTGAGTCACCTTGAAAAAATCAATCTAGAATGAGCAAAAATAGACCAATTCATCCAATACAAGACACAAAGGCTTCATACAGTACCATTGGACTTATTGAATATTAAACCAGTCATCCAACAAACAGAGCAAATCACAGAGAAGGATATAGAGAAAAGTTTTGGTGCAACTGAGACAAGTGACAAGGAAAGTGAACAGTTAGGCATAGATGTCCACATTGATCTGATGTTGATCAAAGAATGGGAATAGTTTTATCAACACATCAAAGGTCAAAGTGATACCCAAAATGTTATCACACCATAATCTCCCTTAAGACAACAACCCATGATTCATGATCCTGTGATTGAAAAGCCATCCAGTATGGACTCAGCTCTAAAGAAAATCGAGATAATCCCTAAGTATCCTTCACCATATATTACACTGAGCATAGACGATATTCCACCTTTGGATGTGTTTTATAGCCCTAATCATAGAGCTGTAGTCAAAAGGAAAAGGAAAAAGAGAAGGATAGACTAAGCATCAGCAACAATTCCTAAGGATGAATCCATGAATGTCATTTGGAAAGAATAAGAAGTCAATCCTGAGCACTTGACCAAATTATCTTTGTTTGCAGGAGCGTATACAACTACCATGATAGATAAAGCAACCAAAGTTAATCAATTGGTCAAGGAAAAAGATCATAAGATTAAACAACTTGAAGAACAGTTAAGGGTGGAAAAATAGAGGATTGATCAGCAGGTTATTGAAAGACAACAACAACTATCTCAAGAGTTCGAATAGCTAAGACTGGCACATCATGAAGAGATGAAATCTAAGGATGAGAAAATAAAGCAGCTACAACTCTCAATCAAGAAATTCAAGGATAATCCAAAAGTTGAAGAGTTTACAAAGTAAGCCTTACAAATAAATAATTTCTTATCTCAACAGCTAACCCAACTCTGCCAAAAGGTATCTCTCATTTATCCACTATGTATCAAAACCAACGCACTAATAGACCAAGCAGTCAATTCCAGGCTAGAATTCGAGGATGCAGATGACAAAATCACAGGTTACATCTCTTAGCAAAACACAAAAAAGAGAAGGGCTGCTAAATTGCCAATAATTGAAGAATCTCATAAGGAGATATTATTTTCAAAATGGGAAACACAACTAATCAATGTAGAAAGAGCTACCTCAAGGGTGAGGCAGTGATGAATAATATCATTGGGTTGATAAATGATAACTTACACAGTGCCAATTTAGTTTTTGAGTGTTCCTCATAAAATCTTCCAAAAGCAAAAGCATTGGAAAAACAATGGAAGTAAGATTTGAATACCAGGGAGGAGCAATTGAAAAAATTAAAAAGCCTCAATTGGGATACACATTGGTTCTATTTAGTCAAACCACATAGCCAACAAATGGCAATCAAATTTCTTGCTGATGCAACAGATCACATGATTCCAGAACTCTCAGATGTTGTATACACAGGCCAGTTGCATGCTAGGATAAGTCATCCACCATAGATCCAAACTATGCTTGAGATTTTTTAGTTAAAGCCACAGGAGGAATAATAGATGCAATACATCTTTTCAAAAGTTATCGCAATTCTATTTTTAACATGAAATCCAATTTTTTGGGAAAGGTTGTTCCAACCACCTGAAGCACTTTTTACGAACAATTTGTTTTAATTTTTTCTATAAAGACCCTTTCATGTCATTTTAGAAAGGGTCCTAAAATTGTATTAAATTAGATTGAAGAAGATATCATTTCTGCACTTCTTAGTTTACTTTTGTAGAAGACAAGGATCAAGGTTCACACTTGTTTTAAAGGGAATTCAAGAGCACTTGGATTTCTATATCTTTTTGAAGTTTTCAAAATAAGAAAAGTGAACCGGACTATTACTTCTGTAAGAGGATTAAAATACATATGGTACTTTTCATCAATGTCCAATTCTACATTATATCACTTTTGAATAAGCTAGAATTGATATTCTACACATATGCCGACAATTGATGTTATTATGCTATGTGATATGTTCTATATCACTTTGTTTAAAGTGATAACCATTCATGCTTAAATTTCTGTATCCAAGTGATTGATCTTAATTAGCATTTGATTACAAGAAATTATTATAAATCGCATTGATATTGATTTACTCGGGTTATATATAGATCTATATGTATACTTTCATAAGTTTATTGTCCCAAATCATCTAACATTTTGTTATATATATTAGACACCAATTCATCAAAACACATTATGTTGGGAAACTGGTCCCATACTATCCAGTCAAAGCCACCATACCAAATGGGAAAGGAACTGCATTAAGGGTAGGACCGGGTGGTTATCCCAAATGTTGGTGTAATGATTTTTGAGCCATCAACAGAACCCATATGTGAATGCCACTGGCCTAGCACATTGCATGGGAGGAACCCTACGGAAGAAACCCCTCCTATAATATGAAACGATCGAGGTGGGTTATTACAACCAATACCTTCGACAGAGGAAATGGAAAGAAAATCCCAAACTCCATGCAATTTAATACCTATACTGTGATCACAAAACAAATAGAAAACCCATGGCTAGTCTAGAGGAAATTTATTTTTATACCTACACTGAGAATATGATGTTTGGAAAGGAAACCAATGAATGTTGCAACATAATTCGCCACAGTAAGCAACCAGTAAACACTAAAGGAGACTTGTTGGTTACCTATGTAGCTGGAGTGCTGCCATAACTAGGATAGAATATCCAGAAGAGAGACAGGGGATTTCGAGTTGAGTAAAAACTTTGGAGCCTTATTGAACCAGAAAACCCTCATCGGAGGCA
Organism: Pinus tabuliformis; assembly: GCA_031772625.1. Lineage (NCBI taxonomy): Eukaryota > Viridiplantae > Streptophyta > Pinopsida > Pinales > Pinaceae > Pinus > Pinus tabuliformis. The sequence continues at coordinate 1,578,693,229 of CM062817.1, forward strand.
AGAGATGAAACCACCATAGCTCAACAAGCAAATGGAACTTGTCGGTGGGGAAGGGGAGGGTTAGTTTCTCTCTAACAACCACAAACAAACTACACCATCCCATGGGCTAGATCCAGAGAATCATTAATGAACATATGGACAACAAGGGAAAGCTACCAAGTGGACAGTCGGATGCTGCATCTAGAGGATTATAGACATGTAATAACTCTGATGGAAAAAGGACAACACAGGAAATATGCTACACATGATAATGAATATGTATATTAAATACTTTGATAAGATTTTTGTCCTAATTTGGATTAAAGTTATGAATGATTAACACCTTCAAATAACTTGATATGTTCAAGTAAAGAAGAGTAAAAGGCCATTAAATTTCAGTGGCGATATAATACAACTGCAGGACATTATATAACGAGATAAAATGACACAATTGTAATTATAATGAAAATGTTGAATTAAGTCCTTTCTCGTTTGATGTCTTTTCTTAAAATTATGCCTATTATCATACACTGAAAAGTGAAATATACATATATGTACATCTATAAGAGTGTGAGGAACACACGACAATGAACAAATACAACACATTCCATTGTCTTAACGTTTATTAAGCAATGGATGGTGGGTTCAAGTAAGAAATTTATTAGAAATGAATAGATATCTTAGTAAGATATGGCACCTAGTTTTAACCAAATTTAAAATTGAGAAAGGATAATGTTGATGGCACATTAGCATAAGTAGTATTTATGCATGTTGACATGGAAACAAGAATGTGCCACTACTTAATGCTATTTCCATATAAATAACTCAATTACGACTCCGATGGATACAAATGGAGTTTGGTTAAATTATTGACTAGAACTATTGCTTACAAATACCATGACAAGATAACCACACCAAGGTAATGTATTGAGAAATATTGTTGCAAGACTCGCTGATTTTAAGAATAATATATTATTTCACGTAGTGCTCTTAAGTCACCGTGGTGATTCTATTAGCACTACTATGTGCTTTTAAAAAAAAATAAGAACAAAAATAAAGGAGGGAACTTGTTAAAAAAAACTAATTGAATTAGATTACTTTGATTAAGAATTCTACGTGAAATGGTAAGCAGTAAGTGGATAAATAATATGGATGAAGTTGTGTCCCTTAAGCAGAATAAAAAAGGCGTCATAAAAATGAATATTGCAAACACATTGAGTTAAGAACAATTGTTTGCAAAAAAAAAATTATATCCCTGGGTATACATAGAAGAAAATTGTGTAGAACAATTATGCATCACTTGCAAGCGACAGGGAAAAAAGCCAAAAACTGAATGTAGGCTTCATGGTGGACTTGGTATTGCGTCAAACTCCAAATAATTCAATTACTAGATAAAAAGGGTCTAATCCAGGATGAACATAATTAAGCTACTTGTAGAGGTAGACATCCTTATATTAAAGGAAAATAATAGAAGCCATCCTAACCATTACTTGTGTCAAACTAATATGCATAAATATTTCAATAAAGATAAAGGCGTAGTAGTGCTAATTAGCAAAATTTCTCATCAAAGACAAGAATGATTTAAATCCAAGCATATTATTATTGATTCGCAAGTAGCACAAACAAGGTTGATACCTTTGTGGACTCAAATTTGTAGTAGAACTATTTGGAGTAGTATTGTTGATTGGTGAAATAATTGAGTAAATAAAAGAATTTACAATGATGTGGTTATAATGATAGTAGTAACTTATAATGATTGTAGGTTATTAACTCTTGCCAGATTGTGATGTGTGCTAACGATATTCGATGGGTATATAAATAGGAACTGATAATGCAGTAATCAAGATCGAAACAATATATGTATATATGATCTTAAATAAGATTTGATGAGAAAGTAATGACCATAAGGGTGGTAAATGTAAGACAAACTAGAAAGGATGACCATAATGAAACCTCGGTGTGTTCTTATTTGCAGAAAATGATGCCACAGAACAATTAGTTACTATGTGCAGTACGACGGAGGTACTTCAACCGAGAGAGATTACATGTAAAGATTGGAATAAAGATTTTGAATGTGTAGGAAAATTCTAGTCTGTGTTAAATGCTAGGAAACACTGACGACGATGTCTCACTAAAGAGGGGGAATATTTAACACCCCCAGTGAAAGGAAAATATCTATACTACTTTACTTTAGTAATTCTGTGAACGGTAGGAAATTTAATATTTTACTATTTACCAAAGTTAAAAGAATGTGGTTTCAATTGTGGTATGAGAAGGCTAAAACATATAAATGGACATATATGAATGTACGTTTGATTTTATTACAAATTCATAATGTCCTTTCCTTGTTATGAACAAGGATTGGGAAGCAATTTTAGAGAAAGCTTACTCCAGATAGCTGGAAGGTTATGGGCAAGGTAGTTACTTACCCAAACTCCTCCATTGGAAATAAAAACTTCCAAGAGAAGGACACGAGGGTATTGTGTGAACCTGAGGCAAGAGGAGGAAATGGATATAGAAATCAGACTCTTGAGTTGGTTGGCCAGTGGAGTCTATCTGAGGCTTTAAATCTAAAACTTATAGTTTGAGGTTAAGTCTGTTTAGGATTAGATATCCTAAACAAAAGTTTGATAAACTATTGAGTAAGCTACCTTGGTGTGAAGCAAGCTCGAGGGGAGGTTCAAGGGAAAGACTCGCCTCAAGGCCGGGAAGAGCATTATTTTCCCAACAGTTGCAGTCATAGAGAATTTGGTACAAAATGAGATAAGTATTACTCCTAACCCTGTGTTGTATGTGATTATGAATGTGGAGATTTATTATTTGAAATGATTCTTGATGGAATAAAAATGAGATCTAGAAACTTTATTAATCTCATAGAGGACAGTAACCTTTCAGGGAGGGTATAAAATGTGTACTCAAAAGGAACAAATTCGTGTGATAATAGCTTCACTATAGAAAGAAGGTTGTTATGTGACAAATTACATTTATTTCAGGGTTATAGTAAACCAATCGAGGAACCAGAACATGAATTGGAAATAAATTAAATTAAGTCACTTGGATACACAATTCAGTGTAAAAATTTTTGACCATTGAAGGGAAGGTTAGTCCTCGCTCTTAACTAGGTAATGGGATACCTAGTGATAATCCCTAAAATATCCATTGCGAGAGAGTACAAATTTGTGAATGTAGTATTATATTGTAAAATAAAAAGGAAAGGAGTACATGTGTTCATCCAAAAATTCAAATGCCTCTTTAAAATCTAAATATTTATCATATAATTCCTTAAGAAAATCAAAACCCAAAACATGAATTTGACTTTCCTGAACTAAGATACTTTCTTTGCTTAAGGGAACTGCTACCTTGTTTGATCGGCCATTTATATGTTTCAATACAAAATTAAAACTTTGAAGATATTCTACCAATTTTGCATGCTTCTAACTAAGATTTGGCTATTTCATAATGTACTACAATGCATGATTATCCGAATAAAGTATAAACTCCTTAGACATCATGTAACGTCTCCATTTTTTCAATAAATAAGCTATAGGTCTATCCTCCTAACTTAAAATAGCTCCAATAGCTTCTCCACTAGCATCACACTTCCTTTGAAAAGGTTTATTAAAATCAGGAAAAATTAAAATAGGTTTTTCAATGATCTTTCTTTTCAACAACTGGAAGTTCTTTTGTGCTTCAACAGTCCGTTTTAGTGGTTGTTTATCCTTCTTTATAGTGTCAATAATAGAAGCATTAACCTTACTAAAATTCCTTATGAATTTTCTATAGAAACCAGCAAGACCCTGAAAAATTCTGACCTCAAAAACAATTTTTGGTGAAGGCCACTCTATGATTGCCTTTATCTTCTCTGTATCCATCTTTAATCCATCAACAGAAACAACAAATCCCAAATATACCAACTCTTCCTTCATGAATTATCATTTCTTTAAATTTAGCAGTAACTTTTCTTGTTGTAGCTTCTATAAGACAAAATTCAGATGTCTCATATGTTCCTCTTTAGATCTGTTGTAAACTAATATATCATCTAGATATACTATTACAAATTTACCAATAAATTCTTTCATCACTTCCTTCATAACCCTCTTAAATATAATAGGAGCATTTGATAACCCAAAAGGCATTATCATCCATTCATATAGTGCTTCATTTGTTTTGAAAGCAGTTTCCCATTCACCTCCTTCTCTAACCCTTATTTAATGATAACCACTTTGTTAAATCCATCTTTGTAAAATATTTTGCTCCACTTAAACAATGCATCAAATCTTTGAATTAGGTAAAGGAAATCTGTACGTGATTGTTATTTTGTTGATTTCTTTTGAATCATTGCACATTCTCTAGCCTCCATCTTTCTTTGGACTCAACACTGTTGGCACTACACAAGGACTCAAACTCTCTCTTAATCGGTCCTTTATCTAACAGTCCCTGAACCTATTTCCTAATTTATTCATTTTCTATGGGAGTCATCTTGTAAGCTGCTTTATTTGGCAGATTTGTCCCTTGAATCAAGTCTATATGATGACTGATTTTTCTAATGGGTGGTAACTCATTAGGAAAATCATATACAATGATATCACAATAATTCTCTAGCATCTCTTGAATTTCAATTAGAAAATAAAAAAATTTAGTGGAAATAATTATTACCTTGGCTTTGCAAATCAATGCAAAATTTACCTCATCCTCCTCAATCTACTGCAAGTATTCCTTTCCACTCAGCAATAGAGTCTTTGGATCATATTTTCTTGATGCATCCTCTTCTTCCATAGGCAGCAATGTATGATTAATACCATCTTTACCAAATTTGTATGTGTTCTTTTTCTCGTCATGCATAGCTCCTCTGTCATACTACCAAGGTATTCCCAACAATATGTGACACACATCCATAGGCATCACATCACACCGAATTTTGTCTTTGTATCTACCCAACTGCAACTCCATTTCACACTGTTCACTTACTAACAACTAATGTCCATTTTGAAGGCATGACATATTTTAAGGTGTTGTATGCTTCTTTGTCTTTAATTTCAACTTCTCTACCACTTCTGTAGAGACCAAATTATCAGTGTTGCCACTATCAATTATCATTTGACAACATTTTCCTTGAACCTTCCACACAGTCCTAAACAAACTCTTTCTCTGTGCTAGTTCAACAACTTCCTTTGTTGGCTTTAACAAAACTTTTTTAACTACCAAAGATTCCCCTTTCTCTGGTACATTTTATTCTTATGGCACCTTTTCTGCTTCTTCTATAGCCTGAGCAACAATTACATTTCTCTAATTTGTTCCTTCATTTTTTGGTCACTCATAGGTTCTGTGTCCCAGCTTGTTACATCTGTAACATCTGATTTCTCTTCCTCTTCCTTTGGCTGCTCTTCCTCTGAAAAACTCTTTCAGCCACTTGGATCACCTTCTGTGGATGTATGCTGACTTGAGCTACTGCTAGCTCCACCTCTAGGTGTTGTAGATCTTCCTCTACCACCTTGACTTCCACTTCCTTGGAAAGTACCTCTACTTCTTGTACATTGCTTCCCCATGAGTTTTTCATCAGCCTTCAATACCATCTGATAAGCCTCTACTGTTTTAGGAAACAACACACTTATCTCATCTTGGATCTCCATTATGAGACCATTTATGTATCTTGCAACCTTCTCATCTGTATCTTCAATTTGTATAGATCTTATGATTACTTTTTAAAATTCCTCTGTGTATTCTTTCACTCTCAAAGACCTCTACCTAAGATTTTGCATCTATCTATATAATGAAAGTTGATAATCACTTGGAAAAATCATACCTCTCAACTTTTCCTTCTTTTTGCCTGCACTCCATCCCACCAAAGTGTTGCATGTCCTTTCAATTTTGTGACAACAAATTTCACTCTCTTTCCTTCTTCCATTTCTTCATAATCAAAGAATTTATCCATGTCATTAATCGAGTCTATCAGCTCCTCAAGATTTACATCTCCTGTATAAATTGAACCCTCAGGTCTGGGTTTAGATTGGGATCCCAACACTGATTTAAAGAATCTCATTTCATGAGTAAATTCTGCAGGTTCCTCTTCTTCTACAGCTTCAACTTTAGGCTCACTGACATCTCCATCTCTTTCATTTTTTATTTCCACTACTTCTAGTCTAGTTTGCATCTGTTGCATAGCTTCCAACACTTCAGCATTTGCAACTGGTCTTCCTCTTCTTCGACCACCACCACGTCTTCCTCCAACTCTAAAAGCCATGTTGGATTTATTTTTCTGATATTTGAGATCTTGTTCAGTGCCAATAGGTTTCTCTGATACCACTAATGGTGGGCTAGTTCCAGGTGTTAAGGATAATCGTTCAAAGCCGAAAATGATTTCTTCAAGTTCAGGTGGAAATTCTTCTCGGGTTTCCTTTGAAATATCAGTCATCGACCTCCAAATTTAACTATTCTTCTACTTTGGCAGAACTATTAAATTTACACGTTATTTGGAAAACCTCCACTTTTTCGACAGAATCAAAAGGAAATAAAACTTTGGTTCATATCCTTATCATGTCTAAAATTCCACAAACCTTTAGCGTGTTAAATCTCCGTCATCGATCTAATTCTTCAATCTGATGGTTATCGCTTGATCCACTCATCAACTAGTCTCAATGATCTCCACTATTGATGAATTCCACTTGATCCAACGGTCGTCTCATAATCTCATGTGGAATATTGCGTGATGTATAACAAGCTGAGAGCACATGAGAAAAGTTATTTTCTCGTGCTACATGTCAGCCGCTAAGGCTAATTGCGTGAATTTTCAAAATACCACTTACCACCTTGAGACCACGCAAGGTACATCTTATGCATATGAAGACCGCTTTTCTATTCTGACTAACGCATGTGCTTGTTGGCATGTGATGACTGTTACATCTATTAGATCTGTCGATCAAACAACTCAGGTCTTCTCCTGGGTTTTTCGTGAATTTATCAGGTTTTCCGCATTCTGCCAAGATTTAGCACCTCCGCCAAGGTCAATCCTCACCTATTAGATTAAGTATATCGCTAGCTAAACTCTTTTGTTTCGAAATACATTCGATTTATCTCAATGCAGAATGAGTAAAGACTTAGATGTGACAACATAGAATTATATAGAAACTAGTTCTAAGGAGTCCAGATTGGAAATCAATATTATTCAGAAATATTTCAAAGGAAATTTAAAACCTCCAGGATTGGCCATGCATGCACAGAATACACAGAGACACAGAGGGATTTCAAATTTTACAGTCCAATCCTGCACAGCCAAATCCCATTACACTAATTCAAAACTTACAAAAATACTTGTACATACAACAACCAGATCCTAAATCAATGGATCAAAACTGCCTCATCCTATCTAATCTGCATGCTATTCTCCTCGAGAATCTCAACTAAGCCTATCTACTTGAACTAATTACAAGATAATCCAAATCCTTGAATTCTAGCTCAAATCCTATCTAAAAAGCTTCGTAAAGTGACAGGTCAAGGATCCCACTCCTTTGCTTATAAATATTTTTTGTATTTTTGGATTAAAATTTGAAGTCTTTTGTCTTCAAGCCTCATGTTCCTGCCTCACAAACCCACAAATAGCATTATCCTTTGTGACAGTGATCAAGAAACAAAAATGTATGCATATAGTTAAATATTCATATATGAAACTTACCTGCCAAGGCTGCACTGCGGGATGAATCCACCATAGGAATAGCACATCAAGGTCGCTCTCTGGATGCAAAGGAATCACATAGGAAGGCCTGCGAAGGTTTCATGGGATAATCCAGAAAGCCATAGGCCAAACACTAATCACAATAGGACAATTGAACAAAGGACCTTACCCAAGGCTTAACCGAAGCTGCTAGATAAGGGATCTGCCATCCGATGAGATTAAGCATGCATAGTCATTGATGGAGCAAGGATACTAAGAAAGTGTAGACAACTGGTGAGCGGACAACTGAAGTTCCGAGGTATTCTATTGCCAATGCTTGGGAGTGCATTAGAGTTAAGTTAGTGTTAAATAAATTTCGTCAACGATAAATGACAACCATATGGTGTACATAAACATTTAAATGCTAAGTAATGTGACATGTCATGTATTTGAACATAGCAAACAATAAATATTATAAGCATTTCTGATTGATCCTTAAAATCTATGGTGTCCATAGTTTATATGTTGTGTGTTTAATTATTGTTTATATGCATGAATTATTATAGTTTATATGCGGTAGGAATTTTCTACATAAAACTTCTTATGTAGACACATGACACTCACCAACATCTAATAATTATAAAATATACCTCACACAACCTTGCTTCAACATTAATCAAGCTAAAAAAATATCCTTTGCATGCATCTCTCCACTGGGTGGTGTACACTGCCCTTCATTTAGTGTGGTGACTCTTACGTGAAAATAGCGGTTTGTGTCCCACCTTATGGGCATCTTTAATGGGGATCTATGTTTTTTATTTATGTCAATAAAATTTAAATAGCTTCATAATCTAATGGAAATTATTTAAATGTAAGAAAAATATTTAACTTATTTTGATAGGCTACCTTATTTTCAAGCAAATAAGATTGTCTATTTTAGAATAGGCATTTTAGATTTTTCATTTAATTATGAATAACTATTAGGTGAATAGTGAGAATATAACCACTAAAAATTATTATAGAATGTTTATAGTAGTAGTAACTTATCAAATATTGAGCTTAATGAAAATAGCTATGTTTGTTTTTTTTTTCTTTTAACTAAATTTATTAATACTATATAGCCATATAAAATAAAGCTTAATAAAAATAGCTATATCTTTTTTTAACTAAATTCATTAATTCTACAACCATATAAAATAAATGGTTGGTAGAGACATCATAAGCATCAATTCATAATAAGAATCAAGACAAGTCATTATAGATCTCAAGTTTCTAAAATTAAAAATTCATAAAAATGGCTAAATTATAATTTTACTATTATTATTAAAAGAATTACTACATAAATTTAACATATATACATATTAAAAAAATAGAATAGGATTTTGACTATGGAGATTTATCTCACTTTACCATAGATATTCTTAATGTGTAAATAAACCGTCTTGCAATCCAATGAGCCAATATCAAGGCTTATTAGTACCACATTCCCAAATAACCATAACTCCTCACATGAAATTATTCCCAAAACCATTTTTTTTCTTTTTAATTAAATTGATCAATTTAAGATATGTTATATAAACTTATGTTTTTTTTTTTTTAATTAAATTGATCAATTTAAGAAATGTTTACAAGCACCTATTATGTTTTTCTGGCATGTGGTATTAGCAAGTCTTCACATTGTAACAAATGTTTTTCTCGCATGTCGTATTAGCAAGTCTTCACATTGTAACAAAGCTTATCACGTTAAGAATCTCTATAATAAAGTGAGGGTAAATATGCATAGAGGAGAATCTTCTTTCACACACACACACAATTTTTTGCATTCAAAATTGTATCATAAACAACAAGAAATCACATTCTCACTAGAGATTGTATTGCCAAATCCTAAAGAAAAATATCTCTCCCTCTCTATATATAAAACTCATATTAATTATTTTCATAATATTAAGCAAACTAAAGTTATAGTTTAATTAATTTTTATGATTTTTTTTTATTCTTGGCCATCTTTGGATTTATCATCCATTTAATTTATATGGTTGTGGTAACACATCATTTTGACAATATATTAACTAGTGTAACCAAATGGTGATAGGCATCAATTTATGATAAACATTAAAACAATTAATTCATAATAAATGTGACTTCATTCAAATTCAATATTCTTGAAATGAAGATTTATCTCCAATTTATCATAAAGATTGTTAACTCATAAATATGTTCTATTACAATACAATGCCAATACCATGGCTTATCAATATACATGCCAAAAAACCATAATTCATTTTACGTGATACTTTTTGATATCACATTTATTTAAATCAATCAATTCCAATAAAATTTTGGAAACTTTGTTGCAAAATAGACATGTCTAGGCCTGGAATTTGACATCCCACAGGATGTATTTCATATTTGAAGACGTATTTGACAGTTGCTCTAAATTTTTACGGGTCAAATTTGACGTGCTTCATAAATCAGAAACTGTCATTTTGACATTTAATTTAGGATTTGTCCCATCAAAATTTATAATACCTGTCTTTAAGTTAAAAACACCAAAGTCAGACTAAACCCAAGGTCATAACGCAAATGCATACTTTAATAGATTTGAATCGTATAAAAAATTATTTGGCTATTGTCCTTTCGTAAATTTGAACTTTATGAAGGGAGATCGCCCCTAGGAAACTATGAACAACTACATTTTAATCTAGGTGTTACATTCAAGGAAACGACCAACCACTCTAGGTCAAGATTGTGAATTCAACCATTAAACTGTAAGCTAGTACGTGATTGAAAAATACTAAAATTATACATGCATTTTTTTTGGTGTCTATAATAGTGAGAAGGGGTGGTGGGCTTGTTTTGGTTCCTTAGGCTTCCCTCAATCGTTCCACACCATCCCTCTTGTTTGATTCTCCCATCTTCCAACATCGGTGAAGAAGTGCCATTGAGAAATAGGCTTCCCTCAATTGTTCCACACCATCCCTCTTGATTCTCCCATCTTCCAACATCGGTGAAGAAGTACCATTGAGAAATAAAAGTAGTCGAGGAACAACTGGTGAGGTGAAGGGCAATTGGAGTGTTTAATTTGAAAACATCTTTGCGAGGCTTATCAAAAGTCACACCAAATCAGAAATAATGGTAGGGCTCCTTGCTGCAAAAAAGTTGGGCTCAAGAGGGGTCGTGGACACCGGAAGAAAATAAGAAGCTAGTTACTTACATACTCTAGCAAAGCGATGGAAGTTGGAGAGCTCTGCAGTAGAAATTTGGGCGCTGGAGAGCTCTGCAGTAGAAATTTGGGCGCTGAGATAAGAAAGAGCTGGAGGTTACATTGGGCTAACTATATACGACCAAATATCAAAGGGAAAAATTGAGCGTGTAGGAAGAGAAGACTATTATTCAACTTCATGCTTTACTAGGAAATAGGTGGTGTGCCATTGTTACTCACCTTCCCAAGCAAAGAGACAAAATAATAGCAATGAAAAGGTGAAAGCAAACGGTGGACCTTAAACTCATTCAATACAGTAGTCACTGTCATGCTATTTTCTTGAAAAGCAACGATAGTTATTGATTTGAGGCTCTTGCGTTCTATACTATGTGTGGTGTTGTCTTGTAGAGTGATTGCATACAAATTGGAATCGATGTTTCTAACCGTTCTAGTGGTTCATGAACGACGAAAAATGGTTTGAAATGTCGATTCAAAAAATTTGTATGCAATAACTCCAGAAAACAACACCACAACCAAAAATAAGTCATTAAAAATAAATATTGGAGCTTTCTACTGAACTTTCCCTCATGGTTTACTTCAAAATCCACAAGATTTACTTGTTTTCAAGTCCCAAGTAAGTTTCCTTCTTCAACCAGTTTCAATCTCATTCGGTTGTTGTTTGTTTGTTTATTTCTTAGTATTTGTTTTATGTGAAATAAATGTTGTGAAATTATACAAGCTTGTCAAAATGAATTTCTCTGATGTCCATTCTTTTACAGGAATAATAGGTCCATTCTTTTATAGGAATAATATGTCATGTCATGTTAAAAAAATGTCTTAAATATTATAAAAATAGCTTGTGATTTATTCCATAATCAATTGCTCAATTACCATTTTGAAAAGCCCATGCTTATTTTGACTGTTTTTTCTTTTTTGAGTGCCCTGGCTTATTTTGACTAATAACAACTTGTGATTTACTACATAATGAAGCACTCAATTACCATTTTGAAAAGCCCATGCTTATTTTTGACTATTTTTGTTTTTTTGAGTGTGACCAATTTTGTATTTTGAGTTTTTTTACTAATTGTTCTAAAATCAACTTCATTTTTACCGTAGTGAATTTCTCTTTTAAAAAAATAATTAAATAGTTATCAAGCTAAACTTCTCTTACAATAAAAATAATTATTGAAGATGTTACAAACTCATATTTATTTAACATACCTATTTAAATTGTCAACCACTTATAATATAATTGTATTTGTAGTATTCAACTCATACTAAGTACATGAATAAAATAAGTGATGGTATTGTCTAGGGAAATGTTTAATAGGAAGGATTTATTTGCGTAATTGGTTGTGTTGTATATTCCCACTATGATGTAGACAATAATGTGAATCTAATTTTTTAAAATTAGGAAACCATAGGCTCATATTTAAGATATTATGAAAACAATTAGTTAACAATGTTCAAATGCAGATGATGAGTTGATTACCTCGTAGATAGATTGCAAAGTTTACCTCATAGATTGCAGAGTTTTCTTAGTCTTGACATTTTTCAGTGTCATGGTTTTAGGAATAATGTGTTCCAAATATTTAGCTATCATTACTGGATTTATTATTCAAGTAGTTCAAGTAGTTCACAGTTGGTTGAAAGTGCACTTATAGGGATTACATTTGTCTCGGTACAAATAAACAATTCAGTAAAGAAAATATGTAGTGTGTAAATAAAGATGTGTGTGCCCATCTGTAAATAAAATATTTGGTGAAAATAGGTTAGTAAGAAATAGTTAAAGATGTAATTATATGTTTAATAAATTTGACATATGTAGTAGATTATTGGATTTAAATAAATTATAAAAAGAGATAGTAGTTAAATTCTTGATATTTAAAAAAAATAACTCTATCTCACTTACTTGCAGTTGAGAATCCTCACCATCTTTAGTTTCTTTTCACATGTCAAAATTTATGTACGTAATCAAAATTATTAACTCCCAAAGGCTAAAAAGCTTTATAGAATCTTAAAAATATGGTTGTACACTAGGTGGAAACACATATACTAACTTAGGAAGAAACAAGCAACTGTAAGAGGGAGATTAAAGGAAGTGGACACATCGTGAAACAAATACGCTGAGAAGAAACAACGTTCTCTTATGGGGAGATTAAAGGAAGTTGAGATGAAGGAATAGTTGTAAGAGAATTTCTAGATAAGGGGAAGTTGACACTCACAAATTTAAGTAGTATTTAAAATGAAAGGCATGAGGTAGATAGGGAAAACTTCAAGAAGGTTGTCCAAAAGCTCACAGGCCAAGATGACAAAGAGAGATCAGTTACTAAGAAAGCAGTACTGGATCCCTCATCGAGTCTTTCAATTGTTAGTGCAGATCCACCCACCAAACCTGCACCAAATGAAGTCTGCTCGTCACTTTCCTCAACTTTAGTTGATTCCTTGCACGGACCCAACAACAACATTAGCTGGAAAGAGGTAGAGACGCCAGGAGACCAGCCCGTCCCTCAGCCACCATGCCCAACCCCTACATCTGATGTATTTCAAGAGACGAGTTATACAGATAATCCGTTTGATGATCTGCTGAAAACTACAGATGATTTCTATACAGATAATCGCCTTGATTTCCTGTTTGAAGATCAGCGTTCCTGCTGATTTCATAGTATTAGATAGTCTGCTGAAGCTTTGTAGAGCTTTGTAGATGGTCTTGTTTTGTTTTTCTACTGGTGCATATGCACGTTAGTGAGGTTTACTAATGGAACTATTTTTGGGTTGATATGTACTGATTCTATTGTTTAAGTTTAACAGTTCATGTAAAATATTATCATCGCTATTTACATATTCTAGGGTTTGGAATGTCCGCCTGTGGCTATTTTCATAGCGCCATTTTTTAATAAAAGCTGGCCGTGATATAAATTACAGATCTATCGCTTTTTTGGAAGGGCTAGGGTAATTAGGTTCTTCTTTGGTTGAGAGTAAAATATTTTGGTGTAATTTTTAATATAAAATTAATTAATATAATGTAACACCCTGGTGAAAAACAAATAATTAACTTTACCTTTGCTTCACCGATTCGATGAATGGTAGGAAATTTAATATTTTACTATTTACCGCAGTTAAAAGAACGTCTTTTTAATTCCGAGTAGAAAAGGTTAAAACAGATAAATGGACATATATGAGTGCATGTTTGATTTTATTAAAAATGCATAATGCATTTTCCTTATGAACCAAGATTGAGAAGTAATGTTAGAGAAAGCTTATCTCAGCTAGTTCGATAGTTATGGGCAAAGTAGTTACCTATACAAACTCTTCTATTAAGAATAAAAACTTCCAAGAGAAGGCCAAGGTGGTATTCTCTGAATTTGAGGCAAGAGGAGGAATCAGATAGAGAAATCAGACTCTTGAGCTAGTTGGCCAACGGAGTTTCTCTTAGGCTTTAAGGTTAAGACTTACAGCTTGGGGCTAAGTCTAGTTAATAGCTTGATAAACTGCGAGGTGTGCAGCAAGCTTGGGGGAGGTGCATTGGAAAAGTATGGTCTCAAGGTTGGGAGGAGCATTGTTTTACATATAAGTGTTTCTGGTAACCATGTGTTCTATGTGATTATGAATGTGAAGATTTATTATTTGAAATGATGCTTCATCCAGGAAATTTTATTAATCTCACAGGCGAAGTAACATGTAAGGGAGGGTATAAAAGGAGTAGTCAAAAGGAAGAAAACTGCGTGATAATAGCTTCCCGGCTATGTGACAAATTACATTTATGTTAGGGCCATACTTATGTTGCATGAGTTTTTGGAACGTAGGAACATTGGGAACTTGGGTAGGGGTGATTACATTTATGTTAGGGTTATAGTTATGTTGCATGAGTTTATGGAACATGGGAATATTGGGAACTTGGGTAGGGGTGTCGGGAATGGTTAGAGGTTTTCCCAAAATTTACATGAAAATGTTAATCATGATCTGTAATATTATATAATAAAAAAATAAAAAATATAGTTTAATTTCTATAATTTATATAATAATCAAAATTAATATTGAATCAAAACATTTAAATATTAAAATCAATTTAAATATATAAATAATAAATATATAATCTACCTTATATAAATATATTCTTTGGGTGTCTTTCCTGTTGAGCCTTTCCATCTCATATATATAAAATATTAAAATGTCAAGTTCATTATGACACATGACGAGTCTTTTAAACAATCTCGCTTAACAATACAAAGGAACAATTTTACATATGTTTATCTAGTTATTCTTAAGAGAAAATGCAAAGCAACTCTAATGTTTTCTTAAGAGAAAATGTAAAGAAACTCTAATTTTTAACCATTAACTACCACATTTAATATGCGCACATAATCTTTTGTGATATATATATATACATAAACAACAAAAGAAATACTCATGAACATGACATCCCACATATCGCCTTTACATCGAGGTGCCACACACTTCCTTAACCCATCAAGAGATTGCTCCAATTTCTCAATTAAGGATATCGGTGTAAAGGATGTCTTTGGCCTTTCTTCCTTCGAAGGTTTCAACTTAGGCTCATGTTTTGTGGGCAGAACCCAAGGGAACACCAGAACTCCAAAAGAACATTCTTCAAAGCTCCTGGAACATTCCCAGGCTCCCATTGGAGCTCTCGCTGAAATGGAAACATTTCTATACAGTCCCAAAGCTCTTGAGAGCGCTGGAACCGTTGGAACGGGTTTCCTAACTCTTGGGAGTGGTTCCTGTGTAACAGAGGGTTATAGTAAACCAAAGAAGGAGCGAGAACATGAATTGGAAATAAATTAAATTAAGTCACTTGGATACATAGTTCAGTGTTATAATCATTAGACAATGGAAGGGAAGGTTAGTCCTCGGTCCTAGCCAGGAAATGGAAGACCTAGCGATAGTTCCTAAACTGTCCAGGACAAGAGAGTACAAATTTATGAATGTAGTATCATATACTAAAATCAAAAGAAAAGGAGTACCAGTGTTCATTCACAAAAGAAAGTATATGATTATTAAATATAAATAGTCATCCCTGCATTCCTATAAAAAGAATGCAAGTTTAAGTGTCTCAACAAAAAACAATAAACCAGAGGGGAACAATACCAATAAATTTCTTTCAAGAATAGACAAAAAGGAAAACAAGACCAAAAAAAATGTTCAACCAAGTTTTTACAAGAAACTATATCACCATTCTCATAAAATAAACTCATGTATAAATTCCCATATACACATTAGTGACAAAACTAAGAGTAATCTTCATAACTTAAATAATATATGTCTTAGCACAGTTCCTCCTCCTACTTTGGGTTTGAATGTATAACCAAGTGAGAAACACAAAGCAACCGAGAGGGTGTGCTCTTAGGGGAGATGGGTTCAACAAAATTTATATAACATAAATTTTGAGAAACCCAAAAATTTCCCTATAGAGTTTTCTTTAGTGGAAAATGAAAAATCATAGATTTACAAACTTCTTCCAATCTAGATTCTGAGAGAGATGAATTCACACCTAAAACCATGTAGTGAGAACACATAAGAATCTGTCAAAAGGTAATTAAACAAATTACCCTGCACAACCAAGACCCTGACATATGTGTATCATACAATGAGAGCAGAGTGAGTAAACTTAGATTAAATTTGTGCGTTCTCTCTAAAAAAATAAGAGCCTGTTGTGCTATACAACAATGCCCCCAGTTTAATTTTTTCTTAATATTATTCTAAGATGCTAGATAGGAAATAGGGTCACTTTAATTTTTAAAAAGAAATAAAAACTTTACATAGAAATAAATTTCTTTGTTTCTTGCTTTTTAAATAAAAAGTGCTTCAAAAAACATTCTAAAAAAACAAATATCGCAAATCGCATTCGCTTAAGGCTAAGGTACATTCAAACCAAATATCCACGTTGCAATGCAAAAGTCTCAATCGTAGAGCTTCTTAAAACAATCCATTGACAAACATGCGATATGATTCTCGCATTCCACATAAACGAAAACCAAAGGATTCTAGCCCTGAAGTGATCCAATATTAATAAAGGGAAAACATGATTCGGGTGAGTTAAATGAGCAATTTCCCAACTCTGTATGCCAGGTCATCACTTATCGCAATCGAGGAAATTCAAAAGACTCTTGGAACATGGCACTTATAACTCACGACTTGTGATATGTGATCACTCTTTAAATATTAAAATAATATATTGAAATTGCTCATCACAAAGTCGGAAAGTTTATGGCACACATTCTAATAAGACGTTTGGAAATCTATGATGTGATCTATTGATTGAGCATTAAAGTTTCACGTTGTTGGTTATGGTAAAACATTAAAAAATAGTTATGACTACGGTCCTTCAAGATTTCATCCTTTGTGTTAATATCAAGTTATAATATGAAATATTTTGCATCAAATGCTCCTGCTCTGATTTTCGTTTGTACTTCTTTCAACACTATCTTTACAAGCATTAGCTTCTCTGAAAGTTTTAGCCTATCACTATCCTCTGTTTCAGTTTTGCAGTTTGAATCTCGAAGTATGTAGGCAACCAAAATGTCAAAGAAAGCTCAAAAGGCGAAAGTTCCCCCTGCAATGGTGGAAGGATTGGAAAAACCTGTGTTGATATCAGATACTACATGTCAATATTGTGGGAGAATTTCATGGGAAGGCATATATGATATGTTAGAAATGTAAAATACAAAGGTAACATAAGGACATGCAACACCTGATGGACCTATAGAGTCAGAAAACAAACTTGGTGATTTAGCCCACACTTTTCTTCATTGAATAGCGGCTTGCCCAAAGGTTTTGCCATATAATGACATGGTAAAATGGGTAATTGAAACCATCAATATAACAGACAGGATGCTCTTAACAACTAACAAAAGAATGTTTGGATCCTTCAAGCCTGGATACTTTAAGACAATGTATCATTTGCCAGAGCCTCAGAAGTACTACAATAAATCATTCCTTGAATCTTTCTTGAAAGAAAATCAAATAGAGTTGGATCCCATCAAACAATGGAGGAACTTCCCCAAAAAACACAAGCACGAATCATCCGGTATGTATTCTAGGGACTCCCTAGCGTCTCCATATTGTTATGCTGCCGCAATGATGTGTAGATTGTTTGGAAGCACTAATACTGCTAAGCTTTTCATTGAAATGGTTCCATTAATAGAAGAAACATTGAAATCTTTTGTGATGGATTGGGCTAATATCCTATCGGATAAACTGGCCATCCAAATACTTGATTGTAGGAAAAATAGGTATGTTTTCACCCCAGTTGTTCCCCCATTTTATATCAGTGCCTACATAATGGATACCTTTTATTTCAATTCTGATTTTCCCATAATGGGATGGAAGTGGACTATCCAGGATCCAACCCTTACACATGTTTACCATAAATACCTATTGAAGACCCAATATAAAGATCATTTCTACAAAATTTGTCATGGCTTCATCTACCCATTCATAAGGCCATTTTTAATAGACCAACTCCTCGGCTGTCCAAGGAGGTTAGTATTGATTTAACTCCAATTGATAGTTTGTTTGGAGAAGAAATATTCACATACATTAGGGTTTTTAGTAGCATTACTCACCCGCATGTCCTTCTACTTTATGTATAAGAAAAAACTATTGGCTAGGGAAATAGCTTATTAGATAGTTGAGAAAGGGATTACAAAAAATTTCAAAAATGCCAAGAAACAGTTATGGCCTGCCTTTCCTGTTCATTGTGGCATCTATTCATTGCATGACTATAAACATGCCCAACATGAAGCCAAGAAAACAAAGGGTTTGAACCTAGCTGTTATTCCCAAAACACAGTATGACCCGAATAAAGTTTCTTTTAATTTTACTACTCAGGTAAAGATTAAATTTTTTTTCATGAGGATGATGAATTCTGTGACTTATTTACATCAGCAGAGACATTCACACAAGTGAGTCACCTCGAAAAAATCAATCTAGAATGAGCAAAAACAGACCAATTCATCCAATACAAGACACAAAGGCTTCATACAGTACCATTGGACTTATTGAATATTAAACCAGTCATCCAACAAATAGAGCAAATCACAGAGAAGGATATAGAGAAAACTTGTGGTGCAGCTGAGACAAGTGACAAGGAAAGTGAACAGTTAGGCATAGATGTCCACATTGATCTGATGTTGATCAAAGAATGGGAATAGTTTGATCAACACATCAAAGGTCAAAGTGATACCAAAAATGTTATCACACCATAATCTCCCTTAAGACAACAACCCATGATTCATGATCGTGTGATTGAAAAGCCATCCAGTATGGACTCAGCTCTAAAGAAAATCGAGATAATCCCTAAGTATCCTTCACCATATATTACACTGAGCATAGATGATATTCCACCTTTGGATGTGTTTTATAGCCCTAATCATAGATCTATAGTCAAAAGAAAAAGGAAAAAGAGAAGGATAGACTAAGCATCAGCAAGAATTGCTAAGGATGAATCCATGAGTGTCATCTGGAAAGAATAAGAAGTCAATCCTGAGCACTTGACCAAATTATCTTTGTTTGCAGGAGCGTATACAACTACCATGATATATAAAGCAACCAAAGTTAATCATTTGGTCAAGGAAAAAGATCATAAGATTAAACAACTTGAAGAACAGTTAAGGGTGGGAAAATAGAGGATTGATCAGTAGGTTATTGAAAGACAACAACAACTATCTCAAGAGTTCGAATAGCTAAGACTGACACATCATGAAGAGATAAAAGCTAAGGATAAGCAAATAAAGCGGCTACAACTCTCAACCAAGAAATTCAAGGATAATCCCAAAGTTGAAGACTTTATAAAGTAAGCCTTACAAATAAATAATTTCTTATCTCAACAGCTAACCCAACTCTGCCAAAAGGTATCTCTCATTTATCCACTATGTATCAAAACCAACGCACTAATAGACCAAGCAGTCAATTCCAGGCTAGAATTCAAGGATGCAGATGACAAAATCACAGGTTACATCTCTTGGCAAAACACAAAAAAGAGAAGGGCTGCTAAATTGCCAATAATTGAAGAATCTCATAAGGAGATATTATTTTCAAAATGGGAGAAACAACTAATAAATGTAGAAAGAGCTACCTCAAGGGTCAGGCAGTGATGAATAATATCATTGGGTTGATAAATGATAACTTACACAGTGCCAGGGAGGAGCAATTGAAAAAAATAAAAAGCCTCAATTGGGATACACATTGGTTCTATTTAGTCAAACCACATAGCCAAGAAATGACAATCAAATTTCTTGCTGATGCAATAGATCACATGATTCCAGAACTCTCAGATGCAGTATACACAGGTCAATTGCATGCTATGATGAGTAATCCACCATAGATCCAAACTATGTTTGAGATTTTTTAGTTAAAGCCGCAGGAGGAATAATAGATGCAATGCATCTTTTCAAAAGTTATCGCAATTCTATTTTTAACATGAAATCCAATTTTTTGGGAAAGGTTGTTCCAACCACCCGAAGCACTTTTTACGAACAATTTGTTTTAATTTTTTCTATAAAGACCCTTTCATGTCATTTTAGAAAGGGTCCTAAAATTGTATTAAATTAGATTGAAGAAGATATCATTTCTGCACTTCTTAGTTTACTTTTGTAGAAGACAAGGATCAAGGTTCACACTTGTTTTAAAGGGAATTCAAGAGCACTTTCATTTCTATATCTTTTTGAAGTTTTCAGAATAAGAAAAGTGAACCAGACTGTTACTTCTGTAAGAGGATTAAAATACATATGGTACTTTTTATCAATGTCCTTTGTTTCATGTTATGCAATTAAACAATCTTTCGATTCGATATTGTTGTTATATACGAATGTTTGTCCAATTCTACATTATATCACTTTTGAATAAGTTGGAATTGATATTCTAAACATATGCCGACAATTGATGTTATTATGATATGTGATACGTTCTATATCACTTTGTTTAAAGTGATCATCATTCATGCTTAAATTTCTGTAGCCAAGTGATTGATATTAATTAGCATTTGATTACAAGAGATTATTATAAATCGCATTGATAGTGATTTACTCGGGTTATATATAGATCTATATGTATACTTTCATAATTTTATTGTCCCAAATCATCTAACATTTTGTTATATATATTAAACACCAATTCATCAAAACACATTCTATTGGGAAACTGGTCCCATACTATCGAGTCAAAGCCACCATACCAAACGGGAAAGGAACTGCATTAAGGGTAGGACCGGGTGGTTATCCCAAATGTTGGTGTAACAATTTTTGAGCCATCAACAGAACCCATATGTGAATGCCACTGACCTAGCACATTGAATGGGAGGAACCCTACGGAAGAAACCCCTCCTGTAATATGAAACGATCAAGGTGGGTTATTACAACCAATACCTTCGACAGAGCAAAATGGAAAGAAAATCCCAAACTCCATGCAATGTAATACCTATACAGTGATCACAAAACAAATATAAAACC
Source organism: Pinus tabuliformis (assembly GCA_031772625.1). Classification (NCBI taxonomy): domain Eukaryota; kingdom Viridiplantae; phylum Streptophyta; class Pinopsida; order Pinales; family Pinaceae; genus Pinus; species Pinus tabuliformis. The sequence continues at coordinate 1,578,714,527 of CM062817.1, forward strand.
CATGGCTGGTCTAGAGGAAACTTATTTGAATACCTACACTGAGAATATGATGTTTGGAAAGGAAACCAATGAATGTTGCAACATAATTCGCCACAGTAAGCAACCAGTAAACACTAAAGGAGAGTTATCGGTTACCTATGTAGCTGGAGCACTGCCATTACTAGGATAGAATATCCAGAAGAGAGACAAGGGATTTCGAGTTGAGTAAAAACTTTGGAGCCTTATTGAACCAAAAAACCCTCATCGGAGGCAAGAGACGAAACCACCACAGCTCAGCAAGAAAATGGAACTTGTCGGTGGGGAAGGAGAGGGTTAGTTTCTCTCTAACAACCACAAACAAACTACACCATCCCATGCGCTAGATCCGGAGAATCATTAATGAACATATGGACAACAAGGGAAGCTACCAAGTGGACAGTCGGATGCTACATCTAGAGGATTATAGACATGTAATAACTCTGATGGAAAAAGGACAACACAAGAAATATGCTACACATGATAATGAATATGTATATTAAATACTTTGATAAGATTTTTGTCCTAATTTGGATTAAAGTTATGAATGATTAACACCTTCAAATAACTTGATATAATCAAGTAAAGAAGAGTAAAAGGCCATTAAATTTCAGTGGTGATATAATACAACTGTAGGACATTATATAACAAGATCAAATGACACAATTGTAATTATAATGAAAATGTTGAATTAAGTCCTTTCTTGTTTGATGTCTTTTCTTAAAATTATGGCTATTATCATACACTGAAAAGTGAAATATACATATATGTACATCTATAAGAGTGTGAGGAACACACGACAATGAACAAATACAACACATTCCGTTGTCTTAACATTTATTAAGGAATGGATGGTGGGTTCAAGTAAGAAATTTATTAGAAATTAATAGATATCTTAGTAAGATATGGCACCTAGTTTTAACCAAATTTAAAATTGAGAAAGGATAATGTTGATGGCACATTAGCATAAGTAGTATTTATGCATGTTGACATGGAAATAAGAATGTGCCACTACTTAATGCTATTTCCATATAAATAACTCAATTACGACTCCGATGGATACAAATGGAGTTTGGTTAAATTATTGACTAGAACAATTGCTTACAAATACCATGAAAAGATAACCACACCAAGGTAATGTATTGAGAAATATTGTTGCAAGACTTGCTGATTTTAAGAATAATACATTATTTCACGTAGTGCTCTTAAGTCACCATAGTGATTCTATTAGCACTACTATGTGCTTTTCAAAAAAAATAAGAACAAAAATAAAGGAGGGAACTTGTTAAAAAAAACTAATTGAATTAGATTACTTTGATTAAGACTTCTACGTGAAATGGTAAGTAGTAAGTGGATAAATAATATGGATGAAATTGTGTCCCTTAAGAAGAATAAAAAAAGGCGTCATAAAAATGAATATTGCAAACACATTGAGTTAAGAACAATTATTTGCAAAAAAAATAAATATATCCCTGGGTATACATAGAAGAAAATTGTGTAGAACAATTATGCATCACCTGCAAGCGACAGGGAAAAAAGCCAAAAACTGAATGTAGGCTTCATGGTGGACTTGCTATTGCGTCAAATTCCAAATAATTCAATTACTAGATAAAAAGGGTGTAATCCAAGATGAACATAATTAAGCTACTTGTAGAGGTAGACATCCTTAGATTAAAGGAAAATAATAGAAGCCATCCTAACCATTACTTGTGTCAAACTAATATGCATAAATATTTCAATGAAGATAAAGGCGTAGTAGTGCTAATTAGCACAATTTCTCATCAAGGACAAGAATGATTGAATTCCAAGCATATTATTATTGATTCACAAGTAGCACAAACAAGGTTGATACCTTTGTGGACTCAAATTTGTAGTAGAACTATTTGGAGTAGTATTGTTGATTGGTGAAATAATTGAGTAAATAAAAGAATTTACAATGATGTGGTTATAATGATGGTAGTAACTTATAATGAGTGTAGGTTATTAACTCTTTCCAGATTGTGATGTGTGCTAATGATCTTTGATGGGTATATAAATAGGAACTGATAATGCAGTAATCAAGATTGAAAAAATATATGTATATATGATCTTAAATAAGATTTGATGAGAAAGTAATGACCATAAGGGTGGTAAATGTAAGACAAACTAGAAAGGATGACCATAATGAAACCTCGGCGTGTTCTTATTTGCAGAAAATGATGCCACAGAACAAGTCGATACTATGTGCAGTACGACGGAGGTACTTCAACCGAGAAAGATTACATGTAAAGATTGGAATAAAGATTTTGAATGTGTAGGAAAATTCTAGTCTGTGTTAAATGCTACGAAACACTGAGGATGATGTCTCACTAAAGAGGGGGAAGATTTAACACCCCCAGTGAAAGGAAAATAGCTATACTACTTTACTTTAGTAATTCTATGAACGGTAGGAAATTTAATATTTTACTATTTACCGAAGTTAAAAGAATGTGGTTTTAATTGTGGGATGAGAAGGCTAAAACATATAAATGGACATATATGAATGTACGTTTGATTTTATTACAAATTCATAATGTCCTTTCCTTGTTATGAACGAGGATTGGGAAGCAATGTTAGAGAAAGCTTACTCCAGGTAGCTGGAAAGTTATGGGAAAGGTAGTTATTTACCCAAACTCCTCCATTGGAAATAAAAATCTCCAAGAGAAGGCCACGAGGGTATTGTGTGAACCTGAGGCAAGAGGAGGAAATGGATATAGAAATCAGACTCTTGAGTTGGTTGGCCAGTGGAGTCTATCTGAGGCTTTAAAGCTCAAACTTATAGTTTGAGGTTAAGTCTGTTTAGGATTAGATATCCTAAACAAAAGTTTGATAAACTATGGAGTAAGCTACCTTGGTGTGAAGCAAGCTCGGGGGGAGGTTCAAGGGAAAGACTCGCCTCAAGGCTAGGAAGAGAATTATTTTCCCAACAGTTGCAGTCATAGAGAATTTGGTACAAAAAGAGATAAGTATTACTCCTAACCCTATATTGTATGTGATTATGAATGTGGAGATTTATTATTTGAAATGATGCTTGATGGAATAAAAATGAGATCTAGAAACTTTATTAATCTCATAGAGGACAGTAACCTCTGTCAATTTAACTCTCTTTCATATCAAGAAGTTGGGAATAGGTAGTTACCTAAGCCTAACTACTTCCTTGATTATGAATTATCCAAGAAGGGATCAAGAGGATAATGTGAAAGTACTTGTGAGAACTTGAAAAGGACATAGGGGAATGCTCGTGATGCTCGAAGGACAGACGGTTTGTGAGCTAAGTCTAGTGGTGACCAGATAGTTGCAGATGCTGTGACTGATAGGTCTTACAAGAAGGAATCTATCTTGTGAGAAAGAGCTCAGGGGGAGGCTTGGACCTGAAGGAAAGTCTCATGGTTGGGAGAATAAATCTATGATTTGAAGTGGTTGCTTCAACAGTTATCTGTCGTAAGTCTTTATCTAGGTAAGTATTGGATCCTTTGTATTTAATTTATACTCTAAAATTCACATATAGTAACTCTTAAAATTAGTTAACTAGATGGCCTGAGGGTAGCAATCTGAACTATGTGAATATAGAAATGTATAAGAAAGAAAACCTAGACAAATCCTATGTATAAAAGAAGAGAAACCTTAGAGATTTAAATACAGAAAAAACTCAGTATTCTGAAATTACAGAATACAATGTATTGTGATATCAATAGAATATCCTATATTGTGATATTAATAGGAGGAATCTTTCATTGTAGATACATAGCTACAGTTTTTACAAAAGAAATATAAATAGATTTTCCAGATAGCTATTACTGTAAAAATGTCATTTCCGAGAATAAACATCATGACAAGAGGAAAAAATTATATCTAGATACAGATAGATATCACAATAAAGATGACTTATTTGGAAAATAAACATATTGACAAAGAGGTACATTATAAACCAAATACCGAAAGCTATTACAGTAAAAGTATTATTCTGGAAACAATTTACATTGACAAAAGAAAAAACAATAAGGGTCGACCATTATGGCCATAACGTTGAAAATGCACTCAGCAAAAAAAGCCAAAACAACTAACTTGAAAATGATAAATTACCCATATTATCCATCCGCGATGGGTTGCTTGTGACTACATATGGTTCAGGGAACTGTTTTTCGTGTATTAACTATAACTTTGAAGGAGCAGAACTGTTGGATCAAGGTTACCCCGATAAAGAGTATATCACCCAATCTTGACCAGGTTCACACACATTAATCATGTAATTAGAACACAGATGAAAATTGGAATTGAAGCTAAGCCTGGAGAAGATTTCGACATAAACAAAGCAAGCTGGGCAAGTACAGACTTTGAAATCTAATAGCTAAACTAAAGAAATGTATTAATTATTATTCTAGTTTCATGATTAAATGCAACAACACGAGCCAGAATGGAATTAGAACATACAAGAAAATTTGGAATGATCGCAGGGGATAAACCCTCACTAAAACCATTGTGCAAGAGGAACACTCATCAAAGAAAAAACTGAGCATAAAATTAATAACTATATATGCAGAGATGTAATGGAATATTTAGAACTACTGAGTCAAGCCGAAGCATAATTTAACAACAACTCAGAAAGAGTCGACACCTGCTGCAAGACAACCTTTAAATTAACTAGTGAGTAAACTTGACAAAACCCGATGGGAACCCTCGTCACATAAAGCAAACAATTAACTTAACAAATAAAATCTTGATAGAGACACGCCTAAGAAGGTCTTGACATATTCCATAATACCAAAACAAGTCCATCAGCATTACAATCGCTTCAAAGAAAAAAAATGAACTTTCTAAACATTAACCCTTTTAATTGGCATCCAAGAGGACACCAGGACCCATTAGAAGCCCTAGCGATCGACGATAACTTGCACATACCTTGAGAAAATTATTGAATCAGGGCATAGAACCATTACAGAACACTGGAGGTGGTGCCTCACAATGTTACTCGGAGCACCAGAGGACCTCCAGAAGTACCTGTAGAAAACTGGTGGGCTGGTTCCAAGTGTTAAGGATAATCGTTCAGAACTAGAAATGATTTCTTCAAGTTCAGGTGGAACCTCTTCTTGGTTTTCCTTTGTAATATCATCATCAACCTCCAAATTTTACTATTCTGCTACTTTGGTAGAACTATTAAATTTACCCGTTATTTTGAAAAACGTCCACTTTTTCCACAGAATCAAAAGGAAATAAAACTTTGGTTGATATCCTTATTACATTTGAAATTCTACAAACCTTTAGTGCATTAAATCTCTGTTGTCGATCTCATTCTTTAATCTGACCGTTATCACTTCATTCGCTCATCAACTAGTTTAGACGATCTCCACCATTGATCAATTTTGATTGATCCAACGGTTGTCGTGTAAACTCAAGTGGAATATTGTGCAATGTATAACGAGTTGAGAGCATGCGAGAAAAATTGTTTTCTCATTATACGTGTCGGCTGCTAAGGCTAATTACATGAATTTTCAAAATACCACTTATCACCTTGAGACCACGCGAGATACAGCTTAAGCCTACGAAGACCACTTTTCTATTCTGACTAACACACACACACACACTTGTTGGCATGCGATGACCGTTAGAGCTATTGGATTTTTCAATCGGACGACTCAGGTCTTCTCCTGGGATTTTCGCGAATTTATTAGGTTTTCCTCATTCCGACAAGATTTAGCACTTCCGCCAAGGTTAGTCCTCACCTATTAGATTCAGGATATCGTTAACTAAAATCGGTGGTTTTGAAATACATTTGATTTATTTCAATGCGCAGTGAGTAAAGACTTAGATGCGACAACACAAAATTATATAAAAACTAGTTCTAAAGAGCCCAAACTAGAAATCAACAGTATTCAAAAATATTTCAAAGGAAATTTAAAACCTTTGGGATTGACCATTCATGTACAAAATACATAGAGACATGAGGAGATTTCAAATCTTACAGTCTAATCCTCCACAGCCAAATCCCATTACACTAATTCAAAACTTACATAAATACATGTACATACAACAACTAGATCCTAAATCAATGGATCCAGACTGCTTAATCCTATCTAATTTTCATGATATTCTCATCTAGAATCTCAACTAAGCCTAACTACTTGAATTAATTACAAGATAATCCAAATCCCTGAATTCTAGCTCAAATCCTATCTAAAAAGCTTCTTAAAGTGACAGCTAAAGGATCCCACTCCTCTGCTTATAAATTTTTTTTGTATTTAAAAAATAAAATTCAAAGTCATCTGTCTTCAAGCCTAATGCTCCTGCATTAGACTCCTGAGGACAATATTCTTCATGAGCTCCTGTCCATGAGCTTTTCTACAGAACTATCCAACTTCTGTAGCATGGAATCTGTCATCTAGGTAGCATCAGCAATTGGTTGATCCTTCCATTTTCCAAATACTAAAAATAATCTTGTCCACTTGTCCTTTTAAACACTCTCTTATCCAGGATATTTTCTGGTTGCAATACTTTTGCATCCATCTATATAATGAAAGTTGATAATCACTTGGAAAAAACATACCTCTCAACTTTGCCACCATCCTGTTCCGATTTTTAATTGGTTGCTTACCAAGTCTCCTCCTTTTTGCCTGCACTCCTTCCCACCAAAGTGTTGCATGTCCTTTCAATTTTGTGACAACAAATTTCACTCTCTTTCCTTCTTCCATTTCTTCATAATCAAAGAATTTATCCATGTCATTAATCGAGTCTATCAGCTCCTTAATATTTACACCTCCTGTATAAACTGAACCCTCAAGTCTGGGTTTAGATGTGGATCCCGACACCGAATTAAAGAATCTCATTTCATGAGTAACTTTTGTAGGTTCCTCTTCTTCTACAACTTCAACTTTAGGCTCACTGACATCTCCATCTCTTTCATTTCCAATTTCCACTGCTTCTAGTCTAGTTTGGATCTGTTGCATAGCTTCCAACACTTCAGCATTTTCAACTTGTCTTCCTCTTCTTTGACCACCACCACGTCTTCCTCCAACTCTAAAAGCCATGTTGGATTTATTTTTCTGATATTTGAGATCTTGTTCAGTGCCAATAGGTTGCTCTGATACCACTAATGGTGGGCTGGTTGCAGGTGTTAAGGATAATCGTTCAAAAATGAAAATGATTTCTTCAAGTTTAGGTGGAACTTCTTCTCAGGTTTCCTTTGGAATATCAGTCATCAACCTCCAAATTTAACTATTCTTCTACTTTGGCAGAACTATTAAATTTACCCGTTATTTGGAAAACCTCCACTTTTTCCATAGAATCAAAAGGAAATAAAACTTTGGTCCATATCATTATCGTGTATGAAATTCCACAAACCTTTAGCGTGTTAAATCTCCGTCATCGATCTAATTATTAAATCCAATGGTTATCGCTTCATCCACTCATCAACTAGTCTCAACTATATCCACTGTTGATCAATTCCGCTTGATCCAATGGTTGTCGCATAATCTCGTGTGGAATATTGCGTGATGTATAACTAGCCGAGAGCACATGAGAAAAGTTGTTTTCTTGTGCTACATGTCGGACGCTAAGGCTAATTGCGTGAATTTTCAAAATACCACTTACCACCTTGAGACAACACAAGGTACATCTTATGCCTACGAAGACCGCTTTTCTATTCTGACTAACGCATGCACTAGTTGGCACGCAATGACTGTTACATATATTGGATCTGTCGATCAAACAACTCAGGTCTTCTCCTGGGTTTTTCGTGAATTTATCAGGTTTTCCTCATTTCGCCAAGATTTAGCACTTTCGCCGAGGTCAATCCTCACCTATTAGATTCAGGATATTGCTAACTAAACTGTGTGGTTTCGAAATACATTCAATTCATGTCAATGGGCAATGAGTAAAGACTTAGATGCGACAACACTAAATTATATAGAAACTAGTTCTAAGGAGTCCAGACTGGAAATCAATATTATTCAGAAATATTTCGAAGGAAATTTAAAACCTCCAGAATTGACCATGCATGCACAGAATACACAGAGACACAAAGGGATTTCAAATTTTACAGTCCAATCCTCCATAGCCAAATCCCATTACACTAATTCAAAAATTACAAAAATACTTGTACATACAACAACCAGATCCTAAATCAATGGATCAAAACTGCCTCATCCTATCTAATCTGCATGCTATTCTCCTTGAGAATCTCAACTAAGCCTATCTACTTGAACTAATTACAAGATAATCCAAACCCCTGAATTTTAGCTCAAATCCTATCTAAAAAGCTTCGTAAAGTGATCGCTCAAGGATCCCACTCCTTTGCTTATAAACCTTTTTTGTATTTTTGGATTAAAATTCGAAGTATTTTGTCTTCAAGCCTCATGTTACTACCTCACAAACCCACAAATAGCATTATCCTTTGTGACAGTGATCAAGAAACAAAAATTTATGCGTATAGTTAAATCTTCATATAGGAAAATTACCTGCCAAAGCGGCACTGCGGGATGAATCCACCATAGGAATAGCACATCGAGGCCTCTCTCTGGATGCAAAGGAATCACACAGGAAGGCCTGCGAAGGTTTCATGAGAGAATCCAAAAAGCCATAGGCCAAACACTAATCACAATAACACCACTAAACAAAGGACCTTACCCAAGGCTTAACTGAAGCTGCTAGACAAGGGCTCTGCCATCAGATGAGGTTGAGCATGCATAGTCATTGATGGAGCGAGGATACTGAGAAAGGATAGACAAATAGTGAGCGGACAATAGAAGTTTTGAGGTATTCTCTTGCCAACGCTCGAGAGTACATTAGAGTTAAGTTAGTGTTAAATAAATTTTGTCGACGATAAATGACAACCATACAGTGTACATAAACATTTAAATGCTAAGTAATGTGACATGTCATGTATTTGAACATAGTAAACCATAAATATTATAAGCATTTCTGATTGATCCTTAAAATCTATGGTGTCCATAGTTTATATGCTGCATGTTTAATTATTGTTTATATGCATGAATTATTATAGTTTATATGCGGTAGGAATTTTCTAAGTAAATTTTTTTATGTAGGCACATGACACTCACCAACATCTAATAATTATAAAATATACCTCACACAACCTTGCCTCAACATTAATCAACCTAAAAAAATATCCTTTGCATGCATTTCTCCATTGGGTGGTGACACTACCCTTCATTTAGTGTGGTGACTCTTATGTGAAAATAGTGGTTTGTGTCCCACCTTATGGGCATGTTTAATGGGGGAATCTATGCTTTTTATTTATGTCAATAAAATTTAAATAGTTTCATAATCTAATGGAAATTATTTAGATCTAAGAAAAATATTTAATTTATTTTGATAGGCTACCTTATTTTCAAGCAAATAGGATTGTCTATTTTAGAATAGGTATTTTAGATTTTTCATTTAATTATGAATAACTATTAGGTGAATAGTGAGAATATAACCACTAAAAATTATTATAGAATGTTTATAGTAGTAGTAACTTATCAAAGATTGAGCTTAATGAAAATAGCTATTTTTTTTTCTTTTAAGTAAATTTATTAATACTACATAGCCATATAAAATAAAGCTTAATAAAAATAGCTATATTTTTTTTAACTAAATTTAGTAATTCTACAACCATATAAAACAAATGGTTGGTAGAGACATCATAAGCATCAATTCATAATAATGAGCCAATATCAAGGCTTATTAGTACCACATTCCCAAATAACCATAACTCCTCACGTGACATTATTCCCAAAAAACCTTAACTGTCAAGTGATAATTTATTATTCCCAAAAAACCTTAACTCGTCAAGTGATAATTTTTTTTCTGAAAACATGTCTATTTTGGAATAGGGGAATAGTAGTTATGCATTTTTTTTCTTTTTAATTAAATTGATCAATTTAAGATATGTTATATAAACTTATGTTTTTTTTTTCTTTTTAATTAAATTTATCAATTTAAGAAATGTTTACAAGCATCTGTTATGTTTTTCTCGCATGTGGTATTAGTAAGTCATCACATTGTAACAAAGCTTATCACATTAAGAATCTCTATAATAAAGTGAGGGTAAATATGCATAGATAAGAATCTTCTTTCACACACACACACAATTTTCTGCACTCTAAATTGTATGATAAACAGTAAGAAATCACATTCTCACTAGAGATTGTATTGCCAAATCCTAATGAAAAATATCTCTCCCTCTCTCTATATAAAACTCATATTAATTATTTTCATAATATTAAGCAAACTAAAGTTATAGTTTAATTAATTTTTATGATTTTTTTTTATTCTTGGCCATCTTTGGATTTATCATCCATTTAATTTATATGGTTGTGGTAACACATCATTTTGACAATAAATTAACTAGTGTAACCAAATGGTGATAGGCATCAATTTATGATAAACATTAAAACAATTAATTCATAATAAATGTGACTTCATTCAAATTCAATATTCTTGAAATGAAGATTTATCTCCAATTTATCATAAAGATTGTTAACTCATAAATATGCGCTATTACAATACAATGGGCGAATACCATGGCTTATCAATATACATGCCAAAAAACCATAATTCATTTTATGTGATACTTGTTGATATCACATTTATTTAAATCAATCAATTCGAATAAAATTTTGGAAACTTTGTTGCAAAATAGACATGTCTAGGCCACGTCCCACAGGACGTATTTCATATTTTAAGACGAAGACGTATTTGACCGTTGCTCTAAATTTTTACAGGTCAAATTTGATGTGCTTCATAAATCAGAAACTATCGTTTCGATGTTTAATTTACGATTTGTCCCATCAAATTTTATAGTACCTGTCTTTAAGTTAAAAACACCAAAGTTGGACTAAGCCCAAGGTCATAACGTAAATGCATACAATATCTCCGCCTCACATGGTGATGGAACCTGACACACTTTCATAGATTTGAATCACATAAAAAATTATCCAGCTATTGTCCCTTCATAGATTTGAACTTTATGAAGGGAGATCTCCCCCTAGGAAACTATGAACAACTACATTGTAATCTAGGTGTTACATTCAAGCAACCGACCATCTAGTCTAGGTCAAGATTGTGAATTCAGCCATTAAACTGTAAGCTAGTACGTGATTGAAAAATACTAAAAATATACATGCATTTTTTTGGTGTCTATAATAGTGAGAAGGGGTGGTGGGCTTGTTTTTTTTCCTTAGGCTTCCCTCAATCGTTCCACACTCTCCCTCCTGTTTGATTCTCCCATCTTCCAACATCGACGAAGAAGTGCCATTGAGAAATAAAAGTAGTCGAGGAACAACTGGTGAGGTGAAGGGCAATTGCAGTGTTTAATTCGAAAACATTTTTGCTAAGGCTTATCAAAAGTCACACCAAATCATAAATAATGGTAGGGCTCCCTTCTGCAAAAAAGTAGGGCTCAAGAAGGGTCGTGGACGCCCAAAGAAAAAAAGATGCTCGTTACTTACATACTGTAGCACAACCACGGAAGCTGGAGAGCTCTGTAAGGAAGAGTTGGAGGTTACATTGGGCATTGGGCTAACTATATACCACCAAATATCAAGAGGAAAAATTCAGCGTGTAGGAAGAGAAGATGATTATTCAACTTCATGCTCTATTAGGAAATAGGTGGTGTGCCATTGTTACTCACCTTCCCAAGAGAACAGACAAAAGAATAGCAACGAAAAGGTGTAAGCAAAAGTTGGACCTTAAACGCATTCAAATCAGTAGTCACTATCATGCTAGTTTCTTGAAAAGCAAGGATAGTTATTGATTTGAGGCTCTTGCATTCTATACTATGTGTGGTGTTGTCTTGTAGAGTCATTGCATACAAATTGGAATCGATGTTTCGAACCATTCTAGTGGTTCATGAACCATGAAAAATGGTTTGAAACATCCATTCAAAAAAATTGTATGCAATAACTCTAGAAAAAAACACCACAACCAAAAATAAGTCACTAAAGGTAAATATTGGAGCTTTCTACTGAACTTGCCCTCATCATTTACTTCAAAATCAACAAGATTTACTTGTTTTCAAGTGCCAAGCAAGTTTCCTTCTTCAACCAATTTCAATCTCATTCAGTTGTTGTTTGTTTTTTATTTCTTAGTATTGGTTTTATGTGAAATAAATGTTGTGAAATTATACAAGCTTGTCAAAATGAATTTCTCTGAGGTCCATTCTTTTACAGGAATAATATATCATGTCACGTTAAAAAATGTCTTAAATATTAGAAAAATAGCTTGTGATTTATTCCATAATCAAGTTCTCAATTACCATTTTGAAAAGCCCATGCTTATTTTGAGTTTTTTTTGCTTTTTTGAGTGCCCTCGCTTATTTTGACTAACAATAGCTTGTGATTTACTACATAATGAAGCGCTCAATTACCATTTTGAAAAGCCCACACTTATTTTTGACTATTTTTGTTTTTTTGAGTGCCCTAGCTTATTTTGACCAATTTTGTATTTTTGAGATTTTTACTAAATGTTCTGAAATCAACTTCATTTTTACAGTAGTGAATTTCTCTTTAAAAAATATATATATAGTTATTAAGCTAAACTTCTCTTACAATAAAAATAATTATTGAAGATGTTACAAACTCATATTTATTTAACATACCTATTTAAATTGTCAACCACTTCTAATATAATTGTATTTGTAGGATTCAACTCATATTAAGTACATGAATAGAATAAGTGATGGCATTGTCAAGGGAAATGTTTAATAGGAAGGATTTCTTTGTGTAATTGGTTGGGTTGTATATTCGGTCTATGATGTAGACAATAGTGTGAATCTAATTTTTTAAGATGAGGAAAACATAGGCTCATATTTAAGATATTATGCAAACGATTAGTTAACAATGTTCAAATGCAGATGATGAGTTGATTACCTCGTAGATAGATTGCAAATTTTGCTTAGTCTTGACATCTTTCACCGTCATGGTTTTAGGAATAACGTGTTCCAAATATTTAGCTATCATTACTGGATTTATTATTCAAGTAGTTCAAGTAGTTCACAGTTGGTTGAAAGTGCACTTATATGGATTAAATTTGTCTCAATATAAATAAATAATTCAGTAAATAAAATATGTAGTGAGTAAATAAAGATGTGTGTGCCCATATGTAAATAAAATATTTGGTGAAAATAGGTTATTAAGAAATAGTTAAAGATGTAATTGTATGTTTAATAAATTTGACATATGTAGTAGATTATTGGATTTAAATAAATTATAAAAAGGGATAGTAGTTAAATTCTTGATATTTAAAAGATTTAACTCAATCTCATTTACTTGCACTTGAGAATCCTCACCATCTTAACTATATGGCTTTCTTTAGTTTCTTTCACATGTCAAAATTTATGTACGTAATCAAAATTATTAACTCCCAAAGGTTAAAAAGCTTTATAGGATCTTAAAAATATGGTTGTACACTAGGTGGAAACACATATGCTAACTTAGGAAGAAACAAGCAACTGTAAGAGGGAGATTAAAGGAAGTGGAGACATCGTGAAAGAAATATGCTGAGAAGAAACAACGTTCTCTTATGGGGGAGATTAAAGGAAGTTGAGATGAAGGAATAGTTGTAAGAGAATTTCTAGATAAGGGGAAGTTGACACTCACAAATTTAAGTAGTATTTAAAATGAAAGGCATGAAAAATGCCAAAACATCATCAAATTTTTATTTGACAGGCAGAACGAATTTGAAATTCCAGGCCTCGACATATATATCAAAATAATTATAATTATTTTAATGAAATAAAAAATTATTATTATCATGAAGTGGTAATATATATTCATAATTAATGATACCAATATAACATAAACATTATGAAATAAAATATTTAGCCAAAAAAATTTATTCACAATTAATTTATATAGGTATCAATAAATGGAATTTTGTTATGCTTATTATTTTTTAATATTTAATTTAAAGAAATATTGAAATGAAATATTTTATTTATCTTTTTTAATTGCATGACATAACTAATAGATAAAGTGAGTTTTTTTCAAATATTTTTTTGTGGTTATTTTTAATGGAAATTTCTCACATATTTTTAGAAACATTAGTTTAATATGTAAAATTTGAGAGTAATTTATTTATAAATTTAAAAAGATATTTTAAACTAAAAAAGCACAATCAAATTATATTGTGCAATTTTCATAAAGAAATCCACTTCATTTCTAAATTACATTGGGATTTTTTTAATAGAAATTATTAAATAAATAGATTTTTGTTATACAATTAAAACAGGTAGTTAAATTATAATGATTTCCAGGAAATTGTTAAAGAAATTGAATGTGGAAAAAGAGAAAAATACATTTTTAATTATTATTTTTTAATCTTACGAAAACTTTAAACGGAAATAATTTAATTCTTTTCTTTTAATCAACGGAAATATTTGATATTAACTTTTAAAATATAATATAACATAATTTGTTTTAACCATTTGAAATAAATAAAATTAAAAACAAATTATAATTAAAACCTTTAAGAACGAAATGGAATTATACTTCCCATAAATTCCCGTACGATCTGGGAGAAAATGTAATAAATTTTAAGATGTAGTTTTTGACCTCCACTACGTATTCCCATCCACACTTACGAGTTCAAATACCCACTTTTTTTTTTAAATTTAAATCGCAGACAGGTTGCATGATGAATAGCCATAAATTAAAGCATTAATGTATAAAACACATTCACATTGGAGAGAGATTCATACATAAAAGAGAATAATAATTAAATTAAATAATTGGTGGAGACGATAGCCAACTACTTGCACACACACTATAATTACAGAAATGGGCCACTCCAGCAATTTCGGAGCATAACAGACCTAACTGATTAGCGTTCATATTAAATTCAGGAGATTTAGGCTTTGTAATAATTCCTAAATATAATATTTAGTATATATATATGTGATATTTAGTGTATATATATGTGTGTATGCTGATGGATATCTGAGCACAAATCAACAAAGAATCGCAGAAAATTAAGAAGCCTGTTGGAGTGGAGCGAGAGGCGGTGATTATTCACTTTCGCCAGCCAAGGGTTATTGAGGTAGATAGGGAAAACTTCAAGAAGGTTGTCCAAAAGCTCACAGGCCAAGATGACAAAGAGAGATCAGTTACTAAGAAAGCAGTACTGGATCCCTCATCGAGTCTTTCAATTGTTACTGCAGATCCACCCACCAAACCTGCACCAAATGAAGTCTGCTCGTCACTTTCCTCAACTTTAGTTGATTCCTTGCACGGACCCAACAACAACATTAGCTGGAAAGAGGTAGAGACGCCAGGAGACCAGCCCGTCCCTCAGCCACCATGCCCAACCCCTACATCTGATGTATTTCAAGAGACGAGTTATACAGATAATCCGTTTGATGATCTGCTGAAAACTACAGATGATTTCTATACAGATAATCGCCTTGATTTCCTGTTTGAAGATCAGCGTTCCTGCTGATTTCGTAGTATTAGATAGTCTGCTGAAGCTTTGTAGAGCTTTGTAGATGGTCTTGTTTTGTTTTTGTACTGGTCCATATGCACGTTAGTGAGGTTTACTAATGGAACTATTTTTGGGTTGATATGTACTGATTCCATTGTTTAAATTTAACAGTTCATGTAAAATATTATCAGATTGGATGATGCATTTACGTTTATTTCAGAACAATGCTTAATGACGGTTGCGTATCGCTATTTACATATTCTAGGGTTTGGAATGTCCGCCTGTGGCTATTTTCATAGCGCCATTTTTTAATAAAAGCTGGCCGTGATATAAATTACAGATCTATCGTTTTTTTGGAAGGGCTAGGGTAATTAGGTTCTTCTTTGGTTGAGAGTAAAATATTTTGGTGTACTTTTTAATATAAAATTAATTAATATAATGTAACACCCTGGTGAAAAACAAATAATTAACTTTACTTTTGCTTCACCGATTCGATGAATTGTAGGAAATTTAATATTTTACTATTTACCGCAGTTAAAAGAACGTCTTTTTAATTCCGAGTAGAAAAGGTTAAAACAGATAAATGGACATATATGAATGCATGTTTGATTTTATTAAAAATGCATAATGCATTTTGCTTATGAACCAAGATTGAGAAGTAATGTTAGAGAAAGCTTATCTCAGCTAGTTCGATAGTTATGGGCAAAGTAGTTACCTATACAAACTCTTCTATTAAGAATAAAAACTTCCAAGAGAAGGCCAAGGTGGTATTCTCTGAATTTGAGGCAAGAGGAGGAATCAGATAGAGAAATCAGACTCTTGAGCTAGTTGGCCAGCGGAGTTTCTCTTAGGCTTTAAGGTTAAGACTTACAGTTTGGGGCTAAGTCTAGTTAATAGATTGATAAACTGCTAGGTGTGCAGCAAGCTTGGGGGAGGTGCATTGGAAAAGTATGGTCTCAAGGTTGGGAGGAGCATTGTTTTACATATAAGTATTTCTAGTAACCATGTGTTCTATGTGATTATAAATGTGAAGATTTTTTATTTGAAATGATGCTTGCTCCAGGAAATTTTATTAATCTCACACGCGAAGTAACATGTAAGGGAGGGTATAAAAGGTGTAGTCAAAAGGAAGAAAACTGCAGGGAGGGTATAAAAGGTGTAGTCAAAAGGAAGAAATCTGCGTGATAATAGCTTCCCGGTTATGTGACAAATTACATTTATGTTAGGGCCATACTTATGTTGCATGAGTTTCTGGAACGTGGGAACTTGGGTAGGGGTGATTACATTTATCTTAGGGTTATAGTTATGTTGCATGAGTTTATGGAACATGGGAATATTAGGAACTTGGGTAGGGGTGTCGGGAATGGTTAGAGGTTTTCCCAAAACTTACATGAAAATGTTAATCATGATCCATAATATTATATAAAAAATAAATAAAAAATATAGTTTAAATTCTATAATTTATATAATAATCAAAATTAATATTGAATCAAAACATTTAAATATTAAAATCAATTAAAATATATAAATAATAAATATATAATCTACCTTATATAAATATATTCTTTGGGTGTCTTTCTTGTTGAGCCTTTCCATCTCATATATATAAAATATTAAAATGTCAAGTTCATTATGACACATGACGAGTCTTTTAAACAATCTCGCTTAACAATACAAAGGAACAATTTTACATATGTTTATCTAGTTATTCTTAAGAGAAAATGCAAAGCAACTCTAATGTTTTCTTAAGAGAAAATGTAAAGAAACTCTAATGTTTAACCATTAACTACCACATTTAATATGCGCCCATAATCTTTTGTGATATATATATACATAAACAACAAAAGAAATACTCATGAGCATGACATCCCACATATCGCCTTTACATCGAGGTGCCACACACTTCCTTAACCCACACACTTCGTTCAAGGATTTTCTAGAGTGGCATACCCCATTACCTCCCTGCAAAAGAAGGGAAAACCCTTAAACTGGACAACTGAATGCCAGAAAAGCTTTGACCAGCTTAAGCGTTTATTAACCATTTCACCTCTCTTGAGAATTTCATACCTAAATACAGATTATGTACTCTACACTGATGTTATCAAGGAAGGGGTTGGAGGCATTTTAATGCAAGAAGGAAAAGCGATTGCCTAGGAATATAGGAAACTCAAGGAGTACGAGCAGAAGTATTCAACTGATGACTTACAACTAAAAATGGTCTTTCATGCACTAAAAATGTGGCAGCATTATCTGATGGGTAAGAAAATTCTCCTAATGAATGATCATCACAACTTAACTAACTATTTTAAGAAACCCACTTTGAATGCCACACAAGCCAGATGGATTGACTTCTTAAGTAATTTTGATTTTGAGATCAAGCACTTGAAGGGTAAGGAGAATTGGGTTGAGGATGCTTTGAGTCAGAAGGTACACTGTATTTATGAAATATCTTATAGTGAAGTACATACTACTTTCTAAGAGTTGATCAAGGATGTAGCCGTGTGGGATCCAGAATATTAGTATTTATGGCAGCGAGTTAAATTTGTGAACAACCATGAACAACAACTTGGATATGAGGTAAATGAGGAAGTTATGTTGATTTATAAAAGAAGATTGTATGTGCCTAACCAAAAAAATATTAAAGACTTAATTTTAGATGAAGATCATAAGAGTCCATATGCAGGTCCTAGTTGCGAGAAGCTGATTACTGTGCCTCAAAAAGAATACTTATGGCTTGACATGGAGAAGGATGTAGATGAGTTTCTAACTTGATGGATGGAATGTCATCAAGTGAAAATAGAGCATCAACATCAAGTTCGGTTACCGCATCCCCTACCAATTCCGAAACATTAATGGGAGATCATTTCAATCAATTTCATTACAGGAATACCTAGGTCCAAAAAGCAAAATGATTTGATAATGGTTGGAGTGGATAAACTGAGCAACTTTGCTCATTTCATACATGTGTAACAAACCTACAAGGTTGTTCAGATCGCCTATATATTCACGTAAAATATTTTCAAATTACATGGACTACCAAAATTTATAATTTCTGATCGTGATGTAAAATTTACATCAGTTTTCTGGAAAGCCTTATTTAAGGGATTGGGCACACAATTGAATTTCAGCACTGCATACCACCCTTAAACGGATGGGAAAACTGAACGTGTGAATCAGGTGGTGGAGGACATGCTGCGAACATATGTGATGCAACAACCCTCCAAATGGGAGGATTACCTTTTTCCAGAGGAAAAATCTGTAACCTTTTATTTAAAAAATGAAAAGTTACAATTGCAGATGCATGATGCATTTCCATAAGCTGCCCAATGGGCTCGAGTGCCTTGGCACCTTTCGAAACGTTACATGACTAACGTGCAAAAATTATGAGAAAAGAAGAGAGAAAGAGAGAGGGAAGAGGAGTGAAGACAAGAAAAAACTGAATTACATATGTGAGTAAGACTCACGCTTCAGGTTTTTCTTCCTTTTTTCTTTTCGACCTTGCGCCACTCTCCTTGAGTGGGCTCGATCGAGGCTATGACTGACTGTGTTTCTGCTTTCTGCGAGCCTAATTCCTTGTCTGAATCTGATGTGTCTGATTGGTGGTGCCGCTTTATCCCTCCCATGTTCTAGTCATCATTTGTCTTCTCTGCCTGATTTGGGTGAAGCTGTGAGACCTTGGTGTCTGATGTGGTTTCCTTCTGATTCCCTGTTTCTTGAAAAACCTCAGCTTTCTCTGTGGTGGTGTCTTCCTCTTCAGCTTCTGATTCTTCATCTTCTGAGACCGGAGGGGAAAAGAACCATCCTTTCTTCTGCTTTCCTTTCTGCTTTCTTTTGTTGTTTACTTTTTTGGCTTCTGGACATGTGCTTTGCAAGTGTCCTGTTTGTCTGCAAAGCCTGCACCTGAAAGCAGTATTTTCATAGTCTAGTGCTTGCAGCCAGTTTTGTTGTTTATAGATCAGCCTTATGTTGTCAGGCAACCCTTTACTTAGATCCACTTCCACACAAATTCGTGCGAAAGTGAAAATCCTTTCATCAATCCTTTCCATATCTGTTTTGATGTATTTCCCTATGTTGTTCCCGATTCCTTCCGAGACTCGTTCACTCCAGAAGTGTAGGGGAAGGTTATATAGACGAACCCAGACCGGCACTTTGGAGACTGTCATTTTGTTTGGACCGAAGTCTGTACACCATGCGGTCATGAACAGCCCCGCCGTTCCCCAGAACCAAGGCCCAGCATTGATGATTGTATCTCTGGCTTCCCTGGATGCAAATCTGACTATGAAGAACCCTTTGGAACATAAGTGTATATTGCATTCCATGGTCCAATTGGTGAACATCCAGTGAAATAGATTCGTTGGTGTTGGCCAAAAACTGTTGAATCGACATATTAGGGCCTGCGATTCATATGACATAACATAGTCATCCAGCCCCGTGGAATCAAAATTAAGGGCTGGAGTTTGCCCTAGCTGGTCTACTATGTATGGTCTAGGTGTATATCTGCCTTGATCTGGAGGGGGCCCTACATCTCTGCTACCTTGAAGGATGTTTTTGTAGGAGGGACCTCCCTTGGGTTGATGCTGAGGAGCTGTCTTTTTCCCCTTGTCTCCTCCTGAGCTGCTAGGCTGGCCCTGAGGAAAGGCCCCTCCTCTCAGTCTGAGGTTCAAAAAGATGGTTTCTCCAGGGCTAATCTCATAGCTTGCCAGAGTTCTGTTGTCCTGGAGAGACCTTCTACCATTTACTAAATGTTGGATCTGACCAGGATATCCAGTCAATGCCCAAATTTGCTACTTCAGCTGCAGAACAGTACTTTCTGCATGTACCCATACTAAAGAGGATTGCTTATCTGGGGTTTTAATGAAGATCTGAAATCGAGCTTTTTTTACCTGATGTCTGCATTTTAGCTGAGTTCCTAACCCTGAGCCGGTGTCGTTGCTGATTGCCTTGAGATCCGGTTGTAAGCCGTCTTCCAGATCTGGGCTCTTATTGGGACGATATTCCATTTGCATGTCGCGGTCTGCGATCCCTCTGTTGAATCGATGCGTATATCCTCCGATCTACTGCCTGAGTTCTTGGGAATCTTGAAACTTGCTCGTATCAGATAGATCCGGCCTGGATCTGCGGGGTTGGGGCCATGCATTTGTGTGAAGAGGCAGATCTGCCTCATGCAATCCCCTGTCTCTGCATGCAGGAAGCGACTGAGGAGGTATCCGCCTGACGCACATCAGACTGGCGGATCCTGTGAAAATCAGGCCAATCTCTAACAATTTTCCACCCCCGAGATGGGTTTTGGGCCCAAAGACAAATAATTTCTGCAGATCTCTAGCCTCGAATGGCTTTACTGGCTTCTCCGTCAGATCGGTTATATTTTGCCCATCAAGCAGTAGGTGATATGGACGAAGGGTGACTACTGCCTTGAGAGCATCCGGTACTTCCCAGGCGTTGGGCCACATGATCAATACAGTTCCGATATCTTGAGGGGGGTCACAGCGTTCCAGCGCTGCGCTCTTAGTATCGATCCTGTGAGGAGCAGGGGCTGCGTCCTTCCCTCCCACGCCGCCTCCGACGACCGCAGTGACGAGGGTTTCATTTCGTGCGCAGAAAGAACTCTCAGCGATGGCCATCTCTCTCTGATCCTCCCTCCGATACTCCCGGATTTTGTTTCGCTCACAAAACAAACATCCAAGGATATCGGCTAAATGGGAGGATTACCTACATTTAGTAGAATTTGCTATTAACACTGTCTATCATATTTCATTGCAAATGAGCCCATTTTAAGTGTTGTATGGACAGAAGTGGAACCCCTTCAAGTTGGGAAGGGCTGGAAGATAAGTTGATGCTTAGACGTGATCTACTAAAAGAAATGGAGGAAATGGTCAAGAAGGTTCATTCTAATTTAAAGGCCACTCAACATTGAGAAAAGAACTTTGTTGACTGATAAAGAAATTTCTAGGAATTTCAAATTGGAGATCACATCTATGTAAGGGTACGACCAAAGAAAAGTACATTACAATGGAGAAGATGTGCCAAACTGGTATGTTGATTTTTCCAGGTCTTGGCATGAGTCAGACCTGTGGCCTACCAGGTCGCCTTGCCTAGCCATATTCGTGTGCGCAACGTTTTCCATGTTTCCATGTTAAAAAAATATGTTTACGATCCTAAAATTATAATTAATTAGTAAGATATACAGGTAAAATAATTTTACAATCTACCAAAAGAAAAGCATTAATAGTTGAAGGAACTAACTAGAATATGTTTTTTTGTTTGTAGGTCGAACAGGAAGGTGATTTCTTGGTCGAACCTCTAGTTATACTCAATCAGAGAGATTTAATGCTGTGGAAATGAGTTATGAGGGAAGATTTTCTGGGTCTGCTTGGAGCAAAAAAGGATCGGGATGATGTTTAATTTTAGGAGGGGGAGATGTGATGTCCCAAGAGAAAATGTAATTATTTTATTTACTGTAGTAAAAACAAAGACTGGATTTTATTATTATTCACATTTGATTTATGTATAAAATTTTGTTAATATTGAATGGAAACAAATATGGAGTGTTAAGAAATCTTGTAACTCTCTTTCATATCAAGAAGTTGGGAATAGGTAGTTACCTAAGCCTAACTACTTCCTTGATTATGAATTATCCAAGAAGGGATCAAGAGGATAATGTGAAAGTACCCGTGAGAACTTGAAAAGGACATAGGGGAATGCCCGTGATGCTTGAAGGATAGACGGTTTGTGAGCTAAGTCTAGTGGTGACCAGATAGTTGCAGATGCTGTGACTGATAGGTCTTACAAGAAGGAATCTATCTTATGAGAAAGAGCTCAGGGGGAGGCTTGGACCTGAAGGAAAGTCTCATGGTTGGGAGAATAAATCTATGATTTGAAGTGGTTGCTTCAATAGTTAATTGTCGTAAGTCTGTATCTAGGTAATTATTGGATCCTTTGTATTTAATTTATACTCTAAAATTCACATACAATAACTCTTAAAATTAGTTAACTACATGGCCTGAGGGTAGCAATCTGAACTATGTGAATATAGAAATGTATAAGAAAGAAAACCTAGACAAATCCTATGTATAAAAGAAGAGAAACCTTAGAGATTTAAATACAGAAAAAAAACTCAGTGTTCTGAAATTACAGAATACAATGTATTGTGATATCAATAGAATATCCTATATTGTGATATTAATAGGAGGAATCTTTCATTGTAGATACATAGCTACAGTTTTTACAAAAGAAATAGAAATAGATTTTCCAGATAGCTATTACTGTAAAAAATTTCATTTCCGAGAATAAACATCATGGCAAGGGGAAAAAATTATATCTAGATATAGATAGATATCACAATAAAGATGACTTATTTGGAAAATAAACATATTGAAAAAGAGGTACATTATAAACCAAATACCGAAAGCTATTACAGTAAAAGTATTATTCTGGAAACAATTTACATTGACAAAAGAAAAAACAATAAGGGTCGACCATTATGGCCATAACGTTGAAAATGCACTCAGCAAAAAAGGCCAAAACAACTAACTTGAAAATGATAAATTACCCATATTATCCATCCGCGATGGGTTGCTTGTGACTACATATGGTTCAGGGAACTGTTTGTCGTGTATTAACTATAACTTTGAAGGAGCAGAACTGTTGGATCAAGATTACCCCGATAAAGAGTATATCACCCAATCTTGACCAGGTTCACACACATTAATCATGTAATTATAACACAGATGAAAATTGGAATCGAAGCTAAGCCTGGAGAAGATTTCGACATAAACAAAGCAAGCTGGGCAAGTACAAACTTTGAAATCTAATAGCTAAACTAAAGAAATGTATTAATTATTATTCTAGTTTCATGATTAAATGCAACAACACGAGCCAGAATGGAATTAGAACATACAAGAAAATTTGGAATGATCGCAGGGGAT
Source organism: Pinus tabuliformis (assembly GCA_031772625.1). Classification (NCBI taxonomy): domain Eukaryota; kingdom Viridiplantae; phylum Streptophyta; class Pinopsida; order Pinales; family Pinaceae; genus Pinus; species Pinus tabuliformis. The sequence continues at coordinate 1,578,737,899 of CM062817.1, forward strand.
AAACCCTCACTAAAACCATTGTGCAAGAGGAACACTCATCAAAGAAAAAACTGAGCATCAAATTAATAACTATATATGCAGAGATGCAATGGAATATTTAGAACTACTGAGTCAAGCCGAAGCATAATTTAACAAGAACTCAGAAAGAGTCGACACCCGCTGCAGGACAACTTTTAAATTAACTAGTGAGTAAACTTGACAAAACCCGATGGGAACCCTTGTCACATAAAGCAAACAATTAACTTAACAAATAAAATGTTGACAGAGACACGCCTAAGAAGGTCTTGACATATTCCATAATACCCAAACAAGTCCATCGGCATTACAATCGCTTCAAAGAAAACAAATGAACTTTCTAAACATTAACCCTTTTCATTGGCATTCAAGAGGACACCAGGACCCATTAGAAGCCCTAGCAATCGACGATAACTTGCACATACCTTGAGAAAATTATTGAATTAGGGCATAGAACCATAACAGAACAATGGAGGTGGTGCCTCACAATGTTACTCGGAGCACCAGAGGACCTCCAGAAGTACCTGTAGAAAACTAGTGGGCTGGTTCCAAGTGTTAAGGATAATCATTCAGAACTAGAAATTATTTCTTCAAGTTCAGGTGGAACCTCTTCTTGGTTTTCCTTTGTAATATCAATCATCAACCTCCAAATTTTACTATTCTGCTACTTTGGTAGAACTATTGAATTTACCCGTTATTTTGAAAAACGTCCACTTTTTCCACAGAATCAAAAGGAAATAAAAATTTGGTTCATATCCTTATTACATTTGAAATTCTACAAACCTTTAGTGCATTAAATCTCTGTTGTCGATCTCATTCTTTAATCTGACCGTTATCACTTCATTCGCTCATCAACTAGTTTAGATGATCTCCACCATTGATCAATTTTGATTGATCCAACGGTTGTCGCATAAACTCAAGTGGAATCTTGTGCAATGTATAACGAGTTGAGAGCACACGAGAAAAATTGTTTTCTCATTATACGTGTCGGCTGCTAAGGCTAATTACATGAATTTTCGAAATACCACTTATCACCTTGAGACCACGCGAGATACAGCTTAAGCCTACGAAGACAACTTTTCTATTCTGAATAACACACACACACACTTGTTGGCACGCGATGACTGTCAGATCTATTGGATTTTTCAATCGGACGACTCAGGTCTTCTCCTGGGATTTTCGCGAATTTATTAGGTTTTCCTCATTCCGACAAGATTTAGCACTTCCGCCAAGGTTAGTCCTCACCTATTAGATTCAGGATATCATTAACTAAAATCGGTGGTTTTGAAATACATTTGATTTATTTCAATGCGCAGTGAGTAAAGACTTAGATGCGACAACACAAAATTATATAAAAACTAGTACTAAAGAGCCCAAACTAGAAATCAACAGTATTCAAAAATATTTCAAAGGAAATTTAAAACCTTTGGGATTGACCATTCATGTACAAAATACATAGAGACATGAAGAGATTTCAAATCTTACAGTCTAATCCTCCACAGCCAAATCCCATTACACTAATTCAAAACTTACATAAATACATGTACATACAACAACTAGATCCTAAATCAATGGATCCAGACTGCTTAATCCTATCTAATTTTCATGATATTCTCGTCTACAATCTCAACTAAGCCTAACTACTTGAATTAATTACAAGATAATCGATATCCCTGAATTCTATCTCAAATCCTATCTAAAAAGCTTCGTAAAGTGACAGCTAAAGGATCCCACTCCTCTGCTTATAAACTTTTTTTGTATTTAAAAAATAAAATTCAAAGTCATCTGTCTTCAAGCCTAATGCTCCTGCATTAGACAACTGAGGACAAAATTCTTCATGGGCTCCTGTCCATGAGCTTTTCTATAGAACTATCCAACTTCTGTAGCATGGAATCTGTCATCTAGGTAGCATCAGCAATTGGTTGATCCTTCCATTTTCCAAATACTAAAAATACTCCTCTCCGCTTTTCCTTTTAAACACTCTCTTATCCAGGATATTTTCTAGTTGCAATACTTTTGCATCCATCTATATAATGAAAGTTGATAATCACTTGGAAAAAACATACCTCTCAACTTTGCCACCATCCTGTTCCGATTTTTAATTGGTTGCTTACCAAGTCTCCTCTTTTTTTCCTGCACTCCTTCCCACCAAAGTGTTGCATGTCCTTTCAATTTTGTGACAACAAATTTCACTCTCTTTCCTTCTTCCATTTCTTCATAATCAAAGAATTTATCCATGTCATTAATCGAGTTTATCAGCTCCTCAATATTTACACCTCCTGTATAAACTGAACCCTCAAGTCTGGGTTTAGATGTGGATCCCAACACCGAATTAAAGAATCTCATTTCATGAGTAACTTCTGTAGGTTCCTCTTCTTCTACAACTTCAACTTTAGGCTCACTGACATCTCCATCTCTTTCATTTCCAATTTCCACCGCTTCTAGTCTAGTTTGGATCTGTTGCATCGCTTCCAACACTTCAGCATTTTCAACTTGTCTTCCTCTTCTTTGACCACCACCACGTCTTCCTCCAACTCTAAAAGCCATGTTGGATTTACTTTTCTGATATTTGAGATCTTGTTTAGTGCCAATAGGTTACTCTGATACCACTAATGCTGGGTTGGTTGCAGGTGTTAAGGATAATCGTTCAAAAATGACAATGATTTCTTCAAGTTTAGGTGGAACTTCTTCTCAGGTTTCCTTTGGAATATCAGTCATCAACCTCCAAATTTAACTATTCTTCTACTTTGGCAGAACTATTAAATTTACCCATTATTTGGAAAACCTCCACTTTTTCCATAGAATCAAAAGGAAATAAAACTTTGGTTCATATCCTTATCGTGTATGAAATTCCACAAACCTTTAGCGTGTTAAATCTCCGTCATCGATCTAATTATTAAATCTGATGGTTATCGCTTCATCCACTCATCAACTAGTCTCAACTATCTCCACTGTTGATCAATTCTGCTTGATCCAACGGTTGTCGCATAATCTCGTGTGGAATATTGTGTGATGTATAACTAGTCGAGAGCACATGAGAAAAGTTGTTTTCTTGTGCTACATGTCGGCCGCTAAGGCTAATTGCGTGAATTTTCAAAATACCACTTACAACGTTGAGACAACACAAGCTACATCTTATGCCTACGAAGACCGCTTTTCTATTCTGACTAACGCATGCGCTAGTTGGCACACAATGACTGTTACATATATTGGATCTGTCGATCAAACAACTCAGGTATTCTCCTCGGTTTTTCGTGAATTTATCAGGTTTTCCTCATTTCGCCAAGATTTAGCACTTTCGCCGAGGTCAATCCTCACCTATTAGATTCAGGATATTGCTAACTAAACTATGTGGTTTCAAAATACATTCAATTCATGTCAATGCACAATGAGTAAAGACTTACATGTGACAACAATAAATTATATAGAAACTAGTTCTGAGTCCAGACTGGAAATCAATATTATTCAGAAATGTTTTGAAGGAAATTTAAAACCTCCAGAATTGACCATGCATGCACAGAATACATAGAGACACAAAGGGATTTCAAATTTTATAGTCCAATCCTCCATAGCCAAATCCCATTACACTAATTCAAAACTTACAAAAATACTTGTACATACAACAACGAGATCCTAAATCAATGGATCAAAACTGCCTCATCCTATCTGATCTACATGCTATTCTCCTTGAGAATCTCAACTAAGCCTATCTACTTGAACTAATTACAAGATAATCCAAACCCCTGAATTTTAGCTCAAATCCTATCTAAAAAGCTTCATAAAGTGATAGCTCAAGGATCCCACTCCTTTGCTTATAAAACTTTTTTGTATTTTTGGATTAAAATTCGAAGTATTTTGTCTTCAAACCTCATGTTACTACCTCACAAACCCACAAATAGCATTATCCCTTGTGACAGTGATCAAGAAACAAAAATTTATGCATATAGTTAAATCTTCATATAGGAAAATTACCTGCCAAGTGGCACTGCGAGATGAATCCACCATAGGAGTAGCACATCGAGGCCTCTCTCTGGATGCTAAGGAATCACACAGGAAGGCCTGTGAAGGTTTCATGAAAGAATCCAAAAAGCCATAGGCCAAACACTAATCACAATAACACCACTGAACAAAGGACCTTACCCAAGGCTTAACTGAAGCTGCTAGACAAGGGCTCTGCCATCAGATGAGGTTGAGCATGCATAGTCATTGATGGAGCGAGGATACTGAGAAAGGATAGACAAATAGTGAGCGAACAATAGAAGTTCTGTGGTATTCTCTTGCCAACACTCGAGAGTACATTAGAGTTAAGTTAGTGTTAAATAAATTTTGTCGACGATAAATGACAACCATACAGAGTAAATAAACATTTAAATGCTAAGTAACGTGACATTTCATATATTTGAACATAGTAAACCATAAATATTATAAGCATTTCCGATTGATCCTTAAAATCTATGGTGTCCATATTTTATATGCTGCGTGTTTAATTATTGTTTATATGCATGAATTATTATAGTTTATATGTGGTAGGAATTTTCTAAGTAAATTTTTTTATGTAGGCACATGACACTCACCAACATCTAATAATTATAAAATATACCTCACACAACCTTGCCTCAACATTAATCAACCTAAAAAAATATCCTTTGCATGCATCTCTCCATTGGGTGGTGACACTACCCTTCATTTAGTGTGGTGACTCTTATGTGAAAATAGTGGTTTGTGTCCCACCTTATGGGCATCTTTAATGGGGGAATCTATGCTTTTTATTTATGTCAATAAAATTTAAATAGTTTCATAATCTAATGGAAATTATTTAAATCTAAGAAAAATATTTAACTTATTTTGATAGGCTACCTTATTTTCAAGCAAATAGGATTGTCTATTTTAGAATAGGTATTTTAGATTTTTCATTTAATTATGAATAACTATTAGGTGAATAGTGAGAATATAACCACTAAAAATTATTGTAGAATGTTTATAGTAGTAGTAACTTATCAAAGATTGAGCTTAATGAAAATAACTATTTTTTTTTTCTTTCAAGTAAATTTATTAATACTACATAGCCATATAAAATAAAGCTTAATAAAAATAGCTATATTTTTTTAACTAAATTTAGTAATTCTACAACCATATAAAACAAATGGTTGGTAGAGACATCATAAGCATCAATTCATAATAATGAGCCAATATCAAGGCTTATTAGTACCACATTCCCAAATAACCATAACTCCTCACGTGACATTATTCCCAAAAAACCTTAACTGTCAAGTGATAATTTATTATTCCCAATAAACCTTAACTCATCAAGTGATAATTTTTTTCCTAAAAACATGTCTATTTTGGAATAGGGGAATAGTAGTTATGCATTTTTTTATTTTTAATTAAATTGATCAATTTAAGATATGTTATATAAACTTATGTTTTTTTTTCTTTTTAATTAAATTGATCAATTTAAGAAATGTTTACAAGCATCTGTTATGTTTTTCTCGCATGTGGTATTAGTAAGTCATCACATTGTAACAAAGCTTATCACATTAAGAATCTCTATAATAAAGTGAGGGTAAATATGCATAGATAGGAATCTTCTTTCACACACACACACACAATTTTCTGCATTCTAAATTGCATCATAAACAATAAGAAATCACATTCTCACTAGGGATTGTATTGCCAAATCCTAATGAAAAATATCTCCCTCTCTCTATATAAAACTCATATTAATTATTTTCATAATATTAAGCAAACTAAAGTTATTGTTTAATTAATTTTTATGATTTTTTTTATTCTTGGCCATCTTTGGATTTATCATCCATTTAATTTATATGGTTGTGGTAACACATCATTTTGACAATAAGTTAACTAGTGTAACCAAATGGTGATAGGCATCAATTTATGATAAACATTAAAACAATTAATTCATAATAAATGTGACTTCATTCAAATTCAATATTCTTGAAATGAAGATTTATCTCAAATTTATCATAAAGATTGTTAACTCATAAATATGCGCTATTACAATACAATGGGCCAATACCATGGCTTATCAATATACATGCCAAAAAACCATAATTCATTTTATGTGATATGTGTTGATATCACATTTATTTAAATCAATCAATTCCAATAAAATTTTGGAAACTTTGTTGCAAAATAGACATGTCTAGGCCACGTCCCACACGACGTATTTCATATTTTAAGACGTATTTCACCATTGCTCTAAATTTTTACAGGTCAAATTTGACGTGCTTCATAAATCAGAAACTATCATTTTGATGTTTAATTTACGATTTGTCCCATCAAATTTTATAGTACCTGTCTTTAAGTTAAAAACACCAAAGTTAGACTAAGCCCAAGGTCATAACGTAAATGCATACAATACCTCTGGCTCACATGGTGATGGAACCTGGCACACATTCATAGATTTGAATGGCATAAAAAGTTATCCAGCTATTGTCCCTTCATAGATTTGAACTTTATGAAGGGAGATCTCCCCTTAGGAAACTATGAACAACTACATCGTAATCTAGGTGTTACATTCAAGGAACCGACCATCCAGTCTAGGTCAGGATTGTGAATTCAGCCATTAAACTGTAAGCTAGTACGTGATTGAAAAATACTAAAAATATACATGCATTTTTTTGGTGTCTATAATAGTGAGAAGGGGTGGTGGGCTTGTTTTTGTTCCTTAGACTTCCCTCAATCGTTCCACACTCTCCCTCTTGTTTGATTCTCCCATCTTCCAACATCGATGAAGAAGTGCCATTAAGAAATAAAAGTAGTCGAGGAACAACTGGTGAGGTGAAGGGCAATTGCAGTGTTTAATTCGAAAAAAAATTTGCTAAGGCTTATCAAAAGTCACACCAAATCATAAATAATGGTAGGGTTCCATGCTACAAAAAGGTTGGGCTCAAGAAGGGTTGTGGATGCCCGAAGAAAATAAGAAGCTCGTTATTTACATACTGTAGCACAACCATGGAAGCTGGAGAGCTTTGTGGCAGAAATTTTGGCACTCAAATAAGAAAGAGTTGGAGGTTACATTGGGAATTGGGCTAACTATATACGACCAAATATCAAGAGGAAAAATTCAGCGTGTAGGAAGAGAAGACGATTATTCAACTTCATGCTCTATTAGGAAATAGGTGGTGTGCTATTGTTACTCACATTCCCAAGAGAACGGACAAAAAAATAGCAACGAAAAGGTGTAAGCAAAAGGTGGACCTTAAACGCATTCAAATCAGTAGTCACTATCATGCTAGTTTCTTGAAAAGCAAGGATAGTTATTGATTTGAGGCCCTTGCGTTCTATACTATGTGTGGTGTTGTCTTGTAGAGTCATTGCATACAAATTGGAATCGATGTTTCGAACCATTCTAGTGGTTTATGAACCATGAAAAATGGTTTGAAACGTCAATTCAAAAAAATTGTATGCAATACTCTAGAAAACAACACCACAACCAAAAATAAGTCACTAAAAAGAATATTGGAGCTTTCTACTGAACTTGCCCTCATCATTTACTTCAAAATCAACAAGATTTACTTGTTTTCAAGTGCCAAGTAAGTTTCCTTCTTCAACCAATTTCAATCTCATTCAGTTGTTGTTTGTTTTTTATTTCTTAGTATTTGTTTTATGTGAAATAAATGTTGTGAAATTATACAAGCTTGTCAAAATGAATTTCTGTGAGGTCCATTCTTTTACAGGAATAATATATCATGTCACGTTAAAAAATGTCTTAAATATTAGAAAAATAGCTTCTGATTTATTCCGTAATCAAGTTCTCAATTACCATTTTGAAAAGCCCATGCTTATTTTGAGTTTTTTTGCCTTTTTGAGTGCCCTGGATTATTTTGACTAACAACAGCTTGTGATTTACTACATAATGAAGCGCTCAATTACCATTTTGAAAAGCCCATGCTTATTTTTGACTATTTTTGTTTTTTTGAGTGTCCTAGCTTATTTTGACCAATTTTGTATTTTTGAGATTTTTACTAAATGTTCTGAAATCAACTTCATTTTTGCAGTAGTGAATTTCTCTTTTAAAAAGATAATTATATAGTTATTAATCTAAACTTCTCTTACAATAAAAATAATTATTGAAGATGTTACAAACTCATATTTATTTAACAACCTATTTAAATTGTCAACCACTTCTAATATAATTGTATTTGTAGGATTCAACTCATATTAAGTACATGAATAGAATAAGTGATGGCATTGTCAAGGGAAATGTTTAATAGGAAGGATTTCTTTGTGTAATTGGTTGGGTTGTATATTCGGTCTATGATGTAGACAATAATGTGAATCTAATTTTTTAAGATGAGGAAACCATAGGCTCATATTTAAGATATTATGCAAACGATTAGTTAACAATGTTCAAATGCAGATGATGAGTTGATTATCTCGTAGATAGATTGCAAAGTTTGCTTAGTCTTGACATCTTTCACCGCCATGGTTTTAGGAATAACGTGTTCCAAATATTTAGCTATCATTACTGGATTTATTATTCAAGTAGTTCAAGTAGTTCACAGTTGGTTGAAAGTGCACTTATATGGATTAAATTTGTCTCGGTATAAATAAATAATTCAGTAAATAAAATATGTAGTGAGTAAATAAAGATGTGTGTGTCCATCTGTAAATAAAATATTTGGTGAAAATAGGTTATTAAGAAATAGTTAAAGATGTAATTATATGTTTAATAAATTTGACATATGTAGTAGATTATTGGATTTAAATAAATTATAAAAAGGGATAGTAGTTAAATTCTTGATATTTAAAAAATTTAACTCTATCTCATTTACTTGTAGTTGAGAATCCTCACCATCTTAACTATATGGCTTTCTTTAGTTTCTTTCACATGTCAAAATTTATGTACGTAATCAAAATTATTAACTCCCAAAGGCTAAAAAGCTTTATAGAATCTTAAAAATATGGTTGTACACTAGGTGGAAACACATATGCTAACTTAGGAAGAAACAAGAAACTGTAAGAGGGAGATTAAAGGAAGTGGAGACATCGTGAAACAAATATGCTGAGAAGAAACAACGTTCTCTTATGGGGAGATTAAAGGAAGTTGAGATGAAGGAATAGTTGTAAGAGAATTTCTAGATAAGTAAAGTTGACACTCACAAATTTAAGTAGTATTTAAAATGAAAGGCATGAGAAATGCCAAAACATCATCAAATTTTTATTTGACAGGCAGAACGAATTCGAAATTCCAGGCCTCGACATATATATCAAAATAATTATAATTATTTTAATGAAATAAAAAATTATTATTATCATGGAGTGGTAATATATATTCATAATTAATGATACCAATATAACATAAACATTATGAAATAAAATATTTACCAAAAAAATTATTCACAATTAATTTATATAAGTATCAATAAATGGAATTTTGTTATGGTTATTATTTTTTAATATTTAATTAAAAAAATATTAAAATGAAATATTTTATTTATCTTTTTTTATTGCATGACATAACTAATAGATAAAGTGAGTTTTTTTCAAATATTTTTTTTGTGGTTATTTCTAATGGAAATTTCTCACATATTTTTAGAAACATTAGTTTAATATGTAAAATTTGAGAGTAATTTATTTATAAATTTAAAAAGATATTTTAAACTAAAAAAGCACAAATTATATTGTGCAATTTCCATAAAGAAATCCACTTCATTTCTAAATTACATTGGGATTTTTTAAATAGAAATTATTAAATAAATAGATTTTTGTTATACAATTAAAACAGGTAGTTAAATTAATAATGATTTCCAGGAAAGTGTTAAAGAAATTGAATGTGGAAAAAGAGAAAAATACATTTTTAATTATTATTTTTTAATCTTACGAAAACTTTAAACGGAAATAATTTAATTCTTTTCTTTTTAATCAACGGAAATATTTTATATTAACTTTTAAAATATAATATAACATAATTTGTTTTAACCATTTGAAATAAATAAAATTATAAACCACGGAAATATTTTATATTAACTTTTAAAATATAATATAACATAATTTGTTTTAACCATTTGAAATAAATAAAATTATAAACAAATTATAATTAAAACCTTTAAGAACGAAATGGAATTATACTTCCCATAAATTCCCGTACGATCTGGGAGAAAATGTAATAAATTTTAAGATGTAGTTTTTGACCTCCACTACGTATTTCCATCCACACTTACGAGTTCAAATACCCACTTTCTTTTTTTTTAATTTAAATCCCGTGAAAAAGAGTGCAACGTGGATATGTCTTCATAGCCGATGAATAGCGGCAACGCCTAACCAGCCATACATAGGGTATTTAATGCCCGGGGATATGCACGCAGCTTAGCCCGATAACACGCGAAAGCCCAAAAATTACTTAATGCCGGAACTCCCCGCTCCCATGTTATCGCGTTAAGCAGCGTGCATATCCCCGGGCATTAAATACCCTATGTATGGCTGGTTAGGCGTTGCCATGAATAGCCATTTCGAAAGTTCAAAGCATTAATGTATAAAACACATTCACATTGGAGAGAGATTCATATATAAAAGAGAATAATAATTAAATTAAATAATTGGTGGAGACGATAGCCAACTACTTGCACACACTTACTATAATTACAGAAATGGGCCACTCCAGCAATTTCGGAGCATAACAGACCTAACTGATTAGCGTTCATATTAAATTCAGGAGATTTAGGCTTTGTAATAAATCCTGATGAAGAATATATAATAATATTATATAATAATATTTAGTGTATATATATATGTGTGTATGCTGATGGATATCTGAGCACAAATCAACTGAGAGCATTATTTTAGTGAAAGGATTGGAGCTACGATTATGGCTGGAGACATGCTCAGCATCAACAAAGAATCGCAGAAAATTAAGAAGCCTGTTGGAGTGGCACTGGCCAATGGTGTTCAGCGAGAGGCGGTGATTATTCACTTTCGCCAGCCGAGGGTTATTGAGATAGATAGGGAAAACTTCAAGAAGGTTGTCCAAAAGCTCACAGGCCAAGATGACAAAGAGAGATCAGTTACTAAGAAAGCAGTACTGGATCCCTCATCGAGTCTTTCAATTGTTACTGCAGATCCACCCACCAAACCTGCACCAAATGAAGTCTGCTCGTCACTTTCCTCAACTTTAGTTGATTCCTTGCACGGACCCAACAACATTAGCTGGAAAGAGGTAGAGACGCCAGGAGACCAGCCCGTCCCTCAGCCACCATGCCCAACCCCTACATCTGATGTATTTCAAGAGACGAGTTATACAGATAATCCGTTTGATGATCTGCTGAAAACTACAGATGATTTCTATACAGATAATCGCCTTGATTTCTATACAGATGATTTCGATTTTAGCGACATGTTTGAAGATCAGCGTTCCTGCTGATTTCATAGTATTAGATAGTCTGCTGAAGCTTTGTAGAGCACTATCACCCAGAAGTCGCTCTTGCTCTTGTTTGTTTTTGTACTGGTGCATATGTCAGGCATGCACGTTAGTGAGGTTTACTAATGGAACTATTTTTGGGTTGTTAGGGCCATATTTATGTTGCATGAGTTTCTAGAACGTTGGAAAGTAGGAACATTGGTAATTTGGCTAGGGGTGATTACATTTATATTAGGGTTATCGTTATGTTGCATGAGTTTCTGAAACATGAGAATATTGGGAACTTGGGTAGGGGTGTCGGGAATGGTTAGAGGTTTTTCCAAAATTTACATGAAAATGTCAATCATGATCCGTAATAATATATAATAAACAAATAACAAAATATAGTTTAAATTCTATAATTTATATAATAATCAAAATTAATATTGAATCAAAACATTTAAATATTAAAATCAATTTAAATATATAAATAATAAATATATAATCTACCTTATATAAATATATTTTTTGGGTGCCCTTCTTGCTGAGCCTTTCCATCTCATATATATAAAATATTAAAATGTCAAGTTCATTATGACACATGACGTGTCTTTTAAACAATCTCGCATAACAATACAAAGGAACAATTTTACATATGTTTATCTAGTTATTCTTAAGAGAAAATGCAAAGCAACTCTAATGTTTTCTTAAGAGAAAATGTAAAGAAACTCTAACATTTAACAATTAACTACCTGTCACACCTATTTCCACATATACATAAAAAAAAAAATTGATATATGTCTAAGCTATTAAATTAACGCTCACTATATGATACCCTGGTCTTACGTGTGCACATTACATTTAACAATCATAACTCATACATTATACAATATATATATATATATATATATATATATATATATATATATATATATCATCGGCAATTGTTATTTCTGTTGATCTTTGGTTCCCATATTCCACGCGGCATTAAATGTATTAGCAACTATGTATTGGGTATAAGCCCTACCCATATGACAGAACCTAACTATAGGTATTACCAACGGTGATGTGTTAATGGGGCGTGGGCTTTGATGGTCCTGCCACAGTATTTACAGGTGCAAAGTCATCCTTGCTTTTAAGACAGCCGTCCTTACCGGGGCAGGTGGCATGGCGTGGCTTTCCCGGCCATGTGACACCTTGGAAACGCAGATTTTGGTTTTATCGCCTTTGGTTCCCGCCTTACTTCGACGGCTCGGATCTCATCCAGAGATCGGATGGTTGAAAATCAAGCAAGGGTTCTATGCGATACTTAAGCGTCTCCACGCAGTCTTAGAGATTATTTGTGTCTGCGGTCTTTCCGGACCTAGTTCAATGCTCCGTCTCTAGCTCGACTCCAACAACATTATCCCTTCGTTCTGCAATGCTACAGAGACTACAATCCGTCAATTATCGAACCCTCACAGGTAATAGCTATTATTTATCAGTCTTACCATATGATTTAACTGTTTTGATTTCCATGGAGGATTTCTTACGGACTTTTACATTTCCTTGCCGAGCTGTGCAGCTGGAGATTCCTACTCTTCGGACGAAATCATGGTGGCTCCACACTGCGATGCAACCCTCCGGTGAACACAGGTATGTCCTCGGCATTTGAAGCCCTATCTGCATAGTAGAGTTAATGGTTTACGGTCATAAACTACCATTGTTGTGGTTTGGTGCAGACCACTGCCCCCTACACAGGTTTCTCGCTTCAGTTGCTGGGTATTCTCTGTAGAGAACCCTTACGGTTGCCTTCGCTGGGTAGACTGGTCATGACAGTGATTTCACTGATTAGTGTTGTTGTTCACAGAGAAATTTCTGGATTCTTTTATACATGTTACTTTTTTCCCATTTGATTTACGATACTGCCTTGCGGCAAGCTTGATACATTTGTTGGGGTTTATATGGGTTTTGGATCTGGTCTTCACGCACAGATCTCGTCATGAGCAAATTGGGGTTTGTTCCCTTAATCAAAATGTACTGTTAATTTATGTTTATTACTTCACCGTTCGGTGCTATTTGTATTTGTAACAGGGTATAAACTCGTCTAACCCTCAGGCATTTCCGCCTGCATATTGAATGTTTCTGATTCGTTTTCCTGATATTCAAGAGACCGGGCATGGGGTTTATATTTGCTATTGGTTTTACTTATTCTCATACGGCATTCGCCTATATGTTATCAAGTTATGAAGATAATCTTGTTTACGTGCTCTATATTTTCTAAACGCTCTTTATATTGCTAATCTGTACAATATGACCTCGGCGGTTGTAAAGCGTTGCTAGTTGACTCTTCTCTCTGTGGAAAAGATTGCACTTCATGCATGCTTACTGTCTCTCCTTACTATTATCGAACAGGTTCTCTGGTTTAATATGAATATCTTTTCATTACAGTTGCATGCACAAGTGTCTTATTTATGTATACTCATTGTTATCATTTATCGCTATAAATGCACAGAGTTTTGTTTTATACATATCCTTTCTGTACTCCGTTATAGCTCTACAAACACAGGGTTTTGTTTTATATTCGTACCGGCGAGTACTGAGACTAGGTAGCATATGTTAATGAAATGCATTACGATTTCCATTCTCTATTTTTACAGTTCACCAACAATCTCTGTATAGAGTAGTTTCGGTTATGCACAGGTTATTAATCATTCATGCTAACCACTGTCTCACTGTTCCTCCGTCGAGGGGGGGGTTGCACCCGACTACAGTCGGTGCTTCTCTTTTCAAATTCGGATGTTTAAACCCTCGTTCCAATGCCATTTCACAACATTCGTTTCGGTTAACTGTCATAGTGTTCACTATTGTTTGGTTTCACATGTAACTATTCGTTACCTCGCTAATAAGGTTGGGTCGAGACTGTTACACAGTAACCAGTCCTCGGTTAATGCTTCCTTATACCCGTATTCAATCTTGTTTAATATTTTCTGTATAACTTTCTTTACCGGGGTACTAACCCAGACCCTGTCCATTATATGACAGTCTGTCCTTAATTTAAAGTTTACACTTGTACATTATGCTAATCATTGTGATAGTATCTAGGAAAAATAAACAGACTTTTTCCTATTCAACTACTGTAACTTCAATGCACATTTATTTTCAATCAGGGACTTCACAGTTTGGAACCGTACCTGATTACCAGTGTCAGGAATGGTTTTTCAAACAAAACAAGTCACCTGAGCTTTAATTCTGCTCGTCCACCCAGCCATGAGATCCATCCCTCAGACGGAATTCTCCCCCCGAGCCATCCTGCAGGCTTCCAGCCCTCAACAGGATTGGTGCACTCTCTGTGCTTGGTTATCTGGTCCTAACTAGACTTAACCACCTTTCTCTTTTCTTTTCTTTTCCTGTTCCTGGAAAAAGAATTTCTTGTCTGTCCTCACAGCACAGAACCTCCTCCCTCAGTCAGGACTTTTCCTGTTTTGGAGGGTAGTTTCCATCAGTTATCACAACTGATCTCTTTCTTTAAGATTCACCTCTTAGAGGCTGCCAGCATTTCAAGAAATATTTAAATTACTTAAATAAAGGAAATAGTTTGTCAAAGTTTTGTTTAAAACATAACAACAACTGTATTACTGTCTTTTACCACAGTAAACTTTCACATTTACATATCCTGGGGTCATTACATCTCCCCCTCCTGTGATTGGACATCGTCCCGATGTCTGTCACCCTTAAACAAATTCAGGTAAGCTTCTCTGAGGAGTTCTTCATCCTCCCAAGTGGCTTCTTCCGGCCCATAGTGCTGCCACTGCACTTTAGATAGGAAAATAACCCGTTTCCGCAGCTGCACTTCTCTCCGGTCGAGAATGGTCAGTGGTTCGACCAGAACCTCGCCTTCCGGCTCGACCTGCAATCAGCAATAGATTTAGTTATTTTCTTTTCTTGGAACAAAGCTTGTCTAGAGTGACCAGATTAATTCTTACCCGAACATTCTACCATTGAATCACATTTTTAGGATCGTAGACGTATTGTTTTAATATGGAAACGTGAAAAACATTGTGGATCCTAATATGGCTTGGTAAGGCGAGCTGATAAGCTACCGGCCCCACCCTTGCCAAAATTTGGAAAGGCCCAAAATAACAAGGTGCAAGTTTGGCACACCCGCTCCACTGCAAAGTACTCCTTCTGGGTTGGATTCTGACAAACACATGGTCCCCAACTTGAAATTCTTTGAACCGTCTCTTTCGATCAGCAAAACTTTTCTATCTATCTTGAGCGGCTTTTAAGTTGGTATGCACCCTTTTTACCATTTCTTCCATTTCCTTGAGCATTTCAGGACCAATTCGTAACCTGTCCTCAGGTCCACCCCAACTTGAGGGTGTGCGGCACTTCCGCCCATACATGGCCTCGAAAGGACTCAACTGTGTTGAGGAGTGATACCCATTGTTATATGCAAATTCGACCAGGTGGAGATATTCTTCCCATTGGGTTGGCTTCATCATAACACATGCTCTCAGCATGTCCTCCACAACCTGATTCACTCACTCCGTTTGGCCATCTGTTTGGGGATGATAGGCTGTGCTAAAGTTCAGCTGTGTTCCCAGTTCAGCAAACAATGTCCTCCAAAAGGCTGATGTAAACTTAACATCATGATCAGAAATGATCACCTTTGGAAGTCCATGCAATCTGAATATATTTTGCATGAAAATATGAGCGATTTGCACAGCCTTATATGTTGATTGGACAGGTATGAAGTGTGTTGCTTTACTCAACTTATCCACTACCACCATAATGGAATCATTATTCTTCTTCATCCGAGGCAATCCGGTTATAAAATCCATGGAGATAGTCTCCCATTTCCATTCCGGAATGGGTAAGGGTTGTAGTAGCCCTGCTGGATGCAAATGCTCCGCCTTGATCTGCTGACATTCTAGACATCGTGCTAGATACTCAGCTACCTCCTTCTTCATTTTTGGCCAGTAATATTCTTTTCGAAGAGCGGTAACCATTTTCTGGTATCCTGGATGCCCGGTGTAATGGCTGATGTGGAATTCCTCCAGAATCAACTTCTTAAGACTGTCTTCATTGGGTACATACAGCTTTTTATTAAATTACAACATTTCAGCATCATCTAGTTCATACCCTTGCTGTATTTCCTTACCAGATTGTTGTTGTATTTACTGTTTAATTTGCTGATAAACAACATCTTGTTCAGCTGCTGTTTTTATCTTTTCCAACAGCGTACTTTTCCATTTACTGACCGAAATCTTGCACACGCACTGTACCTTCCGACTTAATGCATCTGCTACTCGATTCTCCTTCCCTTTTAGATGCTTAATTTCAAAGTCGAACCCGCTTAAGAAGTCAGCCCAACGAGCTTGTCTCGTATTTAAGGTGGGTTGGCTGAAATAGTTCGTTAGGCTGTGGTGGTCTGTTAGCAACAGAAATTTTCTGCCCAATAGGTAGTGTCGCCACATTTTCAGGGCATGAATGACAGCTGCCAGCTCCAAATCGTAAGCAGAGTATTTCTGCTCATGTTCTTTCAGCTTCCTAGATTCATAAGCAATGACTCTTCCTTCTTGCATCAGCACTCCTCCCACACCTTCTTTACTTGCGTCCGTGCAGACCACGTAATCCTTATTAGGATTAGCTATACTTAATACAGGTGCGGTGGTGAGTAGGTGCTTGAGCTGTTCAAAGCTCTTCTGGCATTCTGAGGTCCACTTAAATACTTTTCCCTTCTTTTGTAAGGAGGTGATAGGGTATGCTACCCTCGAAAAGCCTTCAACAAATCTTCTATAATACCCTGCTAACCCCATAAAGGACCTAATATCTGCCGCGTCCTTTGGTATGGGCCACTCCATTATAGTTCTGATCTTCTCAGGATCTACTGCGATTCCTTCCTTTGTGATTACATGGCCTAAGTATTGTATCTCCTCCTTGAAGAAATCACACTTACTAAACTTTGCATATAATTGATGTTCTCGCAAAGTTTGCAACACCAATCTAAGGTGTTCCTCATGCTCCTTTCTTGATCTGCTGTAAATCAGAATGTCATCTATGAATATCAGCACAAACTTGTCTAAAAACCAGTGAAACACATTGTTCATCAAACACATGAAGGTAGCAGGTGCATTGGTCAGACCAAAAGGTAGCACCACGAATTCATAATGCCCATACCGCGTTCTGAAAGCGGTCTTAGCGATATCCTCCTCTTTAATTCTGATCTGATGGTAACCAGATCGCAGATCGATTTTAGAGAATACCGTCGCTCCCTTCACCTGATCAAAAAGTTCGTCGATCCTAGGCAAAGGATATTTGTTTTTGATCGTGAGCTTATTCAGCTGACGATAATCAATGCACATCCGAAAGGTTCCATCTTTCTTTTTGACGAACAGCACTGGGGCTCCCCAGGGTGATACACTGGGACGGATGTAATTTTTATCTAACAGCTCCTGCAGTTGCATTTTTAATTCTGTTAGTTCTGGTACACTCATGCGGTATGGTGCCCATGATACGGGTGCTGCCCCTGGAATCAGCTCAATAGTGAAATCCACATCTCTTTTAGGTGGTAATCCCGACACTTCCTCGGGGAAAACATCTGCAAATTCCTGTACTACCAGAATGCTACCCAGCATAGCAGTTTTACCCTTCTGATTTGCGTATCCCACCTGAATAGCATAGATTTGACATTCCTTCTTGATGCACTTAGCTAGCTGAGATGCTGTAATGGGTCGAATCTGTACAGGGTGTCTGATTCCTTGTAACTCCTGCTGCTCTCCACGGTCATCCTTATAGTAGATGGTTTTGGTCTTGCAATTCACTAAGGACCAGTGTTTTTCCAGCCAGTCCATCCCAATCAGGATATCGTATGAACCCAACGGTAGTACATTTAAATCTGCCACTATTGGCTGTCCTGCTATGGTTAAGGAGCAATTATTTACCTTGGCCAAAACTCGTCTCTTGGCTCCTGTAGCTAATTGGACCAGCCATGGATTTCTGAACTTTTCAGCTTGTAGTTTACACTGTTCTACTATTTTTGGGCTAACATAACTTAAAGTAGCTCCTGGATCAATAAGAACAGCTATAGAAAGATTTGAGATTTTACCTTCGAATTCAACCATAGATGGTTGGTACTCCGCTTGTCGGTCTTCCAAAGCCGCATTAATTCTGGGTACACTGCGTGCCACGTCCCCAACGGTCGATGCCTCATGAATTTGGGATATCTGGTCTGTCCCCTTTCGCTGTGGGTAGTTTTTAACATAGTGAGGTCCTCCACAACCCCAACATTGAACTGGCGGTCTGGTCATCCCCTCACCTTCTGGTCTAACAGACTGCTCATTTACTCTAGATTCGCTCATTGGCCTAGACCGGGGCGCATTCCTTGCAACAGGTCTACTGTTTAGTCCTTTACCAGCGCCTTTACTCCCACTGTTGCGACCTCCTTTTCTGCTCCCAACCATCCGACTGCTTCTTTTCTCATTCCATCTTTTGTTCGAGGTGTCTCCCTTCTGTTTACTCTGCTGGTAGCAGATCCTTGCTTTACGAATGGCCTCATCCATGGTTCTAGGATTGTCAAACTCAATCCTTTCCCTTATATATGAAGGTAAGCTGCTCACAAACCTTTGGACCTTGGCTTTCTCCTCCTTGATGTAAGGTACATAACGTAGCAGTGAGGTAAAGCGATTAATGAACTCATCCATTGTCTACTATCCCAATCTTAAATCATGAAATTCCCTTGCCTTTTCATCATAAAAATGTTCAGTCAGATACCTCTCTTTGAAGTATTTCTGAAACTTCTCCCAGGTAATGGTCCGTTCACTTACCCCTTTGACAATTTTGATTTCCTCCCACCACAAGGCTGCCTTACCTTGTAACTGAAAAATAGCTAATCTTGCCTTCAGGTTATGATCATACTCGTACAACTGAAAATATTTATTCATATTTATTAACCAAGCTTCAGCTGCTTCTTCCTGTTCGCCATCAAAATGCGGGGGATTAATTTTTCGAAACTCTCCCTGCAACTCCATTTTCTGTCGTTTTGAAGTTTGCTGTTCTGGTATATTATCAGAATGATCCTCCTTGCCTTCTGAAAGTTCAGGTTCCATCTGATAATTCTGTTCTTCTGTCATCCTCTGTTGTTCCGCACTGGGGTTGAACAGAGGGGTATTTTGCCTATCCGACAAACTTTTCAAAATTCGTTCTTGTTCAACTGTCAACCGCGCGTTGTCCTCTCGCAACCGTGCCATCTCATTCTTCAATTCCTGGACAGTTTCCAGGATTGCAAGGTTGGTACTCCGTGTTTCTGCACCCAATTGTACCCACAGCTCTGGATTCTCTTGAGGGTTACTGCCGGTTCCTTGCATTTTGTCTCTTCTCTGGCTTAACTGCTAGCTGTTGTAATTCTGTATTTCACCCCAAATAGACAGAACACAGTTAAGTACATTGTTATCTTGCATATGTTTGCATGGTGTACCCTTCTGCACAATGAAACATGTTCTACCTGAGGCCACAGTGTTGAAACTGGGCTCTGATACCAATTTGTCACACCTATTTCCACATATACATAAAAAAAAATTTGATATATGTCTAACCTATTAAATTAACTCTCACTATATGATACCCTGGTCTTATGTGTGCACATTACTTTTAACAATCATACATAAACATTATACAATATATATATATATATATATATATATATATATAGATATATATATATCATCAGCAATTGTTATTTCTGTTGATCTTTGGTTCCCATATTCCATGCGGCATTAAATGTATTAGCAACTATGTATTGAGTATAAGCCCTACCCATATGACAGAACCTAACTATAGGTATTACCAACGGTGATGTGTTAATGGGGCGTGGGCTTTGATGGTCCTGCCACAGTATTTACAGGTGCAAAGTCATCCTTGCTTTTAAGACAGCCGTCCTTACCGGGGCAGGTGGCATGGCCTGGCTTTCCCGGCCATGTGACACCTTGGAAACGCAGATTTTGGTTTTATCGCCTTTGGTTCCCACCTTACTTCGACGGCTCGGATCTCATCCAGAGATCGGATGGTTGAAAATCAAGCAAGGGTTCTATGCGATACTTAAGCGTCTCCATGCAGTCTTAGAGATTATTTGTGTCTGTGGTCTTTCCGGACCCGGTTCAATGCTCTGTCTCTAGCTCGACTCCAACAACATTATCCCTTCGTTCTGCAATGCTCCAGAGACTACAATCCGTCAATTATCGAACCCTCACAGGTAATAGCTATTATTTATCAGTCTTACCATATGATTTAACTGTTTTGATTTCCATGGAGAATTTCTTACGGACTTTTACATTTCCTTGCCGAGCTGTGCAGCTGGAGATTCCTACTCTTCGGACGAAATCATGGTGGCTCCACACTGCGATGCAACCCTCCGGTGAACACAGGTATGTCCTCGGCATTTGAAGCCCTGTCTGCATAGTAGAGTTAATGGTTTACGGTCATAAACTACCATTGTTGTGGTTTGGTGCAGACCACTGCCCCTACACAGGTTTCTCGCTTCAGTTGTTGGGTATTCTCTGTAGAGAACCCTTACGGTTGCCTTCGCTGGGTAGACTGGTCATGACAGTGATTTCACTTATTAGCGTTGTTGTTCACAGAGAAAGTTCTGGATTCTTTTATACATGTTACGTTTTTCCCATTTGATTTACGATACTCCCTTGCGGCAAGCTTGATACATTTGTTGGGGTTTATATGGGTTTTGGATCTAGTCTTCATGCACAGATCTGGTCTTGAGCAAATTGGGGTTTGTTCCCTTAATCAAAATGTACTATTAATTTATGTTTAATACTTCACCGTTCGGTGCTATTTGTATTTGTAACAGGGTATAAACTCGTCTAACCCTCAGGCATTCCCGCCTGCATATTGAATGTTTCTGATTCGTTTTCCTGATATTCAAGAGACCGAGCATGGGGTTTATATTTGCTACTGGTTTTACTTATTCTCATACGACATTCGCCTATATGTTATCAAGTTATGAAGATAATCTTGTTTATGTGCTTTGTATTTTCTAAACGCTATTTATATTGCTAATCTGTACAATATGACCTCGGCGGTTGTAAAGCGTTGCTAGTTGACTCTTCTCTCTGTGGAAAAGATTGCACTTCATGCATGCTTACTGTCTCTCCTTACTATTATCGCACAGGTTCTCTGGTTTAATATGAATATCTTTTCATTACAGTTGCATGCACAAGTGTCTTATTTATGTATACTCACTGTTATCATTTATCGCTATAAATGCACAGAGTTTTGGTTTATACATATCCTTTCTGTACTCCGTTATAGCTCTACAAACACAGGGTTTTGTTTTATATTCGTACC